>CM050918.1:4887898-5487898 GCA_027742785.1 Vigna reflexopilosa | reverse complement strand
TTTCTGAAAATTTCCAACATACAGATGGTTCTACAGAGGGAGATGCCTGTGAGCAATTGGGAGTTCAGAGGGATGATTATACTTCTGTTCTTGGCCTTGCTGAAAATTTGGCCCTCTCTATAGATCCATGCGTGAAAGAGTTTGTTAAACTGCTCTACATGATAATGTTTAGATGGTTTGCCAATGAATCTTATAGGGGGAGGACGCTGAAGAGGCTTGTTGACCGTGCCACTAGCAATACTGACAGTGGTCGCGAAGTAGATTTTGATTTGGATATATTGGTTACTTTGGTCTGTGAGGAGCAGGAGTTTATCAGGCCTGTTTTGAGTATGATGCGTGAAGTTGCTGAACTTGCAAATGTGGACAGGGCTGCACTATGGCACCAGTTGTGTGCTAGCGAGGATGAAATTCTTCGCATTCGTGAAGAAAGCAAAACTGAGATTTCTAATATGGCTAAGGAAAAAGCTATTATATCACAAAAGCTAAGTGAATCTGAATTGTCAAACAACCGATTGAAGGTATTTCCATACTTAGTTGATAACATACTGTGGTTACCTCATGTTAATTGCTAATGGAGAATTTAGGTCTAACGCGCTTAATGATTCAACAGTCTGAAATGAGGGCTGAGATGGATCGATTTTCTCGTGAAAAGAAGGAACTAGCTGAACAAGCTCAAGAAGTTGAGAGTCAGCTTGAATGGCTTCGCTCAGAACGTGATGATGAAATTGCGAAGCTCTCTGCAGAGAAGAAAGCTCTTCATGACCGTTTACATGATGCAGAGACACAACTTTCTCAGTTGAAGTCTCGGAAACGTGATGAATTAAAGGTATTTTTTAAAAAGTTTGATTTTCTACGTTGAAAATAAAAAAATAAATTTCAGCTATGCTAATTTTAAACACTGCACTGCACAATACCTTTTATGCTTATGATGATTCTTACATTTTTTTGAGTGCATCTTGAAGGAGATACCTGTTAAATTTTACTCATTTTCTACATTGAAAAAAAGAAAATTGTTCAGCTATGCTAATTTTAAACGCTGTGCACTGCACAATAACTTTTATGCTTATAATGATTACTCTTACATTTTTTTGAGTGCATCTTGAAGGCAATACCAGTTAAATTTTTCTCATACTTGGTGCATATGTAAGTGTACTTATGGATCTTTTAAAATCCAAGGCATCTATATGCTCAATCTAGGGGAATCATGGCATTTACCTTCAGTATGAAATTTACTACTGCTTTTGCTTTATCTGACAACTTCACCTTTAATTCTTGCTATGTTCCCCCTCTTTCAATCCTTCCTATAAACTCTGGTATGGGCGAATGTTATCCATGCTTTGTTTTCGCTAATTCATGAAAGATGTCTTCAGCTATTAGTTCTACCTAGTTTTTCAGCTGACAGGTTGCTCCTGTGTTAGGAACGAGTTTCTTCCTACCTGGTGCCATACGTCTAATTAAATACTAGTTTCAGTACAAAGTCTGAGTGGGCTCTCATACTTTTTCCAACTTTCAAGTCCAAAGTTCTTTTTGTGTGTAAGGGCGTATTACTGGTATAAGTCATTCCTAGGCTTCCATTAATGGGGCTGGATCTACTCTAGCACCATATTCCTCCAGCTTGCTCCATCCTTTTTATCTCTATCCTTCTTCCTCTCTTTCTCTCTTTTTGCTTGCTGCAGAGGATCCGATTTGCCAATTAAACCCATGAGCTTTTAAAAGAGTTGGTCCTTGACTTGAATCATGAGCTATAAAGTTCTGTTTAGTTATCCTTTATTTCATTTATCAAATTACTTGATAGAAAATAACATGATTAACTATTTTATATTCTCTTTTACTTGTTTGTCGATTATCATCAAAATCTCATTAGTGATATGTATGCATCAACAGGTGTTGAAATAATCCTATAGTGATGATATTCATATATTTTCTGTAGCACTCTTAGAAATGGTGGGGCAGTGAAAGGAGCTTAATTTTGGTTCTGAATTGATTAGTGGGGTTGTTTGGTTTAAGATTTTTTCCTTTACTTTTTAATTACAAAATGTTACATTTGTTTTCATTTTGGTGCCAGTGAAATAATTTGTTTTCTATTTTCATTTCTGTTGAAAATCAATTGTTTTCATTTAGTGAAAACAACTTTTCATGGTTTTCTATTTCTATTTTCCTTTTTCCATATCTACTCTGTAAACTTTTGAAAACAGGAAGAAAGTGAAAACAGTGTGGCTTTTTGTAACTTGTATCTAAAGTTAAAACAGGAAATGAAAACAAGAAGTTTTATTTTTCAAATTAGATGACCCTTAATTTTTCATTGTGTATAATGGGCTCAAATTGAAAATTCATGCGAATTTTATTACTTACAGAAAGTAGTCAAGGAGAAAAATGCCCTTGCTGAGAGATTGAAGAATGCTGAAGCTGCACGCAAGAGATTTGATGAAGAACTAAAAAGATTTGCGACAGAGAATGTGACTCGGGAGGAAATTCGGCAATCACTTGAAGACGAAGTCCGTAGATTGACTCAAACGGTTGGGCAAACTGAAGGGGAAAAGCGTGAGAAGGAGGAGCAGGTTGCTAGGTGTGAAGCATATATTGATGGCATGGAATCAAAGTTGCAAGCTTGCCAGGTCTGTATTGACATAGAATTTGTACTTTTCGTAGTGTTTTTATCATTTGCTAATTGTTTATCGCCTTATATGTTTTCATGTTCAACTTATATGAGTTAAACCTATTTCAGCTGTGGAACTAGCTTTTTCAACTAGTTTGATATGTAATGTATTGTCTGTCGTGCTTAGTTGGATTTTGAGCAGTTTTTTGTTGGGTATCCTTAAAATCATCCTCGAGTGGATACAATTAATGTGTAACATGAGTTTGACTAGGTATTGTTAATGGATAATGATACACACCTTTTTTTGAAAGACACTTATTTTACACCTTTTATTTCTTTCTCTCTCTATCCTCTCATCATATCACATATCCTTAAAACTATTTTTTTTTCTCTATAGGTGTAGATCATTTTAGGTGTCTATAAAACATTTTCTTGTTAACGAAGGCCGATGTTGTGTTCTACTAAGAATGGTAGATTGCTTTGTTCTTCTATTTTGTCCAATTTATAGCTCAAAAATCATGGTAGTTCAAACTTCAAAATCAGCTTTTTTGAAGTTGTACTTTTCTGGATTGGCGAAAGTAATGTAAAATGTCCATGTTACCATGATCAGTAACGATCTTGTCATTGCTTCTAGTAAGGATCTTCAGAGGATGTTTGAAATTGATGGTACTGTCTGTTGTTATCCGTGGCCTATACTGTAGGTTAATTGCCTTTGTTTTCCCTCTGCAGCAATATATTCACACACTTGAGGCCTCACTCCAGGAGGAAATGTCAAGACATGCCCCTCTATACGGCGCTGGTCTGGAGGCTTTGTCATTGAAAGAGTTGGAAACACTATCACGCATTCATGAAGATGGGCTTAGGCAGATCCATGCCATTCAACAGCGTAAAGGGAGTCCTGCAGGGAGCCCTCTTGTGAGCCCCCATGCTCTCCCTCACACCCATGGATTGTATCCAGCTGCCTCGCTTCCTATGGCTGTGGGACTACCTCCCTCAATCATCCCAAATGGTGTGGGGATCCACAGCAACGGCCATGTGAATGGTGCAGTTGGACCCTGGTTTAACCACTCTTGAATTCTCTCTCGGGTAATAGAATGTTATTCTTTTCGAGTTATTTGTTTGGTATTTTGGCCGATAGAACTGTTGGAGCTGAATGTTGGGTAAAGGATTACCGAAGATTAGAAATATTGGGTGAAGTTTTACCTTACAAGTGTTAATCCAGTGGAACTATCAGTTGCAAATGCCGTACTCATTTGCGCCTACGTCTTTTTGAGGGGGAAATTATTACTTACAGGCTTTTTCAAGTTTCCATAGTTATAGATTACTCTTATTACATAGTTTGGCCGTATGGTTGATTCTATTTTTATCCCGGGCCAGAGTTTAAGCGCTGTAAGAAGTCTTCACTGACAGTTTTTTAATACGTAATCAACAAAGAAAATCCTTTTTCATCTGATTACGCTCATGTTCAAGGTTATGCGATTTAGGTTTATTTAATTTTTTTTCACCAGTTGTAGTTACAAGGTATACTTAAATTCATTCCATTATATTGTGAAATGGGAATTGTTTTTTTTTCTCATTCCTGGTATGTTTTGTTTCCAATTCTTGTATGATTTTCCTCAACCTTTTTCTTTACATAAGAGTTTACACATGCGTTATACAAGTATAGTAGACAATCTCTATGCGTGGAAAGGGCTGCTTATTCCATTAAATTGGTATACAAATATCAGCATCTGTTTTTCTTTATGGGTTAGGTGATTCTTTGAAACAGACCTTAAAACTCGATGTTCTATCTCTCTCTCTCTCTCTCTCTATCTCTCTCTCTCTCTATATATATATTGTTAATGGGATGATAGTATACGTTTAATTTAAGAAAGAATAATTTATTTAAGTGTACGTTTCTAGTCAAAACAAAGTATCTTGAATTTTTTAGCAATTACATGAAACGACTATTTGAAAACAGAATGTTGTCCATTTTTAGCAACTAATATTGGGCTTAGAAGAAACAAAGGCATATGAGGTTGTTGTGTTTCACTGTGGGTTATTGCTATTCCTAGACTCCCCTCGGAAAAACCTAAGATGACAAATACACCAATCTTTCCGTCAGTTTCTTTTATTACTCCATACTTTCCTGCACCTTCATAGGTGTGAAAATGTCGAATTTGTTTATGGGCAAGAAACATTTAAAATTGCATAATTTGAAATTTTATTTTGAATTATGTAATTTATAATAAAATAAAATATGTATTTAGAATTGCACCATATGACCATGTATTTTGGAAGAAATAGATCTAAACTGTATTTTTAGATTACAAACTTCAGAATTTTTTTGAATTGTTAGATTACATTTCTGGATTAAGTAGTCCAATTTAGAATATGTTTTCAACGAGTATAATCTGGAAATACTTTTGGATTGAATAATTAACAAATCTAAAATATATTTTGGAATATAGAAATTCAAAATATATTTTGAAATATAAAAATATATTATATTTAATTTGAAATATAAATCTGAATTATACAATTTAAGATATATTTTTATCTGAAAAAATATTTTTAAATTGTATACTTCTACAAATTCTACACTTAAAAAATATATAATGTATGAATATTTGGGAAATTTCAACTGTTGATGGAGGTGCATAAAGTCAGCAGTAGGGCTGAGGAAAAAACTGACCGAACTCGAATTAGATAAACAGGTAATATTGGTTAAATAAAATTGAATAAAATAAATAATTATGGTTGAATTTAGATAACTAGTTAATTTTTTTTAAATATCTGACTAATTTATATTTTAATATTTATAAATTTGTAAATATATTTTAAATTTTAAAATTTATTTTAATATGATATTATTTTGTTAAAATTTAGTAATAAGTTATATAAAATTATAATCTCATTATTAAAATTATACATGTCTTTCTTTTGGTTAAAAATTTACTATATGTCATTTATTTAAAATGAAAATAATTATTTTCATTAAACAAAATGATTTAATATAAATTCACAATCCAAAAAACTTGCCGAATTAACTCACAATTCGAATAATCCAAATCTGGTTAAAATATTAAATGATTGGATATAAATTTTATAAATATTAAATTTAAATAAATGGTTGCGGATGAGAACCTTTTCACCCGACTAATTATAATTTTAAAATAAGTTATCTGAGATAATACATGATATTGTTTATAGGTTATCTAATATCTGGTTAGTATAATTGGTAAGATGATTATCAGATACTTTACGAGGAATAAATCATCTAGTCAAATATTAAAGATTACAGTACTAAACAGATAATTTCAACATGTGGAAAATAAGTACCAAATAACAAATAATAAAGAGATTGTAAAAAGACTTTTGCAGGCTAAATTCGATTATGCTCAACTGTAGGCAGCTGAGTAGAGAAAGAAATACGGTGTTCCCCTCACACATTGTTGGTATCCATAGCCCCATTCGTTTTTATATTATTATAAATACTAACTGAATATTTTATATATAAGTTAAAAAAGATAACATTAAAAAAACATCTTTTTAATGTTAAATATAATAAAAAATATAAATCTTAAAATAGAGATTTACATAAGTGACAAGTAATTATAGAGAAGTATAAATAATTACACAGTTAAAATTTTATAACGATTACAACGTTTAATACTTTATATATATATATATATATATATATATATATTATCTAATGGCAATATAAATACCTAGTATAATTAAAGACAATAAATTTGTTAGTTTTTATTTGAAGTTGAAGTAAAAAATAATTCAATGAATATAAAACAAAATTTTAAGATATGTGATTTTTTTTATTATAAAACCTTTAAAATTAATTATTAAGTACACTCTTTTAACATATCTTGATGAATATAATTATTTAAAGAATTAAATATGTTTTTAATCTTTAAACTTGAATTGAAAATTAATATTCTATGAAACTTTCGTATAATTTGAATATCAAATTTTTAAAATGAATATAATCATTCTAGTTCAATTGTATTAATTTTTTGGACTCTAATAAGTTAATAACTTTTTATACTAATTTTGTATAATAGGTTATATGTTATTATTTTATTAGTCCGTTTAAATTTATTAGACCAATCATAAACCATGTAAAAAAATTATAAAAATAAAACTGTTAAAAATATATTTTTTTAATTATTTTATGTGTTAAATAGTGTTTCAGGTTTTTTTTTCAATTGTTACAATATTTTAGCTTAAATATCAATCTATAAAATAGTTTAATTCCTAAAAAATTAACACCCTATAATTCAAATAACTATATTAATTTATTGTTAAAGTTAGGAACCAAAATATATAATTTTTTTGAAACGAAACTAATTTGAATTTGAATCCAACTTTAGGATTAAAAAGATACTTGGCCCTTGTTCAAAACATTTTATAATATTATATACATATATGATTCATACTAAATTTTTATTAAACAGTTTAATTTTTATATAATAAAATTACGAAGAATATTCAATAATAATAATAATAATATAATTTAATATAATAATGATAAATATATTTTTTTATTGTCAGTTTTTTCAAGACAAAACTATTATATGATAATATAAATACTTTGTATTATTAATAAGTTTATATTATTTCTTTTAATAATATTATTTTAATTCATAAATCTAAAATATATTTTTTCTAAATTTAGTTTTGTCATATGTTAAAGTAATTAAAAATCAGGATAAAATTAAAAAATAGTACGAAAAAAGAATTAATACTTTAAATCTAAGTTAATCATTGATAATTTATTAAATGATAAGTAATTAGTGTAAAAGCCTAAAAAATAATAAGGCTATTGGGTCTTATGGTTTTGGGGCAGTCCGGCCCATCAGGCCAAGGACACCTGACCTTAACAGAGGACAGAGGTTCTTCTCCAAGAGTCAGAATTCTTATTTCTGCTCTTTTCTCTCTCTCTCTAGACAGAGCTATTATCTTCCTAAGAAATTTGCTCTGCCTTCTCTCTAAGAAATCCACTCACTTAACCGTTAAAATTTTTATTTGAAGGTGCTCAAACGTTCCCTGCGCCAAGGACTTCATCTTAAACCAAATAGTTTTCCTGTTCGTACCGGTAAGCATTTTTCCCCTTTCCCTTTCACTGTCTAGGACCTAGGGTTTTCAGTTTTACTGGCTGCATGTGCCTTGCACATTTTTTTTCTTTTCATTTTCGGTATATCCTAGCTCTAAGAGCTATATTCTATCACCTATTTGGTGATTTATAGGGTCTGTAAGCGTACTGTCGTGTGGGTCGCTGTTAGGCGTCTTGGGTAAACCGTTCAGCGCAACTCACAGGTAAGGGGAGCTTATTTTAATTTGTTGTTTCTGTGATGTAATGTTGTCATGAAATTCTAGATGTTCATAGGGATGTAGTTGTTATCCTGTTTCTGGTTTTGGTTTCTTGGGTATAAATTGTCCTGCATTTTGTTACTAATGATGAGTTATAGGAGATAGTTTTAATATTGAAATAGAGAAATAGAAAGAGAGAAAAAAAAAAGGCGTTTTGTATGGCTACACACGTCCCAGACCGTGGAAGATAGGAAGAGTGGGTATTTAATTGGTTTATGCATGGTGAGAGCCCATGAGGAGAAGTCTAAGAAGTCTTCTTTTTGAGTGGTGCGTGAACGTTGAAAACGCAGAGGAGAACAATTTCCTCTTTTGGAATATTGGCTACCATCCTTTATTTAAATATGGTGATAGATTTCGGTGGTAGAAAAAAAAAGGGAGGTTAAAGACTTTATGAGTAGTGTAGATGAGAGGAGTAAATCCTTGTGTGGGAAGGGTTACACGAGAGAGAGAAAATGATACATTTAATTGGTATGGGTCCTCCGAGAGCTTTTGGTAAATATGAATTTAATGATTCTTTTGGTGGTGTTTGGATTTCTTTATGAAGAGGGGTGATTTGTATAGATAAAGAGTAATGAGTTGGAGAGAACTTGAAGAGTTGTGTTTGGAGAGTGGTGAGAGTTACTGTTGGGTTTAAAAGTGTTGAATCAGGTGAAGTATTGTCACTGCATGCATGGAAAATGTCTCTTTGATTACTTACCAAGTAGATAAAGTTTGGTGTTAAAGAAAAAAATATATATAATAAAGTAAGGGTGGAATGTGATACACGGGTGATTTAGTATATGGAAGTAGTTGGTGTTAGGAAATTGATGTTAAAGGGTTTATATATTATATTAATATAGTACGTATTTTTATAAAAAAAAATATGATAATATATTATCTTAATATAATATAGATATAGGTATATATTTATATATTGAAGAAGGAGGGAGTTACGTATTTTATATATATATATATATATATATATATATATATATTTTTTTTTTTTTTGGTCATGTTTAGTGATACAGGTGGTAAGCTACAGGAGGTTAGTATATTCTAGATGTTTTGAGAGTTTAAATTATTAAACTGAATAATTTTATTGCTATTTGAAGGTTTTGAGATGGGTGAGTTTATGTATATATTTCGGTAATAATAATTATGAAAAGCAATAAGACTTGTGTTATATATTTTGTGATCGATAGAAATGTATATTGTTGACATTATGTATGTGTTGATTATGGCAAAAAGTATATGATTACAAAGTGATGAAAGTACGATCCAAGTGGTAAACCAAGTTCCATCTGTGTAGAATCTCTTGGTGAGATTCTTAGTGTTTTAGAATGAAAGTAGGAGCTCAGTCTTGGGGGTCTTCCTGACGCTCCAATGGCCTTTCTTCTCACATAGAGAGGATTGGACCATGTGGTGAGGAGTAGCAGGAGGTCTTAGTCTCGGAGGCTTCCAGTATGCTCCAAGGCGCGGAACGGACTAAGCTCGTGAGTGTGGCAGGGTGGGGAACCCAAGTTTCATAAGCCACCACGGGTGCATGACCCGCCATAGCTCGACTATCATTCTAAAGTCCGGACGAGTCAAGTCTAGTATTTAATATGATAGGATAAGTGTTTTATCTTGTTTGCTTTAAATTAATCTCTTGTATGTACATGCTCTTGATTGTATGCTTTTTATATAATTAGCTCACCCTTGCTTGCTTGTGTTTGTGCCATGTTTTGCGTATGTTTTTCTTTTGCAATGATCATCCACTTGGATGTGAGCAGAGGAGAATGAGGTTTCCTTGGAGACAACTTTGGAAGGAAATAGAGATGCTGCAGCTTAGTTCTCTAGGCTTTATGCCATTTGAACTCAAGTTATTTTGAAGACTCTTGTTATATTTCAAGTTTTAAATTCCTAGCATTTTATAGGAGGACTATGATACTCCAGTTCTAAATTCCTGTACTGTTTAAGGATGACTGTACTCCTAAGTACATCTCTAACTGCTTTCAAATATTATATATGTCACGTCTTATTATTATATGCCTGTCGTATATTTTCGGATGTCACAATTAGAATTTAGGAAAAATTAAAATTAAATGAAATAAATATTATAGACAAAAGAAATAATGATTTAAATATAAATTATTCTTTAATAATAAGTATACTAAAAATACATTAGCTAAAAACTTTTAACTATGGTTAAAATTTATCTTAGGACATAAAAATAGTTATTTATTTATTTTAAAAATTAACTAATTTTAAAAATGTTTATCATGGTTTAAGTTGATTAAAAACAAATTGATATGACAGAGAATTTTTTATATGATAGTATAAAATATTTGTATTGGTAATAAATATATATTATTTTTAAATAATATTATTTTAAGAAATAAAAGTAAAATATATTTTTCTAAATTTAACTTTATTAAATGACCAAATAAATAATTAGGAATCATAAAGGAATAAAATTAAAAATGAAAAAAGTATAGAAAATAATTAATACTTTAATATAAGTTACTCTTTAATAATTTATTAAATCACAAAGTAATTAAAAATTATAAATGAATAAAATTAAAAATGAAAAAGATAATACAAAAGTTAATTATTTAAATATAATTTATTTTTTTAATAATAAACATAGTGAATTAATGTATTAGAATTTCTTTTAATGATGATTAAAATGTGTCTAAGAACAATTTTTATGATAGAAAATAATGATGTCTAAGAACACTAATGATGATTAAAATAATTTTTATGTACATGTGATAGGAAATAAACTCAAAATAAATAAAATTTAAAAATAAAATAACCTAATAGATAATATAGATTAAAGATTACCAAGCTACGATAAAAATGACAGTTTGTTTTAATCAGTACCTTAAACGGCCAACTTTCCAAATTAATGTGTTCAAAGCCTAAGAAAAATAACTCTAGATATATATATATATATATATATATATATATATATATATATATATATATATACACTTACCAATGATTAAGGGACAATTATTTGATATCTTTGTTTAATCTCCAGAGCCAGATGGAATGTAAGATAATGTGAAAGGCATGCATCAAATCCCTTACTCCATGTTTGAGTTTCCTGTATTCTCTCTCTGGAATTGCACTAAGCATCTCTTTCAGCCTTGGAATATCTGAAACGTCCACCTCCACTGAAAACGCTTCCCATCGCAGCACATCACTGAAGGGCAGCGTATAATTCTTTCAGCATAAACGGTCTCCGAAGCTGATGAAGAGAAATGGAATCTTCGAGATTCGATTTGGTGAATCTCATAAGCTGCCATGGAACAGAAACAACTGCCTCAGAAAACGCTTCATTTTCTTTATTTGAACAGCTTTTGGTTTTCTGGGTAGAGTTGTACAGAGAGAATGAGATGAAGTTAAGTGAAGTGACATAGGGCCTGTTTGGGTAACTAACAAATATGGAATATGCATGCCACAGATGATCAAAGCCTATAATAGGTAAATGAATAATTTTTGTTTTTATTTTTAAATCCTAAGTACATATGATTTTCAGGTGGATTATATCTAAAAAATAAATTGTGTCCCTTTCGAATTAATATTACAAGATAGACAGAAATACAAACTTTACGGTACGCATAACTTGGACCGCACAGCAGAATATGATATGATTGATGATTATTTTTTTCAACTAACAAAATGATTCAGTTACGTTTTTGTTTCTTTTAGCATATGAAGGATACGCTCTAAAGAAGTCGAATAAAAATCAATAGGACGAAAGGAAAAGAAAATAAAAGAAAAGAACATATTACTTTCTTCATTAATTGGACAATACTCATCATCTCAGTTCACATAGATTACTTTCTCAATAATCAATGAATGTTCACATCATTTGTATTTTTTATTATTTTGATTAATAAGTTAACATGTAGTTCTCGCTTCATTACCCGCGTCTCAATATAAAGAAACTAACTAATCAATAGACACATCATTTTTCTTCTTTTTCTTCATAATCACATTGTTCCAACAAACATGGTCTGAAAAGTGAAAACCATGCTTCAGCTAAACAACATTCGGAATAAAAGCGAAGCAGTTTCAAGATTTGCGATTAGCGTTCGCCATAGAGATTAATTAATTTATCTTGCCAAAATGGGATTCTTCGGCGGCATGATCGTCGGTATCGCCATTGGTATCGTGTTGATCATCGGTTTCGCTCGTCACGAGAGCGTTCGATCTAAACGTCGCTCCGATTTGGTATATCCGCATTCATTTCATTTTAACTGTTTGTTCCATTCCAGTCCATAATAATAAAAATAATACGAATCTTTTGAAGTTGTTTTTAATTGTTATTGTTGCCGGGTAATTTTTTTGAATCTGTTTTAGGCGAAGACGATAGCAGCGTTTGCGAGAATGACAGTGGAAGATTCCAGAAAGCTTTTGCCTCCTAAGTTCTATCCATCATGGGTGGTCTTCACACGGAGACAGAAGTTGAGTTCATTTAGACATACACTTTTACTTACCACATCAACGTTCAGTATTTTTTATTTGGGTTCTGATATTAATTTGTTCATTGTCTGCAGTTAAAATGGCTTAATGTCCAACTCAGGAGGATTTGGCCACATGTTGATGAGGTACTTTCGTTTTGTTATAGTTTTCATTTATCAATTTTATTATTATGTATATTCGTAGATTGATTTTATGGCTCTAGACTTCTAATGCAATGTGGAAATGTACATAGGCAGTGTCAGAGTTGATAAGAACCAATGTGGAACCAATTCTTGAACAATATAGACCGGTTGTTTTGGCTTCTCTCACCTTCTCCAAGTTGACCCTTGGCACTGTGGCTCCACAATTTACAGGTTTGCTAGATTATTATTATACATTTGAAATATGAATGTGGTCATTAATGTTGTGACTAATTGGTGGAGTTTTGTTTTGTACTTGCAATTGCATGCTCTATTTCATCGTATGCATGCTCAATTTCATCATTTGCATGCTCATTACCTATTTGAACAAAGTGAAGTGAGCCCGACGGTCTTCACTTCATTAAATTGTTGGTTCTGTTCATCCTTGTAATAGCAAACGTGTTCTTCATGAAATTTCTAGGAGTTACCATTCTTGAAGAGGATAGTGGGCCTGATGGTGTGACTATGGATCTTGAGATGCAATGGGATGGTAACCCGAATATCGTTCTTGACATCAAAACCCGAGTTGGTGTCGTACTTCCTGTACAGGTGATACACAAACCATTGCTCACCTATGACATTTTTGCGTGCTGATATAATATATATATATATATATATATATTCACTTATATTATGCTTTAATATTTGGCAGTCCATATCTGTTTCTTTTTGTTTCCTATTATTGTCGAGGATAAGATACCTCTACGAAGTTGTAAATTGTATGCAGATGATTATCATCATCCATGCTTGCTAGTTATCAACCACAAACGGATGCTGAATAAATTGCCTCATCGGATTATTATCTAAATGTTGTCTCATAAAAAATAATCGTGCATTACACAGTTTTTTTTAAAGGAATACAAAACAAAATTGTATTTGTATTTCACAAATTAAAGGAAGGCTGTCATGCTAGTTCTGGTAAATATTGTCAATTTTCAACTTCATTATTTATCTACACAAGTTTGTCTCCATAGGCTTTAAGCAATGTATATTTAAGTGCATGTTATTCTGTTTTCTAATACAGACAGCTTAGACTTCTATCTTTATCAGAGTATTTGTATACTTTTCATGATGAATTAAGTGGACTGTGCAACTCAATTTGTTAGTGACATAATTAATGAATGCATATATATGTCTACACTTATTTGAAGTTATCCTTATCATTCTATTCCTTCTCTTTCCTGGTACTTGTGTATATAGGTAAAAGATATTGGATTCACTGGGGTTTTCAGGTTGATCTTCAAGCCACTAGTGAATGAATTCCCGGGTTTCGGAGCTGTTTGTTTTTCCTTGAAAGAAAAGGTGAGTTACAATGTCTTGTAACGTTTGCTTTTACCGGTAAGATTAAAAAAAAAAGAACATTTCAAAATTTATTTGGTCCAAGAAATATTTCTACAATTTGGAGGAAGGATAATTCAATCGAGATTATATAATGGAATATCCTCTCTTTGACGTAACTGGAAACGTGCATAGGTTCAGGGCATGGTAAGATATCAGTAACAAGATGCAGATTCGTACTTGGGATAAATAGCTTTTTTATGTCATTTCTGTGATGTCAATGTGGCTTGTTCAAATATGTGTAATCTACAAAATCAAACTGTTTCTAAAATTTCTTCCTATTTTTCTTTGTTCTGGCAACAGAAAGATCTGGATTTTACTCTGAAGGTTATTGGTGGTGATTTATCAGCCTTACCGGGAGTATCTGATGCAATAGAGGTACGAAGTAAAATCACATGTTTATGGTACTTATGTCATTCCTTTGATTTTTGTCATGTTAGATCGCCGAAGGTATATTACAAAATAAGTAAGTCATGCATCTCTAATCTTCAGGTGTTCGATCTCGTAGTTGTGCGAAATAGTAATCAAGCATTTTGTTTTCATTTTGATCCGTGCAATAAACTCAATAGTCTAATAAATCCTTTTTGTGGTTTCACCAATTTCAATGATGTAGATAGTAACTTTATCAATAACAAATATTAACGTTAGTTGTACATTATCATCCTTTCACGACTTATTAAGTACTGTGAGTGAGTAGTTTACTAACTTTTACAACAATATTCCTGTATACGTAAGACTGAGATGAGCGAGTTTCAATTGTTGAACTTATCTAAAGGAAGAAGGTGTATTTTAGAAGATTAAATGCACTTAAAAATATTGATCGGTTTAAAAATTATAATAAAAGTAAATATATGTTTAACGAAGTTAATTATAATCACAATTATTAATATTTATTATCATACTTTATTCTGAAAAGTGTATTATATTCAATTTTAGATTTTAGCCAAATTAGTTATAAAGGCAAGGTTAGATGGAGCAATGAAATTCAAATGCATTGTAATTCATAACGTGGAGAAGTATAATCACTTACTACAATTAGGCTTTATTATCAATTCGCATTGCATTGTCCATATTCATTCCGCACTCTAACTTGGTAATAAACTCTGGTGTTCTTTATTAAGGAAACAATTAAAGATGCGATTGAAGACTCTATAACTTGGCCTGTGCGCCAAATTATACCCATTTTACCTGGAGATTACAGGTATGCAAAAGTTCATTCTCTCTTTCTTCCAAAAGTAGAAAAATATTTTTTTTTATTACCTTATCTTTGAGAATTTAAAAAAATAGAAAATGATATTTTGACAAATATCCTACCTACTTTTAAGGATAATGCTATTTATAAAAAAAAAGTATAATCGAAAAGAAAATAAAATAATAGATATTAAATAATTGTATTTATTGTGTTATCAAAATATATTAACAAACATGGTCTAACAAACAAAGTTCATTCAGCATCATTGATCTAAAGTGACTAAATAATATTAACAAATATATTTGTTAGTTAATTTACCGTATATTAACATAATATAATAGTAAAATCTCAGTATTTTGAGTTCTGAATCTTTGTAAGAACAATAATATAATAATAACAGTGTAAAAGCGAGTCAATTCTGTTCATACGAAATCAAATTCAAATAAAACGAGTCAAATAAACTAGACTTCGTTAAAAAAATTATAATTTAACTTAGTCTAATGTAAGTTAAGAAAGTAATTATTTATTGTAACTTATGTAATATATTTATTATAATAGAATCAAAGTAGATTAACTTAATCCACTTGTTCATAGTAATACAATTAGGATGTTCAACTATTTTATTAAACATTACAATTAAAAAGTAATGTTATAAACATAATGAGTAAAAGTAAAAAGTATTAACTTATAAAATGAGATATACAAATAAATTTAGTCTCCAAATCATTCAAAAAAATATTAAACAATATTATAGTCTTAGAAAAACCAAAGTTTCAACTCAAATAATTAAGAACAGAAAATAATTAAACCAAAAAAATGATGAAATTTTTTATAAAGAATTATTCCTTATAGATTACTAGTCAACTCGCTTCCAATTTGACTCCAATCCATTTTATATCCGGATTATGTAATTTAATTTGACGTGCATTCTGATATATATATATATATATATATATATATATATATATATATATATATAATATAATGTTATTGAGAATCGACTCTCTTCACTTTCAACTGTTTTTAACCGTGTTTTGGCGGTGACCACTGTTGAAAAGACGAATATTTTCCCTTCATAGTCTAATGCAAAGTGCAATTTCATCTTTTCCTATTTATCCAACTAGTTTTTCCTTTGTTTCTTCACATAGCAACGAGGATCTCAATGGACCTCTTTCTTGTATTTTCCCACATATCAATAACTACACATAAGGATAACTCCTGCAAGCTCACGCAGATACAAACAGAGTTGAAGTGTCGTACAAAAAATTTGAGAGTAAATATTCTTCTTCTCTTTGGTCCATGTAAGGTTTGAAAGCAAATAATTCTAAAAATTCAGGAAGAGTCGATTGATCCCAATGATTTGACATAGAATATACATGTTATGTTACTAGAGAGCCAAAATGTCAATTTCCAATTGATATTGTTTTTTGAAATTGGACTACATATATAACTTCGTCAATGCTCACAAACCTCTTTAGTTGTTCCATTCTTGACATGACACATATAGCAATGTATATGCTAATAGATCGAAAAAAAGTCACCCTTTCAATAGTCATCATCACAATCATGGTCACAAAATAACAAACCGAAACTTGCATGGAAACCCCAATTTCTATAAATGGTTCACTACAAACCCCGAGCACAAAAAAAAAACCTTCAAATAATAGAGGCTCCCCACAAGATCATAAAATATGTTTATAATCCCTCAAACAAAGCTAAACACAAATGTTCTCAAATGAGAAACTAAGAGATGAAAAAACTAAAATACAGTAAGTAAGAATCCAATCAATTTCGCACCAAACCACTTTTCACCATCCAACAACTGAGAATGAAGAAATGTCTAGGACTGAACTTTTTCTTAAAATATCAACTCGAAACAAATAAGAGTCAATCTTTTTATTGAAGCTGTCTAGTGCTTCATCTAAAAACACTTTATGTTCCTTTTTCTTCTTCTTTCTCTAAACTTTTTCTTAATTCTTGAAGCAAAACTTGCTTTTGATAAGATGTTAAGAATGCAAATGGAATATATACGACGAAGAATAAAGAAAAATAGTGCTAGGCACTTGTTCTAAGGCCTATAAGAAATATTGGATCAGTGATGTAACCCAACAAGCAAGAGTTAGCGAAAGTTTAGAAACTAAAGGGATTCATCACCTGTAACATGAGTATGTGTTTGATAATATTTCAATATCCTTCTCTTAATTTGAGTTTGTGTGATTGTTTCTTCCTCTTCCAGTAATCTAGAGTTGAAACCGGTTGGAATACTGGAAGTAAAACTAGTGCAAGCAAAGAACTTAACAAATAAAGATTTGATTGGGAAATCCGATCCTTACGCTGTCCTTTTTGTACGCCCGCTTCGTGCCAGAACCAAAACCAGTAAAGTAGTGGTAAGACAACTTTTTTTTTTCCCAATGGAAGCTTCATTTACATTTTTCTTTTATTATTTATTGAATAATTAGTGTGTGATTATAATCCAACTGCGCCCGGGCGTGTTCAGAACAACCAGTTGAATCCAATATGGAACGAACACTTTGAATTCACTATAGAAGATGCGGCAACGCAGCACTTGACCGTAAGAATTTTCGATGATGAAGGCCTTCAGGCTTCTGAACTTATTGGCTGTGCCCAAGTTTCACTGCAGGAGCTCGAACCTGGTAAAGTCAAGGATGTATGGCTTAAGCTGGTTAAGGATTTGGAGATCCGTAGAGATAACAAACACAGGGGTGAGGTAAGATCGTGTATTCTTTAGCGTCTTCGTAACATTCATCTACCATTCCTGCTAACTGATCAATGCTCATAGCAATTTATTACAGAACTTCCCCCCGGTGGCATGCGTAGAATAACGAAAGTGTTTTCAAGTTTTTGAAGTTATAGACTCTCCCTATACTATAGGCATCGAATCTGGCCTTTTTCTTAGATGCTTGCAGTTTGGGTTTTCTTGTCTTATACTCCCATCAGTGCAGTTTTCAAAAAATAAATTCACTGATGATTTTATCTCAGTCTTAATATTTTTCTTCAAATGAATTATTCGCTATATCTCGATCAAATAATATATTTATAAAGAAAAAGTAAGGTTAGTTTGATAAATTTGTCTCGGAGTAGTATATTTATTATTATTCTTAATTTAGAACCTTAAATTACACTCATAATTAATGAGAAGGGTGAGTAATATTGTACTCGTTCAAATTCAATTTTTTTAATAAGCCAAATTCGTATTAGGTGAGTCCATAATTGTTATTTCAACGCATAAATATATACCCTATGTAGGTGCACTTGGAGCTCTTGTACTGCCCAATTGGAATGGAAAGCGCCATCAAGAACCCTTTTGACCCTGATATCTCATTAACCTCGTTCGAGAAGACCCTCAAGAGTGGTGAGACAGAGGTTGAGGATCCTACAGGGTCACGTAGGAAAAGCAACGTGATCGTAAGAGGGGTTCTATCTGTCACGGTGATTTCAGCTGAAGACTTACCAGTAGTGGACTTAATGGGCAAGGCTGATCCATTTGTTGTCCTTAGTTTGAAAAAAACAGAAAAAAAACTCAAGACCAGAGTAAGATTTTCGACATTTTTTGCATGATACTTTTGCTGTGTTAGTTTTTTTAATTCGTTATAATTGGGTGAAAACCGAGATGAATTCAAATGATTAAATAGATTAGAATTGTGAGATAGTTTAATTGGAATGCAAATTAGTAACAAAACGTATCAGAATTTTTTGTTTTGAATTTACTTGACGAACAAGAAAAATTCCATCTCCAAATTCACACACTGATTTCTGTATACTTGTAAGGTTGAATAATCTTTCTTGTATTCTCAGGTTGTGAATGAATCCCTAAACCCAGTTTGGAATCAAACATTTGATTTTGTTGTGGAGGATGGCTTACACGAAATGTTAATTCTGGAAGTCTACGATCATGATACGTTTGGCAAGGTGATGCTTCCTGAATTTGTTTTGTTCCTCCTGAGTGCTGCTTGAATTTGAAACATTCAATAATAACCTCTGACAAATAAATTTATATTGCCATGATCTTTTTATATCCACCTTTCTTCTGCTCGTACAGAGCGGTTTAGGTAGCTTTATGCTCGTGGTTTTATTAATTGAACAAATCATTGCTTAAATGAAAATGCAAGAAAAAAAAGGTGCCTGCATTACCCTATTCTTTTTATTGTGATATTGGGCGCTTGGTGAATGTTTGGAAACTCATTTTATCATCTTCATCTCATCATATCCTTCTGCGTTCTTAAAATCAGTACCGATTGGAATGTTATGGTAAACGCATGATTATTTCAGGAAAAAATTGGAAGAGTGATCTTAACACTGACTAAGGTCATCTTAGAAGGAGAATACAATGAAACTTATCCTCTAGATGGAGCTAAATCCGGAAGCATTTCTTTATATTTGAAGTGGACTCCGCAGCACAAATTCCGGGATACTTAGAGGCCTAATTTACGTATTTATTTTAGTTCATTTTTTTAATGTATTATTGCTATTATTATTGTTATTATTATTTTGATAATTTAGATTCGGCAAACTCTTCAGTTTTTGGTTGATCGTCGAAGAAGCCTCCTACAATTCTAGGAGAAAATGAGAATGGTATCTACAAAGCAAAGTATTACATATGTGTAAATATAGGCTATTTTATTACTATAATTTCATTTTCTTGAAATGTTTTATTTTGGTGAAAGGAGACTTTATCTGATTATTTATGAATTACGTGTATATAAATTGTGGTTGAAATATTTATCCCCATTTATGTAGAGATTATGATATTTATGATTGAGCGCCCAAAATGATTGTAGCTAGTACGCATTCTAGATTTGATTTTGACACAATAAACATCATTACTTGGAAATTATGTAGTGGAGTCCTTTAAGTACTATCAATTTGTCTACAGCCTAAAATTCAGAATACGTGTCACGCTGTCATGCATGCTCTGATTCATTCTGATATTGAAATTTAATTTACAATAATTTTTCCATCTATCTACATTTACTAGTATGTTTTGACGTACGGCTTGTGTTTTTAAATGATTTTTATATAATAACGTATTTTTAAATACTATTTTAATTATTTTACAAAATTGTATATTAAAAAATAAAAAGTAAAATTTCTACTTGTAATTTGGTGTTTTATAACTATAATGTACTGATAAGTATGATAGGAAGTACAGAATAAATATCGCTGTCTTTCAAAAACTCAAGTTACAAGTCTTTTATTGCTAATATTCACAGTGAGTTTATTCTATTATATAAGATTAACAAACTTTTAATTCTAAAATTAATGATAGTCAAATCAATATAAATTTAAAACTAATAAAATTATTTCATTGCAAAATACAACCATTTTATTATTTAAAAATAATAAATAAAAATTATATAAATGGTATTCCAATATTTTATCTTAAACAGTTAACTCTATATTGAATACTATGCACAAAAGAAAATATATTTATCTAATATGAGGAAAACATGTATTTATCATCAACACAATTTATCATCAAATATAAAAAACAAAATTTACAATTAAATATTTACCATCAACACAATTTATCTCATTACAAAAGATATATTAAATACTTCTGTTTAATTGTCAAAACCATCTCATTTCAATAATAAACAATATTTTTTATTTTATTAAGAGAAGAAGTTTAAATTTAATTCAATCTTTATTAAATGAGATTTACCCCTCGTTTACATATTCTAAATTGATTTTATTTTTCAAGTGTAGCCTGTGTGCTAAACTTCAAAGATAGATTTACTATTGACTGAGTGTTTATTTATGGGGTATGAACTCATGTGCAGGATTTCCGTGAGAAGGATCCGCATACATACGTCAACATACATGCAGATATTTATCGGAAAATATTGTTCACGTTGCGAAGAAAGTAGAAAAATGACCTTACTTTAATTTTTGAATATGTTATTTGGTTGTGAGTGCATCCTAAATTTACATTGACTGTATTATGTTTCTGATGTATGATTTAAATGTGTTGTGTTTTTATTTAAGTGTAATTAAATATTTACTGCATTTGTAATTACATATTATTAATTTTATATTCTCAATTTTAACTTTATTTTAATTAGAAATATAAATTTGAATTTAATTTTTATATTATTTCCACTATTTACAGATAAAATACTAATTATCTATTTTTATCTATTAAAACCTTTTTTTAATCTATTATAAATCACATTATATACTTGATTTCAAAATTTTCTCAAATCATATCATATATTTCTTGATCCAAACAATAACAGAGCTATCTTTCTGTTTCCTCGTAACAGAGCTATCTTTCTGTTCTCTCATAACAGAGCTATTTTTCTATTCCTTCATATCCATATAGTTACTTTTTCTCAAATCTACTACCAGATCCAAATCCAATCACATCCTTCGTATTTTCAGTGTGTTTCTACAAGTTATAATATAGGTTTTTTTTAGGTAGGGATTAAGTGAAAAGGGAAAAGAATTATAATTAAAACACTTAAAAATAAGTATACTATTTAAAGCACTTATTAGAACTATATTATATATGAGCTCTTTGATTTCCTTTGACAGAAAATAATAAAAATAGATAAATTAAACAGTAGACAATAGCTCCTTTATCCAAAAATAAAAACACACTAAATAACCTTCCAAAACACTAAAAGAAAATCATGATTCTTTCAAAAGAGATAAATTATAAAATAGATAGAATGGTGATTTTCATCCTTCAAAATATATAGAGATCCAATCTAGTGATAAAATTTAAATAAATCAACACAAAATTTTGGAAAATAATTTTCATTTTTTCATATACTTCAGATGAAATTCACAGTAGTATATAAAGATCTATTGAAAAATATATACATTACCAGACATTAAACACATAATGTAAAAATGCAAAAGCAAACAAAATTTAAATGGAGATAAAAAGGAATACACAGAAATACTAAATTCATACCTTAGAATGGTTGCTGGTTTGTTTTGATGATTTGGACTGATAGTTGCCATCAGTCAGAGTCTGATCTTCCATTCTTGTCTTTTCCAAATTCTGTTTTTTCTTCTTTCCCTTTCTTTCTCCTCTCTTCTACTTCCTTCCACACTCCAAAGCACACACAAATCAAATCAGCTGAATTTCGTTCGGTCTCTTGTCTGTCTCTCATGGATGACCCTCCCAAACACCGTCTCCTAACTCTCCTAAACGCTCTCAAAGAAGCTTCCAAAGCCCTTCACACCAACACCAACCCTTTCTCCTTCCTCTTCCCAACAGATTCCAGCGCCGCCATTGACACGCTCCTCGACCTCGAAGCCAAGGCCCACGCCGTCTTCTCCTCCTCCGACCCTAACCTCCGCAACCTCTCTCGCATCCTCTCCTCCCTCCCATCCCTAATCGATAAACTTCACAAACACCAAGGCTACTTCCCACGATCCCTCCTCCAACGCCACCTTACCAAATGCAAGATATCCCACCTCGCCAGCACCATCCAATCCGAAATCCAAAAGTACATCGACCGCGTCGCCGTTCGCGATCTCGTCGACGCGCTGCAGGAGCCGCCGTCGCGGCAAGACGAAGAACAGCGCCAGGTCAAGGCTCTCGTGGAGTTCCGGCAGAGGCTCTCCCAGGGCTTCGATTTGGAGTTCCAGGACCTGGTTCTGCGCGCGAAGGTGTTCACGCTCTTGGAGTGCGTGCTGTTCGAGAAGTCGAATTATAGTTCGAAGCACGTGAAAGAGGAAGCGGCGATGACAATAGCAGCGTTGGTGAAGTTCAACAAGAACGTGTTCGTCGGGCTGGTGCTGATGGGCCCCACCATCAAGGCCTTGATAGCAATGGCTTCCGCGTGCTCCATTCGCGTTCTATCGTCGCTGGTTAATTTCATTAGAAGCCCCCTGGTTGATGAAATTCTGTGCAGCGGTGAGATCCCTAAAATCATAGGGTTTGTGCGTTCGAGGGAATTAGGGCTTCGCGTTGCGGCTTTGGATTGCGTTTTGGAATTGGGATATATAGGGAGAAGGGAAGTGGTGGAAGCGATGATGAAAGAGGGAGTGATTGAAATTCTAATGGACTTGCAGAGAGAAGGGTGTAGTGAGTGTGACTGTGATTTGGCGTTTGGGAATTGCGTTTCGAGGTTTGCGATTCAAGTGGAAGTGGGCGAGGGGTTAAGCTCCCAAGAGAAGAGAGAGATTAAATCAGAAATACTGAATATTGTGAAGGAAGTTTCGCAGAGTGAAGCAGAGTTTGCGACTGTTAGCGCTGAAATTCTGTGGGGTTCTTCGCCTTAAACTATCCACGTTTTCTATTCAATACGTTTCTGAGAATTTATTCCTGTGTGCATATCAGAACAATAAACCCAAGGTGGATTTTTGAGCTTGTGCTAGATTCACTTGTATTTACATAAAATCAGCACATTTCACCTCTTTTTTTTATTTCCTACAGTGTCCCCAAATATTTCAAGGGAATGATTTCAAATGCAATGATTCAATCAGCTTCAGGTTTGACTTTAAAATTTTGAAATTACTATGACTTAGTTTATAGGAACTTGATTTAAATTATTTGAATCATCTTTTCTGTTTGTTTTAGATTTTTCTTTGTATTTGTTTTGTGAATTGAAGCGTGTGAACAGTTCAATTGAAATTTTAATCATTTTAGATGTTTATAAAAGAAAACTAAAAGGTGAACCTATTTGTTGAAATCATAAGATAAATTACTATTACTATAGTACGTTAACCCCATGAGGATTATAAAAGGGGTTAATGTGGAAGTCAATAGTGATAAGTTAGTTCAATCTTGTTATTTTCAATAGTTAACTCAAATTGATGGACTTAATTATAATTATTGATTGAATAATTGAGTCGATTGATTAAAAATATTCATGAGTTTTAAAATTTGAAAATAATTCATTTGAAAATGAAAATTTAATAGAAAGATATTCAAACGAATACAACACTGGAAATTAAATTACAAACTGACTTCTTATAATTCATAACTAAAACTAGAGAGAAAAAAAAAAAGAATTCAACTACAATATTAAAAGTGAAAGTACCATTACAGTAATCAGGGTAGAGGTGTCAAAATTAGGCTGTGATTTTATGCACATTCCTTTTTTTTTTCTGCACCCCCGTAGATTATAATATCTTATTTTACTCTTTATAAAAAAATATATAAAAGCCTTAATTTCACATTCTCAATTATAGTTTGCATAACAAAATGATTTTTTCTACTTTTGCTTCTTTGGATCCTTTACTCTCCACATGCATCGTCTTTACTGATAAAAATCATACTATGGGAAATCTCAAACTCTTTGTTTCATACTACCCTGTATTATTGTTGTAAAAATGCTTACAAAATCTCATACCGTAATTTCTTGAGACGTGTATAGTCACTGTCCTTAAGGACTTATCCGCGGTGTATTGCGCAAGTCCTCCAGGATACAACAGGAACTTCCCGATAGAGTTTATACCAGAATAATTTTAGAAGAGGAATAGAGAAAATGAAAACTAAGAAGAGAGAGGAGAGACTGAAACTAAGAAGAAAAGAATGAAAGAATAATGGTTTTTCATCTGTTTTAGAGTGGAGGAAGTGGAGTAAGTGAAGGAAGTGGATCAGGCCCATAACTTAAAATATCTCTTAAAAAGTTATTATTTTTAATAACATTCAAAAGTAGATATTTTGCAATATTATATTCAAAATTTATAACAATCCCCCACATATTGCAAAATATATATGCAAACGAAAGAGAAAAGAAATTATTCTGGGTTTCACAAGATGTAATGCATCAGAACTGGTATAGCAAGCTATATGAACCAGTCTTAGATCAAGAAACTTAACACACAGTGTAGTTGGTATAGAAAGCTATATGAACCAAAGACACTTGACGTGTGTTAGAGGTTTATCAATCACAATACACCCCCACAATTCTTGCTCTTATCGCTGTGATGCGCTTACTAGGCCATGCGCGTGCCCGGTATTCATGAGTGCTCTAGAGATCATGCCAAGATCTCATGCAAGCGGCCCCACTTGACACTCATATAGGTGATTTCATCAAGTGTATGCTGCAAATCATACACCACCCATAAGGGATATGAAAATCATTAAAAACTTTGTTTAAACAAATTCTATCACCATATAGAATTTTAACGATAAAGTTTAACCTCTCATAATGCAGTTTTTAGCACTTTCACACACCATAGGAAGGGACATAATTGATTAAAATCAATTGAGTGCTATCAGAACTAACAAGTGACTTGTTTTTACCCATATGAACCTTATTTATGGGATCTCCAATCACAAAGGTTGGGTTACCGTCACTTGTTTGTTTGCCAGTGGCTTAAGTCTCATTCCCCTCGATGTTTCTAAAATCATATTTCTTCTCAAGGGTTTTGTCAGAGGATCTGCTAGATTCCGTTCTAACTTCACATAGTCAATGGAAATAGTTCCACTCTTTAGCAGCTGCTTCACCAAATTGTGTCTCAATTGGATATGTCTATTCTTTCCATTGTAATTCTTGTTTTTAGCTATAGCTATTGCCGATTGGCAATCACAGTGTATAGACACCCATGAGGTTGGTTTCATTCCTAGTGGAATGTTTGCTAAGAAGTTTTTCAACCACTCAGCCTCACTCTCAAGAACGAAAATCTCAAATTCCATTGTTGATCTTGCAATAATAGTTTGTTTGGCTGATCTCCATGTAATCGCACCACCTCCAAGTGTGAATACATAACCACTAGTGGATTTTGTCTCATCTGAATCAGAGATCCAGTTAGTATCACTATACCCTTCTAGTACAGCGGGAAATCCACTATATTCAATGGCATAATCCATTGAACCTCTTAAGTATCTCATAAGTCTGGCAAGTGCATCCCAATGTTCTTGATTTGGACATTGAGTGTACCTACTCAGTCTACCTACTGCATAAGCAATATCAGGTCTAGAAAAGCTCATCAAGTGCAGTAAGCTCCCAATTATCTGGGCATACTGAGGCTGAGATAACGATTCTCCTCTATTTTTCATTAATTTAGAGTTAGCATCATAAGGGGTACTCACGGGTTTGAAATCATAATACCCAAACTTCTTAAGAAGTTTCTCAATGTATTGTTCTTGGGATAGTAATATACTATCTCCCTTCCTTATGATTCTAACACCTAAAATTATATTGGCTTCACGCATGTCTTTCACATACAAAATTACATATTCTCTACTTTCAAATTTAGAACATTATCAATATCATTAGGTGAAAAGCCAAATTTATTTCTTCAAGTAATTAAATAAAATTACCTACACCCCCACAGTTTTAAATACGTGGTTGTGTTTCTCTTATTTGTAGGTAAAGTATACAAAGATATACTCAATTACCTCATCTTCTTATTTCTTTTTATTTCTCTAGAGAGAAAATCTTCTCCACCTTTCTCAAACATTACAAAGACATGACACATGGAAATTAGGATTCATCATCCTAACTCCAACAAACTCTAAGTTGTCGCCTCGTCTTCCTCTTATTAGTTTTAAGACTAACTAAACATAATCCATAGTCAAACTAAATACTATACACACCTCCCATTTCATCATTTACACATCAATGTACATTAGTATATAGTCTTATGTGACCCCAATATAAATTTCTATAATATTTTAAGAATTAGAACTCAATCTAAAAATAATTAATCATTAAAATCTCAATACTTTTCTTCTTGAAAGTAAATTAATTTCTAATTTCAAAATATTTAATTTTAAAAGCAATTAATTTCTTTCTTATACCATATTAATTTCTCTTTCGAGTAAATTAATTTGATTTCCAATTAATTACTAAATAAATAGTAATAACTATGTTCCCATAATTATAATTATTATTTAAAATTAATACTTTCATCTCTTTTTATAATTTAATTTCATTAATTAATACCAATAATTACTTTAATTTTAAAGACATAAAAATATTTTACATTCTCTTCATCTTATTTTTATTAATACTTTTGGGTCTATGCAATTTTGATTTCAAATATATTATTTCAAACCCAAAACATAATACTGGTCTACAGCCCAATTAAAATTCTTATTGTTATTATTTCAAAACTGCCCAACAATGGTTTTATGACCCAACAAGTCCAGTCCCAGTCCTGGGCCTAAAGGCCCAATATTCAAGTCCAACCCAGGTTTCACCCACGGCCCAAAATGAATTCCACGTGGGAGGTCACTGTAACTCCCTGACTGCCGGCAGCTCCCCTGCCGCAACTCAGACAACCACCAACAAGCGGAAACAACCATGGCCAAGCCAGTTTCAACTCCAACAAGAAATCAGATTCGTGAAGAACAGAAACTCCAGGAAAAATCAAATTGAAGCCCTAATCTCAGACCTTAAGATCAAAACAACAACCTACAAACCACACCCCCAATTCACGATCATCAATCTGCAAGTAAGCGACAAAAACCCCAAAAACAGGAACCACCAAAATTGAACCGAGAAAGAATTTGGGAAAGAAGAAGAGTTCTTGCAAAGCCCCAAATCGGAACCTTCACTCACAAGCCCTGTTACCGGAAACCGCCTGAGACCGGAGGCCACCACACCGCAAACGTAATCCAACTCTTCTCCTCCACGACGTCGCCATCAAACAGGGCTTCTCGCATCGCGAAGGCGTCGCATAAGGAACCCTCACGGAAACGCCACCACTGTCGGACGCCCTCGTCGCGCCTCGTACAGTGCCGCCCTTCTCGCCGTCGCAGAGGCCCTAAGGAATGGAGAGAGTGTGGGAGAAGAAAGAAGCTTGAAGCTTCTGATGAGCATTGGAGGAGAGAATGAAGAGAGAAGAAAAGATGAAGGATACCTAAGGCTCGTGAGAAAGGAATTCAAAGCTGGGGGAAATTCTGATTAGGAACTTAAAAAAGTCGGGCTTGATCAAAGGTTTCATCCTAATGTAATCAATTAGGGTTTTAAAAAAAATAATTACTAAAAGGAAATTAAGATAGCATCATTACGTTACAGCTACCACATCGTCTGTAGCGGTCATTAAACAACCGTTTCCCTTTTTAATATTAAAAAAAAATTATACATGTATTAAAAAGGAATCAATGCGATGTATAACAGAATCATAAACCCAACAAAAAAAATTGTAACTGGTATTTATGGTTTCATACGTACCATACTTACCAAAATTCAAGAACCACTTTATCAGATCACAAATATCAAGGATTTTAAGCATTCAAACTTTTAATAGTTATTCGAATAATTAATTGAAAAATAACAATCTAAGAATATATCAACATTCATCACATAATCAAATAAAATATTAAATCAAATATATCTCCAAATTCATTATACAACAAAACAATAAAGTAAAGGTAAGTTTCGTGTACCTTTTTTTTTTCTTTTGACAGTAAAAGATTGAAACATAAGTCCTTAAGATTGTTGTAAAAATGCTTACAAAATCTCATACCGTAATTTTCTGAGGCGTGTAGAGTCACTGTCCTTAAGGACTTATCCGCGGTGTATTCCCGATAGAGTTTATACCAGAATAATTTTAGAAGAGGAATAGAGAAAATGAAAACTAAGAAGAGAGAGGAGAGACTGAAACTAAGAAGAAAAGAATGAAAGAATAATGGTTTTTCATCTGTTTTAGAGTGGAGGAAGTGGAGGAAGTGGAGTAAGTGGAGGAAGTGGAGGAAGTGGATCAGGCCCATAACTTAAAATATCTCTTAAAAAGTTATTATTTTTAATAACATTCAAAAGTAGATATTTTGCAATATTATATTCAAAATTTATAACAATTATTCTGTCATTACATTCAAAAGAATACTGTTTACCTTGCAACGATGTTAGCGTCAATGTCATACATGCCAAAGTCACCATTGAGTTATTTAAAAAAGAAAAACTTTCAATGTTTTCTGAAAAAAATTATTTTGGGATTTGAATATATATTTGGAAACACCTATTTTGAAATATATTTTCTTTTTATATTTTAAAATTACGGTATTTTTTAATTCAAAATTTTAAAAAATTTTAGAATAAGTGTTTTGGAAAATACTTAGATTCCATAAATGTCTTTTAAAACATTTGTTTTGAATTTTTTTAATATTTTCAAATGGTTGTTTTAGACATTATTTTCTCCATAATTTTTTTATATTCGAAATCTAGAAACATTTTCCAAAACATTTATAAGAAACAGATTATTTTATTAAAAATTTAATAATATAAATAGAATTTTATAAACGTGTCGCATTATCTAAAACACTAATCATCTTTCTAAGATTCAATTCAATTCATCATTTTTATGACGTGTCTAGACGATCACGATAATGAAGTCTACAACATTATCCAATCAATTTTTTTATAGAGTAAGTTTTTACTCTTTTTTTCTTTGAATTTTTGGTTAATTCATATGCTAATAGGTTGACACATATATCTTTAAGCCTCTTTTTCTAGTAGATTGTAGGTCAATAGTCGTAAGGATCTACTCTTATCATAATTCTATAGTCTACAGGTAGAGATAGAGTTATATGAGTTAAAATAGGGGTATTTGCTTTGTAAAGTTGTTTGAACTTTTCAACCAAGTAAGGGAAACTAATATTTATTTTATTTTATGTTAAGAAGTATGAATTTATGTTTGATCGTGTGGTGAGAATTGTGTTTAATTGAACATGGGATTGTTTGAGATGATTATTTGGTAGTAGATATGGTTTGATGTGTGAAATTGAAGTATTGATGACTTGTTGATGGGAATGATTGTGAATTAACATTGCCTTAAACTTTAAATGTTGATATTTTAGAGTCTTAGGGGTGTACAAGCCTTTTATACAATTGATAATAGTAAATGGGGAATGTTATTAGGCTATTTTTGGTATAGAATGGAGTTTTGGTATGTAAAATATTAAAGGAATGACTTTGTAGTGCAAACTGTGATTTGAGAGTTGTATCATGGTCAATTGAAACTTGTGTAGATATTTAAATAACCAAAAATATTATGTTAAATGGAGAAGTAGTGAATTGGTAAAAGTTGTATGCTAGTTTAGTGTTGAATGAGAGATTTAATAGGTGAGATTTTGCGATAAGGGTGAAATGTAGAATCTCAGAGGTTTAAAGTTTATTTCTAGGTTATTTAAGACTTGTTTAGAGGCTAGATTTATCAAATTGTGATGATGAATGAGTAATAATAAATTTTGAGCTTTAGAATGGTGTTTTGGTGGAAGGATTTGGAAATTTATGGGAAAATAAGATTAATAGAGTTTAAGTTGAGTCATAAACACTTAGATGAGTTCAATTACGGTTTGGAATATCAAATAGGAGTTGTAGATGCATGTGGAGGTGTGGGAGTTAGAACAATTGAGGTTGAAGGGTGTAAATTCTGCAAAATTTATGATTTGCAAAATTCTACAGACTAGCTGGGTGAGTAGAGGGATCGTTGGGCGAGTAATATTGATGTTTGACAGTGGGTTCAGAGGTTGGGTGAGATTTCTCGTTGGGCTGGGGAAGTTCTTTGTTTGCGCTCTTGTTGGACGACAGAGAGTAGCTTGTTAGGCGAGTAGTTCAAGTGTCGGCATTCTAACGATGGGCGCCCAATGTACATGTTTGATTTTGTTTTGTTTTGTTTTATCTTTTGCTTATGAATGGATATGTCTTTATACTTTAAAACTTGTGTAATAATATAAATGGAATTATATGATTGTTCATGTATGAAGTGATGTATTTATTGAAGTATGATTTGAAAAGAGTTTATAAGATGAAATTCTTAATGGTTGTTTTCAAATAGAGTAATGTATTGATGTAGGAACTCAGCATTGAAATTTATCCTGACGCTCAAATAATCACTTCATCTCAGATAGAGAGGAGGATTATGTGGTGAGGAGTAGCAAGATGTCCTAGTCTACAGTCTAATGTTCTTTGTCCATAGGTGGTTGACAAACTAATCCACTGTGGTAGCTTGGGGGGTCAGCCATTCCACCACTACAAGTGTACAACTTGTCATAGTCTAACATCAGTACATATATCCGGATTGGTCAAGTTTATAATTTCTTTGTATACTTAGGTTTGATTTGGAAATGAATTGTGTTATATGGGGTTTTATAATTGCATGCAATGATTCTTTTATAATATTAGTTTATTCTTCTGTTTATTGTTGTTTGCTTCTGTTTTGTTGTATGATTTGAAATAATCAATTGATGGGTGTGAACAAAGGAAGATGAAGTTTCTTTGGAGTAGGCTTTAGGATGTGAAGGAGTAGATGTTTTGTGGCTTAATATAGTTACAATTCATTTTGGATTATAATCTAGAAATAGTCTATAAATATGTTTTATTAGGACTATATATATGAAATTGAATTATAATTATTTTGGATAACTCTGAATAATTTTATATTTTTTTGAGTTAATAAGTTTATTGATTTTGTGATGTTTTTTTAATAGTGTTTTTATACCGTTTAAATGAAAACATTACAACAATATCTCTATAATATAAATAATATGTTCATAATAAGTGTTTTGGAAAAAATTGTCTGAATCCAAAAATATTTTTAAAATACTCATTTAGAAATGTATTTTTTATATATTTTAGATTAAAAATTTTATAATATATTTCCAGATTTTAAAATACATTTCTAAATATTTAATTTAAAATTTATTTAAAAAGGTGGTACAAAAATTTTAAAAAGATGCTTATTCTATTAAATATTCAAAAAATTTACCATTAAATTTTTATTGTAAATATAAGTGATGTGACCTATTATTAAAAAATATATTTTAATAATAAATAATAAAAAATAATTTAACTTTATATAAAGACTTAAATTTTAATTAATTTTTTCTTAATTTTTCATACAAAAATATATAATGATCATATAAAATAACAATTACTTTACCTCAACTAACAATAATAATAGAAGCATATGTAAAATAATATATATATATATATATATATATATTTATATTTAAATGGTTAATAAAACAATTTTTTAACAGATAATCCACTAAAATTACCTATAAACTTAAAATTTAATTACATAGTATTTGCACACGCCACGATGCAGTATACATGCCCCAAGTTTATATTAATGACTATTTATGTGTCACCATCTTATTTGATTTCAACATAACATGTTGTCGGCAATATGAACACGGAAAATAAAAATTCTCAGCATCAAACGCGCATTTAAGATAAACTGGAATTAGCTTTCAAGTATTGTTATTTTTAGGGTTAGTAAATTATTATTTGTCAAATAAAGAATGTTTTATATCTATTTAGAAATTAATTGATTTAACTATGTATTTTACATTTAGCTTGTATTCCTTTACGTTTATCCACCCACTATTTCGTTAATGAGAGGATTTTTTAAAATATTTAATGTTTTTATCATATTTTTCCTGTATGCTAAATTTTTTTTTGAGGAAAGTTTATAAAATCATTTTTCTTTATGCAAATATTATCTTTCATCAATCAAAACTAACTGAATATTATTTTATTATTATTCGGTAAGATAATGTTCACAATCAATCAAATAAGATATCATTTTCATCTTTCCGTATTATTAGACAATTATTAGACAAAACATGAGACACTTAATTTTAGCAGTTCAAATTATAACGAGTAAATATGAAGATTTAAAACCACTTCTAATGAATTGTAATAGAAATTAATACCTTTATTAAAAAAATAACAGTAAAATTTTTTAAAATTACAATAAAAATACCATAATGTCTTGACACATTTTTAAACCTGTAATTTAGGAATTAATATTTTCTTTTCACAGCACTAAGTTGTTGTCCTATTTTTGTAAATTTAAATATACTAATTTTTGTAAATTTAAACATACTAATTTTTGTAATTGGGAAAGAGGTGGTTCTGTTACTAATACTAATACCGTACTGTGACAGGTGAGGAAGAATTAATTAAGGTATTAACAAATTAAAAGGAACTTAATTTTAACGTTTTCCTCATAGCTTGGCTTTTCGGTGGTTACAAGAATCCTGCACCCACCACACCTCACCCAGTTCTGTTGCGTTTTGCTCTATTCTAAAGCAAGGCAAAGATTAAGATCTGATAGGGAAATTGGCGGTGAAGAGTACGGATCTCGCAGTTTCTTCGTCCATCGGGGCATAGTTTGTTTTTGCGATGGGTTGGAGATACAACGCTGGCTTGTTCCTAATAGCCACTGTCGTTGTTATTTGGGTTACCTCCGCTGAAGTTACCCAGGTACGAACTTAACCAATTTTTGTTCTTCTGTTTTTTTATCGGATTCCTAGTTACTGTCCTTGATTCCTAGGTTATGATTCTTTGCTAATTGTTGAATGAGGTTAAATATTTATTCCTAGTTCTGGTTATACCGATCACCCAATCAAAACTGAGAGCAAATTGATGTTTGACTTCATTTGACTTCATATTCCAAACCTCCGCAATCTTAGGGTTGTATTTCTTTGTCATATAATAATGAGATACAAGATCTGGACATCTAATTTGGGGAAAGGAAGTGCGGCTAAAGTGCAGGCTTGTATCTTTTGTCTGCACTTGAGCTGCATAGAAATGAACTTCGAATTCCTCGGTTTCCGATCCCATTTCAACTCTTCTAATACATTTGGTACCACTTGAGTTACATTACAGCTCTTGTGTAAGGATCGCCCTTTTTATTATTTCATGCTATGAAGCATTTCAAACTTTATAATTCAATCATTTAATCCGATAGTTGGGTATGTTTGGGTAATTTTATAAATGCTCTTAGGACAGAAAGAAGAAGTAAAGAAGAAATATATATATTTTTTCAGAAATTGGAACTAACTTATACATGAATTAAAAATCATCTATCAGAGAAGCTAATATGACAAGAATTGTAAAGAATATCTTATGAAGAAGTTAAGTTGATCCAAACAGACCCTATGTCCTTTTGGTGAAGTGGAACAATTACAAAACCCGGAAACATTTGGTCATCATAGTTTTGAGTGAGAGTTGAAAAGCCACGTATCATACAAGCACGTAACATACAATTTGTCCTTGGTTCTTTGGAGGAGGGTTCGATATGCATTTCCAGTTATATCTTATGTTGCTGTATGTTACATTTGCCCACAGGTGGACACTATTAATTGATGATTTATATTTGTATTAATACTATTTTTATTCTTGCAACAAAACTTATGATTCATTAACTGCACATGGAGAGATTGTATTTTTTTCGTATTACTCTTGTAGTTTTAAATCCTGCTTAAGGGGTATCTTAGTATCTATTTAATGTTACATTGTCATGCAACAATTTCAGTCTCCAAGTTTATACATGTGAATAATTTTCTGCAAAATCTTTCTCTACAGGATATTTTTACAGATTATAAGCAGCCGTTTGCAGTGACATATCTTGGAGCTTCTCTTATGGTAGTTTACCTCCCAATAGCATTCATTAAGGACTGGTTCTGTAACTTACTTAAATCCCGCTCCTCTAAAAGTGGTAAAAATGCAGAGTGCGTGGATGAGTTTTCTGTCAGCATTAGCTCTCCTCTCAAAAGCAATGGAATGCAGAAAAACTTTGAACTAGAACTGGGGAGTGTGATTCGGAAAGATAGTGATTTAGACCTTGCGACACTTTCAGAAGTAAAGCCATTGGTAGCTAAATATAATGATGATACTAATGTGCTAAAGGTGGAGAAAGAACTTACTGCGAAGGAAATTGCTGCTTATGGGTTTTACATTGCACCTATCTGGTTTATAACAGAGGTAACTGCAGAGTGATATCATTGTTCTGTTTTGTGGTTAAGAAGGACAAAAAATGCTTGATTATCTGTCCTGCGAGGAGGCTATGATACTGAGTTGACAAGATGTGACATTATATTAAAATCATATCAGTTAAAGTTGTTGATAGATGTCTCCTTCCACAATGACTTAGAAAATGCAAAACACAAACGCAACACTTTATAATCTCTTTGGACCAAAGCTCTCTCTTGTTGATAAGTTGATGTTGCGTGAACAGATTTTCTACACCATATTGTAGATCAATACATGCATGTATCCTATACTCTAGGGAAAACTTTAGAACACCTTACCCTTCGTCACACTGGATAGATAATTCATATAGAACCGAAGTCTAAGTTCACCTGTCCTTTAGTTAGGTAATTGCGGTATTGTTCATATTGGTAGAATAAGATGTTTCCATGCTTCTCATACTTTCAACATTTGTATTTTTGCTGACAGCCTTTGATTGATTCTATGCAACTTTTTCAACATGCCTTTCTTCATTTTATACTTTTATTCTTTTTCTCCACGGTGATGTTTTTCAGTTGTAAATGCTGAATTTTGTTGCATATTCTGCCGTTTCCATAACAGCTTTAGGGAAGTAGCAATGGTAATTTATTAATTATCTTCTGTTGCTTTCAGTACCTATCAAATGCTGCCCTTGCACGAACAAGTGTTGCAAGTACAACAGTATTATCATCAACTTCAGGACTTTTCACACTTTTCATTGGCGCATTTATGGGTCAAGACTCTTTAAATGTAGCAAAAGTAGTTGCTGTCTTAGTCAGCATGGCTGGGGTTGTCATGACAACAATGGGGAAAACTTGGGCTGCGGATGAATCTCAATTAAGTGATGCGTAAGCTTCTTTATCCTTTTTATGGCCAAATCGCATTTAGCAAATTTTCTAGTTATAGCTGAATAGTGGTTAGTTTTAGCTGAATCCAAACAGAAAACGTCATAGTACAATACAAAATAAATATTATGACTCAACTTCAACTCTGATATAATTACCTGAAAGTTACATAGTAACTAAAAAAGTATATGACAGGAAAATCATTGAGGTAAAAAATATAATTTCAACTGATCTTTCTTTGTCCTGTTTTGTATTTCTTAGAAATCTATCTCTTTCTGTGTATGTTCGTTGATGTATATGTCATTCATAAGGATGGAACTGAAAGGATTCTAATACAAAAGTGAAGCTAATTATTTAAATCATATGGCATAACTTTAGGGAGCCAAGTTCTTGTTTTTCTTGACATTTCCACTATCCTGGGATGCTGTCATCAGGACTGTTCTTAATCTGAGACTGAGTCTTATAAATAAATATATTATTACATCTTGTTCTTTGTAATGCTTTATTTGGGACATTGACAGTTTATGTTTGTCCTCAGCAATGGAAAGCATTCTTTGGTTGGCGATCTTTTTGGAATTCTCTCAGCTATGTCATATGGCCTATTTACAGGTTAAGCAATGTCCTGACTTTCTGTTTTAATAAGATAATTTAGATAGATCATGACCATTTCTTGAATCATTACTACTGCAGTTCTTCTAAAGAAATTTTCTGGCGAAGGAGAAAGGGTTGATGTGCAAAAGCTGTTTGGGTATATTGGATTGTTTACCCTAGTAGCACTGTGGTGGCTTGGTAAGTTTTTTTCTTATTAATGTTTCTGCAGTTACTCATCCATAGCTTACTACTTTATGATCTCATTTATATGTCGAGCATGAAAAACTATGAATTGCTACACTAAAAGATTGCTAATTCTTTTCTATACTTCCCTCAGTCTGGCCATTGATGGCCTTAGGAATTGAACCAAAATTCAGCATTCCCCACTCTGCTAAACTGGACGAAGTGGTTCTTGCAAATGGATTTATTGGAAGCGTACTTTCAGATTACTTCTGGTACATGAAAAGCCTACTTTCAAATTTATTGATTGAAATCCTTGTAATAACTCGATCTTTACCTATCCACCCAGGGCACTTTGCGTGGTATGGACTACTCCCCTTGTGGCCACTTTGGGTATGTCACTCACCATTCCTCTGGCAATGGTGGCTGACATGGTAATTCATGGTCGACATTATTCAGCAGTATACATTCTTGGCTCAGCCCAGGTATTGTTATCAACTACTTGATCTTTTTTAGCTGGTACCTCGGGAGGATTTTTGTTTCTATTTACCCAAATGATAACAATAAGTATATTTGTTAACAAGAGGGTCCTTTTTCCTCTTGGTGTTATGATGACCCTTGCAGTTTAATATCTGTTCAGATAGTTTATATTTTCTTCCCTGCTTGTTTGTTTGGGCATGTCCATATTCATGAGTGGTTGAGGGCATGTTTGTGGCGGATTGCCTGTTTGGTCTCGTCTATTACAAATTCTTGCGGTATCATATTGTTAAATTCAATCATGCATGAGTTACGTTGCTTGTCAAGTAACTTCAGGCAATGGATTTCACCAAATATACCCCACTTCCGTCTCCAATCTTGGCTCGCGTTGTCATATCGGTCCCTGCACTGAAAAAACAAACACAAATACAAGTCCTTAACCTTTGTTTTTGTTTTCAGTCTATTTTGTCCTCCGTTTGTGCTTTTGTTCAACAATATATGCCCCGAAACATAAGACCTTTGTTAGGAACTAATTTGGCAGACAAAAAATAGACCAAAGACTTATTTTATTTTATTTTAAGGACTAATATGATGACACATGCCAAGGTTAGGGACCAAGTGGGAATGAAAATGACGTTGTCCTCGGATTTGATGAATGGCTTTTGATCACCACATTGTAATTTTGTTTAGCGAATGGATGGATTAACTTATTTTGTTGTGATCAAAATGTTACTGAAAGAGCATTAAAAAGGCATTTTTCTTCCAAAATTAATTAAACTGAACACGTAATGATCCGGTTGATTGACATGTGAGTGATGATTATTGTTTATGTTTTACCTTATGCATGCTAACTCTTCTGTCATTCTGGTTTCCGCTATAACCGTAAACATTTAATAGGATTTTTTGTCCCCCAACATACTAACTACTGACTGATGGAGACAACTAGTTATCAGCGATTTGTTCACGTATTAATGCTGAAATTCGTTTGCAATTGAACTGCAGGTATTTGCAGGCTTTGTAATAGCTAATCTTTCAGACAGGTTGACGAAGAAGTTGGGATTGTAGCATATTATTTTCTTTGTTAATTTTTTACATAGTTGATTCTTTGTTCGGTCCATCATCCGTTATTGTTCTGATAGGGTGTTGTACCACAAGACAATGTATATCATAAATCAATGCGCTGAATGGGTGCTGTAATTTTTGTGTATATGATTCTAGGGTGAAGTTCATGTTTACATTATAGGTTGACCTTTTGGCCACAGATCAAATGAATATAATGAAGCCTTTTTTTTACATTTCTGTATGCAATTTTTTTCTCCATGTAATTTAAGATTCTTTTATTTTTTCTTTTAGATATTTATGATGTAACTCATTTCTCATGCAATCCATCCCTGCCGTTTTTGGTGCATCTATCAATGTAAACATAACCTGTTTTAAATCACTTTAAGGAATAAATATTTTTTAGGTCTATTAATGATATATGTCACTCTTGTCACAAATTAGTTTTTTAAATCTCATTAAGTTGCTTCTGAAAAAACTATGTTAAAAAATTTGGCCGATCATTGAATGAAGGAATTAGAGGAATGAGTTTCTAGTTGAATTGCATAACTTAGCATATGTTGTTTGTGAATTTTATACTAAAAATATAGTATATTTTCATGACAAAACTAAATAAAAGCAATATTTGTTTTAAGCACTCATTCTACATGGATTTGACCGTGGCTGGGGTAAAATTACAGATCTTGTTAAAATTATATGTAAAGTTCAAATGTATAAAATTACTTCAAATTAATCAACATAATTTGAAGAATTTTTTGGGATTTGAGTATATGATGTGCCATTACTTACACTAGCATGTTGTTTGTATAAATTATATTGCTTAAAAAAATTACGTATTGAAAAAGAAAAATTAATGGAAAAAATATTTTAAGTGTTTAACTATGAAGTCAATTGCTGAACAATAAAAGTAAACTAAATGTTTCTTTCAGCAGTCAAAGGTATTACTATATTATTTGATATCTTAAATATACTACCACTATAAATCACAATTACTTTTATTATTATATAAAAAATATTATTAAAAAAATAAATAAAAAATAAACAATCATGAAAAGTCAAATCAAATCCATAATAAAATAATACATGATAAACTTTAAACCAAAGGTAATCTCCTTGTAAATTAGAAGTTGATAGATGTAAACAACTCATATAATCGAAACTAAATGTTCTATCTTAACACATTCTTGCATGTAAATGTTCTGCTTTAACTACGTTCTTAGATATGAGATAATATAAAATGTAAATAAAAAAAAAGCAAAAACCCAATTAAATTATTATATTACAAATAATCATAAATATTTAATTGCCTAAAAAATATTAAAAAAATTAAAATTTTCAATTTATTTCATGAATACATGATATCTAAACAATAATAACTCATTATAGTTGATCCAACTATAAGATATTTAGGTGGTTTGGTCTACAATCAGAAGTTTAAATTATATTGTTGTCTTTGAATACGAAAAAAATATAAGTTTTATTATTGATGGCTTACTTTAATGAAAAAAGAAAACTGAATATATACTTTTTGAAAGAAGCATTGAGATAATAACATATGTACCGATAAGTATAGTGATTTTTGTATATTATCTTCCAATATCAACATATATTTTAATACTTATACCGAAAATGATTTATTTTTTTAGGGATATTGTAAAATTAGAATTGATTTCAAAAGTATTTTTTGATTAATTGATAATGAGAAAAAAAAATTAAACAGAGAATATAAATTTATTAAACTCTTAAAACAGCGAGTAAATGTTAAATTACACTTTTTACACCATAGATTACAAACAGGGGATGGAATCCCAATTTGTCAATAAATTTTAATAATGTAATTTATTTTTGTGATAAGATAAAAGTATACAACAATTAAATAGAGGAAAAAATCGTGTGTTCTTGATTAATTAATTAATCTTATTTAATTATGACCGTACTAAAATATTAAATTAAATTTTTAATTAAAAAATATTAATGTAACATTTTTTATCAGTTAAAATTAAAGTAATTAATTTTATAAATTTATATATATTATAAATTAAAATTAATAATATTTCTTGTTAAGAATTTTATCTTTTAGTGCTCCATTTGTTACATTTTTAAAATCGAGAAATTTTAAAATAAAGAAACACTAACAATAAAAATTTAATTAAGAAAATATTTATTGTTATTCTTCTCTTCCCTGATCTCAAGTGCTTTGGTGTGTTGAACTTCAGCGTTTAACAGTTGAAATAGGAAAAAGAAAAACAGTGTTGTGGTGTTTCTGAGAAAACGAAGGTTTAGATCAGCTCTCAAATTCTGCCATGGCCTCCACCAGATCACTCATTCTTTTTCTATCAATTCAATTATGCTTCTCAGTTCTACCCCTCTCATTCGCCCAATCCCCTGCCACGGGGTATCAATTCCCTATTCCCTAAACCCTAATTTCACTTTGCTTTCTGCTTTCTATTAACCCTTATTTTAACGAATCTATTTCTCCAGGTCCACCGAAGGTTACACTATTTATGGTCGAGTGAAGATCCCCAGTACGTTCTTACTTTTACTTCGTTTTTTTTTATTAATTATTTATTTTAAATCCCGATTATTGTTTACTGGGGCAGTTCTTTAAATTATTTATGAACAAAAAAGTGTTGAACTTCGATCTGTGAATGAAGCTTGTGCTTGATGTGATGTCTAAGGCTAAGTTAACAAGTTAATACACAATAGGATCCTATAGGTTGTGCTGTGTCATAGAGATTAATTTTGAATAGTGGTTGGGACTGTAGTGGTACATGGGTGATCACTCAGTTCATCCTGTTCACGTGAATTTACCTGCATTACATTGCTCAAAATTTACCTAGTTTAAAATTCTTGCCTGGTTATTTTCTTCTTCCGTCTTCTCCAACACTTTTTTTGCTTGCACGTACTGATTTTTAATTTTTTTTAATAGAACTTGTGCATTCACAGATAAATAGACCTCTTTTTACTTGACAACAATATTGTCGTGTTAGGATGCGAAATTTCATGTGCCAAGACTATAAAACACCAAACCCTAATGAAGAATATGATTGGTTTAAAAGTTGTTGGTTGCTCTAATCAGTTACTTTGATGAACTATATCCGGAAATTGAAATAGGAAGATGGAATTCTGAACCGGTTCTGTGTGTTGTCGTTGGAAAAGTATGTCCCATGGCGTTTAGATAAGCCAGATTTAGCCAGGATTTAGGGAAGCTGATGGTTTAGTTACCAGGCGATTGATAATTGAAATAGGAAAATTTGATTGTTTATATCCTTGATGCATTCATTCTATTTGTTGCATATCTATCTTCTGACTATATATAGGTTTGCTATAGCCTACAAGTTTTGTTACATAGTGATATTGCTAAATATTTATGACAGGTGTGGGAACAAAAGACTATATTCTTCCAGGAAAAATTTCAAACGTCAAAGTCATACTCAATGGTGGTCAAAGAGTTACTTTTCTGAGGCCAGATGGATATTTCTCATTGTATCCTTTTGATTTACAACTTAATTTCCGCTTCTGCTTAATTTGCATGATGGATGTTTTTGGGATATTAAACCCTATCAAATTCTATCTCTCCTTATCTTCTTGTTCTTGATTTTATGAATTTATTGTAGTTAATGCTGGCAAATCATGTCAAGAGATGATCTAATTCCTTAACGTGTATGCTTTAAGCCACAATGTTCCTGCAGGGACACATCTAATTGAAGTAGCTGCAATAGGTTATTTATTTTCTCCGGTGAATACTCAACCTGAAAATGACATCTCAATTCTTTTCCCCAAATATATATATATATATATATATATATATATATATATATATATTTTTTTTTTTTTTCAATGTATGCTCATTTCTCAAATTGTTATGTTTATTAAAAAAGGTACGAGTTGATGTAAGTGCTAGACACCATGGCAAAATTCAGGCGGCACTGACAGAGAATAGGAGGGGACTTAGTGAGTTTGTCTTAGAGCCATTAAGGGATGAACAATATTACGAGGTTGATTTTGACTGCAAAGTCCCTGTTTGTGTTTGCCTGTTCCCCTTCCCATTCCTTCAATTTATCATCTAAATATCTGCATGTTGTTATCTTGTCTTGCTACAGGTTAGGGAGCCATTCTCTATTATGTCCGTTGTGAAAAGTCCAATGGGTCTGATGGTTGGATTTATGCTAATTGTTGTCTTCCTCATGCCCAAATTGATGGAGAACATGGGTATGTTTTTAATAATTTATCTGCTAACTTTTTTCAATTTTTCAGTCTCCTTTTGCTTATATGGATGTATTTGCTTTGTATGGGTGAAATGTTTTATTTCCTTCCGGAGAAGTTTGGGACTAATCCTATCTCATACCCGATATTATTGTTGCTTGGCAACGTCAAAATATAAAAATCAAGTTGAAATATCTGAAGTTCCTTATATCTTTTTATCTTTCTCCCTGTCTCCATTCTTGAAGAAAATTTTTCTCCCCTAATTTTCTTGTATTACTGAGTCATAACTGAATACTTTGCAACCTTCCACCGCCATGCTATTTTATGTGATCATTGTGTACATATTAAAAGGTTTCTGCTATGAGTTATACTTCTCTCCTTTTGGGCTTCTACTAATTTGTTCTTGCATGATTATCAAACTTGATGAGTTTCTCAGGAAAAAACTCGTTAACTAATCATTAACTCCATTTTGGTTAAAACCCAGATGAAGTGGGGAAAATCTCGAAAATCTTGTTCAACTTTACTTTTGATGTTGTGAATTGCTTTACTTGTTTCATAGGCAATCTGCCGAAAGGGAGTTTTTTCATGTTAGTTATATGAACCTAAAAAGCAGGATATTGTGCTACTTTTTGCATAAATTATGCTGATGGCCTCATTGTATTTCTGTGAAACAGATCCAGAAGAAATGAGGCGTGCACAAGAAGAAATGAGAAATCAAGGAGTTCCATCGTTGGCAAGCTTGTTACCTGGTGCCGCAAGAAGCAACTAGGTATATGAGTAATGGAAAACTGGTGAGCAAGTTGGTTGCCTCAAGCACGAGCTGAAGAAATGACTTCTGATTATTGGAGAATTTTCTCATGAGAAATTGGTACTCTGAGAAATCTTTCGATTATTTAAATTTGAAATTTCTAATAGTGGTTTATACGTTTGACTTGAACGCTCAGGAGTAGGGTTCTACGTTGCTCTTCCCATTTTCTTGTGAATGTTGATATTAGTAATATTGAGCTCTTTTGGTTTAATTTCCACTTTTGGTCGTTTTTCTTGAAAAAAATAATTTATAATCTGTTTTGGCTGTATTGCTCTAGTTAATTTTCTTCTTTAATGCATGTTTTTGCCTTCTATTTTTGTTATTCCTTTTGCAATTTGATTTGAAATATTGGGTTTTGATAGTTACGAGGAGACTATGAACAATTGGGTTCATATTTAGATTGATAAGATTTAAGCTTCTAGATTTTAAAATAGGCTTAATAATTGAAACGCAAGAGTGGATGTAGGACATATATAGAAATTAAATTATTTTAACAACTATTCTTATACCAAAAGAGTCTTATACCGTTTATAATTTATATACAGTTTTTTTTTTTAATTCATCCAGACGTTTGTAGAGGATGAACTATACTAGAGCTAATTGTTTGATATCAAAAGTCGATCAATCATTTCTCAAATTGTGATTGATGATATTATATTAATCGTGTGGAGGACTAGCATAATGGTAGAAAATCTTGTAAAAATTAACTTCGTGATAAAATATTTTAAAAATGATTAAAATGGTGATAAAATAATTTAAAATGCTAGATAAGATTGAATAAATGTTGTCAAAATATATAAAGCATTACCTTTACCAAATCGTGAGTAAATTTTATCAATTTAATTATTAAATTGAAATTTCTAATAAAATAGATTGATCCTAATATGCTCACACAAAGTTAAAATAATTGATATTTATCTCCACGCTTCATTTAAATGTCTGATATGACATATTATTTAAGGTAATAAAATGAAAATAAATAGTTATTTATTTTGTTTCATATATATATATATATATATATATATATATATATATAGGTAATTATGATTGAAATATTACTAAGTGGGAACCTTCCCCAACAAATTTCGATCGTTTCCTTTAGATGTCAGACATTAGTTCTTTCTGTTCACTGAATTATTATTATTATTATTATTATTATTATTATTATTATTATTATTATTATTATTAAGAATGAAATAAAGAGAACAAAAATTAAGGTGACTATTGGTAGGGTTTTTCTTTTGTTCATAGTCGAAAATCAATCCTGGTAATTATAATTCTTGTAAACAATTTAAATTTACTTGGTCAGTAAAAAATATTTCCAAAAATATTTATAGAAAAGTTTTAGAACTAGAAAATTTATACGTTATCTTGATAAAAAAAAAATCTTTAATTTGTTACCATTTAAATTTAATAAAAGTATTATAGTATTTTTCCAATAAAATTCAAACTCTTTTTTTTTTTTTAAAAGTTAGTTTCTCATCTCGTATATAAGACTGTTATTCTGAAAAACTAAAAAAAAAAACTTATTTCCTAAAAATAATATTTTTAAAAAAACTTAAACCAACCTGTAAAATACACTTTTTTTAGTTCAGATATTCGAAAAATTACCAAGCATCTCACCCTTAAGAGAAGAAAGGAATATAAAACATAAAAATTAGAATAATATTGTTTTTAATTATTTCTAAATTTCCAAAGTATACAAACTATTTAGTTTTTAAGCAATACTTTAAATACATTTTTTATACTAAATCAAAGTTAAAATAAGAAGAAATCTCCAATAAAGAAGAAAGAAAGAAAAAGTTTTGTGAGTGCTGTAAGATTTTAAAACTTAAACTTTTCCTTCTAAGTCCATAATACCCTGTTGGCTATACGTATAAAGCAATAAACGATAACATTTAAAGCTGTTCGTCCGAGTGAACTCGGTAACTACAAGCTGATTGTTGATAACTCATATCAGAGAGAGACCAAAAGAGAAGCTGCAAAAATGGGTACTGTCTCTCTTCTTAAGTCCTACAGACCCTTATTCTCTACGCTTTTTCCTCGCTCCCCTCCATCAACACCCCACGCCGCCATCTTCAGGAGGAAGAACCCGCGGTCCTTCTGCGCCTGCTCGTCTGCGCCGTTGACGGCTGAGAAGGATTGCGGCAAATCCGACGCCGAAGGTTTCACCCTGAAGAAATTCGCGCCGGAGGTATGGCTGCACAACACCATGAGTAAAACAAAACAACTCTTCAAACCCAAAGTGGAATCCAAAGTGGGAATGTACGTGTGTGGCGTCACCGCCTACGATCTCAGTCATATTGGACATGCACGCGTGTATATCAATTTCGACCTTCTCTACAGGTTTCTCTCTTCTCTTCGTACACGCTTAATTCAATCGTACCCTCCTTTTCGATTTGGCACTAATTGGTTTTCTCTGCTTGACAATTAGGCAGATACTTTAAGCATCTGGGATTTGAAGTCTGTTATGTTCGCAATTTTACTGACGTTGATGACAAGGTTAGTGAGTGAGTGTCTATTTTCTTTTTTCTGTGCCTCCTTGCCATTTTCTCATTAAAAAAAAAACAATTTTTATGGTTCTTTGTTGTCTCATATGTCTAATATCTTCATAATACACAAGTTGGCGTCCTTAAGGCAATTTTATTCGTTAATTAGTGACCCGTCTTTCAGCTTATTTCTTGGCTCCTGTTTTAATAGCTTTACGATCTGTGCCTTTGTTTTCATTAGGTTAAGGTGCTTAGCTTTTGGCTTGTTCAAAATATTAATAACTAGCAGATAAAGAAGAGATGAAAATCTTCGAGATGATATTTTTGCAACTAAGCCCGAATTTGCTCTTAGTAGAGGATGGTAATGAGGTGGGTCGGGAATTTGTCGTGGGTTTGAACTAGGTCTTGATTTGGTCAACTTCTTTTCATAATTACTTATAGGAAAAGTACATAAGAGGGTATAATGAATTGGGTTTCTCTCAAAAGTTAAAATCAACTTATGTATCTTAGCTGTTGAAGAAGTTAAATGGGATAGCTTGTACAAAATTTAAGTACCAAATGATTTTAACTCATTAGAGAATCTCCATTTATTTTACATTTTTCATTTTCTTGTCATAGAAACACTTATACAGAAGTTTATCCAAACAAAACCTTATAAGTGACCCGTGGCTATTCACTTGTTAGTTATTACCCTAAAAACAGTAGTTCTTAATCGTTTAGAGTTTAGACCTTAAGAATTTGTAGACAAGTTTAGAGTTTTGATTATATCCATTTATTAAAAATGCAAAGTACCCACTGTTTTTTAATTGCTATTACAGGATCTTAGTCTGCACTTTTCAATATGTAGATAATTGCTAGAGCTAAAGATTTAGGAGAAGATCCAATCAGTTTGAGCCGGCACTATTGTGAAGAATTCTGTCGAGACATGATAACTCTTAATTGTCTGCCTCCCTCTGTGGAACCAAAGGTCTCGGAGCACATGCCCCAAATCATTGATATGATTGAGAAGGTACTGATACTCTCCATTTACTGTGGCATTAAAATGCACAATAGAAGATATACAAATTTTAGACTGTTTATTCATATTCCATTTCTACACAACCTTAGATACGTTATTGGTAGATGGAATGCTTCTCTTCATAGCTTATTAGAAAACTCTATTTTGTTTTGTGGTTAAGAAATACAATGTTGACTTGCTTCGTTATTGATCCGTTAACATGCTTGTTGACAGATTCTTAATAATGGGTATGCCTACATTGTTGATGGGGATGTATACTTTAATGTAGAAAAATTTCCAGAATATGGGAAATTATCCAGTCGAGATCTAGAAGATAACCGAGCTGGTGAGAGGGTTGCAGTTGACTTAAGGAAGAAAAATCCTGCTGATTTTGCTCTGTGGAAGGTATGATGTATCAGTGACAATTGACATATATTGATAATATTATCTGTTAACTATGTTGATATCTTACATATTACAAATCAATGATTATTAAATTCTTGAAATCTTAATTTAGTTTGGAACTTATTGTGAATTTTCAATGCTATTTTGCAGTCTTCAAAGCCTGGGGAGCCATTTTGGGAAAGTCCCTGGGGTCCTGGAAGACCTGGGTGGCATATTGAATGCAGTGCCATGAGTGCAGCTTATCTTGGTTACTCTTTTGACATCCACGGTGGAGGAATTGATCTTGTGTTTCCTCACCATGAGAATGAAATTGCTCAGAGTTGTGCTGCTTGCAAGAAAAGTGATATAAGCGTATGGATGCACAATGGTTTTGTTACAATTGATTCTGTGAAGATGTCAAAATCTTTGGGAAATTTTTTCACAATACGTCAGGTGACTCATCCCTGATGGTTTAAATTTATCCTACTTAAGTATATTTTCTTTTTTATTAGACAAGAACTATTTAGTCTATGATGAAGGACCTACAATTTTTATTTTTTGATGGTTACCATTCAAAGGGTTGCATTTTGATGCCATAAATATTGTTTAATCAGGTTATAGACATTTACCATCCACTGGCTTTGAGATATTTTTTGATGAGTGCCCATTATCGATCTCCTGTTAACTACTCAAATATACAACTTGAAAGTGCTTCAGACCGTATCTTTTATATATATGAGGTATTACTATGCATTTGCCCCTGGGTGCTCTTAAATAGGTTTGCTTCTTTATTGTCAGCATGTATGTTATGTGGACTATCTTGATTGTTTTGTGTGTTTACAGACATTACACGAATGCAAAAGCTTCTTGAATCAGCATGATCAGACAACTAGAAAAGATTCCATCCCATCAGATACATTGAATATTATTGATAAGTTCCATGATGTTTTTCTGACCTCAATGTCGGATGATCTTCACACGCCAGTTGTATTGGCTGGAATGTCTGATCCCTTAAAATCAATAAATGATTTGCTGCATACCCGTAAGGTATGGGATTTTCTCGTTTATAGCTGAAGTTATTATGTAATTATGGTTTAGTATTGGTTTTAAATGAGCTCAAGGTTTGGAAATGAACAACTGTAACATTAATTCATCTTATTGTTGGTGTGCAATTTTGGTTTTTTAGGTTAATGTCAGTCTATCAACCTCTGGTTTTGGTCATACTTGTATCTAACAGTCAATCTTGCTTCAAGCAAACCTATATTTCAAGTTGTTTACTTGCTAAGTGTTACATGATGCCAATAACCTAATATTTGCGAAGGATCAATAAAAGGGTTTTGTGCAGATATCTTCATGGTTTTCCATCTCTAAGGACGTGGTCTTTAATTATGTTGTTCCAAAGTTTCTGTGCTAGAAATGCATCTTCGAAATATCTTGGGGATGATAATTTTTACTGCTTGGCACATAAGCAAATAAATTATATGAATTAAATACCGTTTATAACATTCCAAGTTCATAATCATGCAGGGGAGAAAACAACAATTTCGAATAGAGTCACTTACAGCTTTAGAGAAGAGCATCGGGGATGTCCTTACTGTTTTAGGACTAATGCCTGCAAGTTACTACGAGGTATGAATACATTTTGCTTTCTGTCACTGTTTTCTATTGTTTTTTTTTTGGCACGTGAGGTATTATATCATACCCACCCATCAAATTTATTGGGAGAACAAATCACTAATTTATGTGTAATTAACAGAAATTCCATTGAGTAGAAGTTTTTTATTCCTTTACCGGTTATCTTTCTGGGGTGTAATTGTTATTTTTGAACTCTTCTAACAATCTTTTTTACGGGGTATATTATTTCTGATAAATTCGTTGAACCCTTTCGTTTATTTTTTTCTAAATCTTTAACTCCCATTCATTTCTGGCATAGTGTTTAAATGGAGATTTTTATGGACATTCTTTTGTGGTAACCCCTGCATTATTGGCCATCGGATTCAAGATTGAGATTAATCCGACAATCAATAATACTTCCACCCAGTCTGAAACTGCTATAACAATGGACTGCTACAAATTCTCCGTAATGATTCTGTATATTTTTATGAAACATTTGTTGGGTTTTATATAGATACCTACAATGAGCTTGCATAAACCCAGAGGTAAATCTAATGGTATGAAATATGAGTAGGTTTGAGATTTTGTTTCTCTGGTATTTGTTTGCGTAACATAATTCATATTATTCTGCCAAATGTTCAATAACTATTTTTACATGCTGCAGGTTTTGCTGCAGCTAAAGGAAAAAGCTTTAAAGCGTGCAAACTTGACAGAAGAGAAAGTGTTGGAGAAAATAGAAGAACGGGCTGCTGCTAGAATAGAAAAGGACTATGCTAAATCAGATGCAATTAGGAAGGATTTGGCTATTCTTGGTATTACTCTTATGGACAGTCCAGATGGCACAACTTGGAGGCCTACCATTCCTCTTCCACTTCAAGAGCTTCTCTAGTCACTTCTTCAACATATCCAAATCAAAACTCAAAACTCATAAATGTATATGGAAATTAATTGTAAGGGATGCCACTGCTGGATCAAGCTATCAACTGCCACTATGGTAAAACCTTCCCTTCTGAATTCTTATGTTGTCTTGGTCACCAATATTGAATTAATTATTTTCTTATTTATTGGGCTTTTAACCCTTAGAATATTCTTGATTCATAGTTGCAACACTTTCATATTAATATTGAAATAACTTATCGCATATCACTGAAATACCTTTGGCTTTGAAAGCCTTCTGTTGTGGTAATTTTTCGGGTTTTTTTTTTCTTTTTCTTTTCATTCTTGATCTTTGTTTATGCTAATAATGAAATGGATCCTAGATCACAAGAAAACGGTTGCATATATATAAAGTGTATTTGATAAGCATACCACAGAATGTGAAATACTAGCATAATAATTTTTAAAACAATACGTGTTTTGTACCGGAAAGCATTTTACTTTCCAAATGTAAATATAATTTTTTCAAAGCTTTTAGAATAAATAATATATGTTAAGATAGTATAAAATTTTTATATTACTAATGAATGATAAGTTTATGGTTTTTATAATATTTAAAAAATATATATATATATTAAAGATTTTGTCTGCTGGATTGATAAAATTTAACTTTCTATTATGTGATTCACATGCAGAATTTGGTGGTATTTTCGATACTTTAAATTTTAAGAAGTTACTGAATATTTTTTTTTAAGTAATAAAATTATAAAAACTTAATATTAAATTAGCATGAAAGGTATACAAATGTAAATAAGATGGACAAGAAGAAGAAAAAAAATGATCGAGAAAAGTTTATCCATTAACTTTATATAAAGCAAGATTGAAGAAACAAAAATGTTCATCACAAAAGGATATGCCAGAAATCAAGGATATGTTTTAACCTAATTAAGCAATTTTTATGAGACTTTTTTTAAAAGAAAGAATGTTATATTAATTTTCTATAAAGTAAAACTATAATATAAAATTTTTGATATAATTTATTTAAATTTATATATAAGTTAATTTTAATTTATACAAAATAAGTTTTATTGGTTATTAAAGCATTTAATAGATAGACATAAAAGTACACATCTGAGAGGGAAAATACAGCATAAAGATTAAGATGACAGAAATATTTAAGAGATAAAATTTGCGATTAATAAATGGTATTACTGGATATTTATTATTCGTAGGTGGGTAGCATAGTATTATAATATCAACTTACGAATCAGTCCCAGTGGAGATATCATATTACCTATATTCGTGAGTATCTATTTTTTTTCAAAAATTAAAATAAAAATTTAATTTATATTTTATTAAGTTAAATTTAATTAAAATTATAATTCATTTATATTTTATTACATTAAATTTAATTAAAATTAAATTTTAATTTATTTTACTTTATATTTCATTTTTTAACTTTATTTAAATTTTATATTAAAAATTTATAAAAATATATTTTTTAAGAAGTTAAATATATTTTTAGTCTCTATGTGATTTTGATTTTCTTTTTTCTCTCCCAAAAACTTTCATCTATTTTTACTTTTTTTTTTCTTAAAAAGTTTCATTTAATCCTTCTTAACTAAGGATGTTAATTTTTTTTTATGTAACTAACAATGAGTTAGATCAATTCAAATTTTGTTTATAATTTTAATTAAAATTAAAAGAAAAAACATTAAATTTTTAGCACCAAAATTGGAATCCCCTTCTTCTTTCATGAATGAGAAACTTTCCTTTTATGTGTTCCTTTTTAATGTTCTCCATCGTGAAGAAAGGGAAATTTTCCTAAGAATCCAATTTTTGTTTCAGTGCCACACAATCGAATTTCTATTGGTTTTTTCTAAGTGTACTTCTTCGATTTAATATTTCCTTGCTCCTACCATTTTGTTTCCCGTTTCTGTTGACAGAAAAGAAGTCCTACAATTGGATTTCTGTGAGTTGATGAATTAGAAGTGAGAGTGATATTGTCAAAGGCAATTCCATAGACAAAGAAAGTTTTGATGAGAGGAAAATGAGAGGAATGTGTGAGGGTTCAGATAGATTAAGATGAGTGGTAGTTCATTTGGTATTTGTTTTGGAACTATGGCTCTTTGGAGAAGTAGCTATGAACGAAGAAGATGGATTCCTTTTTTTTTTCTAACATTTAATGTTTTTTTCTTTTAATTTTAATTATAATAAGAAACAAAATTAGAATTAGTCTTATACATAACACATCATTAACCACATCAAAAAGATATTAAAACTATTAGTTGTAAAAAATTAAATTTGAAACCTTTTAAAATGATTATTTTAGAAATCAAAAATATATTTAATGTTTTTTAAATATTTGTGAGTATCACGTGTACCAATAAACTTTAAAACATTCACAGACGTTTCTAATAAGTAATAAAACAAATAGCAGATGAATTTTTTTTGCTATTAACAAGTAAACATTATTTATATTTGATCCAATCCATTGTCATTACCATCATTTCAACTAATGATAAATACAAATACCTATCATAAATACCTGTCACTTAATAAGCTGATAATTACTATGCTTATCATGTTGTCCCACCAATTGACAGTTCTGTCCAAATTCACAAACAAATAAATTGATGAAAAAATGATAAGTACAAATACCTATCATAAATACCCATCACACTTAATAACATGATAATTACTATCTTATCATGTTGTCTACCACTTGACAGCTGTGTCCAATTTCACAAACAAATAAATTGATGAAAAGATAAATAAGTAATAAATAACATGAACATAAAATTTGATTCAAAAGTAAAGTTAATAATATATTTACAATACCTTTTATTTTATCTCTTCTTCTTTTACATTATAATAAATGTATATATTTAAAATAAGGCATTTAGGTTATATGATGGAACCGAATTATTATGTTATGACAATTATTTCAATAAATATTAAATTTATACTTCTTTTTCATACATTATAACAATCATTTTATTAAATATTAAATTTACTATCTCTTTAATACATTGTAACAATCATTTTATTAAATATTAAATTTAGATATCTTTTTCATTACTTGTAACAGTCATTTTATTAAATATTAAATTACACATCCCTTTTATTAGAAGGCGTTACAAGTTTTTTAACAATATAATATTTCAAAACCCTCACACACAACATCAAACTTGTTTTGATTATATCTTATTTATCTTCAACTGAACCAAAAGGTTTAAAGGTGGAAGATTGAAGAAGAGAGCTTAATTTGTTTGATTAGAGGCTTATTGAATGATTTAAATATTAGGGTTTTAGAAAGATTCATAAATAAATTCCATTGTATGAATAATTTCCTACAAATTTTAATTTGGTAAAAGAGTGTTAGTGTTTCAAAATTGCTTGAATTATCAAGTAAAATTAAAATTGGTTTCAAATTGATGGGAAAAGCTAAAATGGCAATGACTTGTTGATGTATAACCTATTAATTTTAATAATATTTTGATGAGATATTTTATTTTATTAATGTAAAGAATATTATATCTTTAATTTGTTCATATTAATACAATAACACGTTGGTTGTTATTATACCTATAATTTATTTAATATATTTTTATTGTACATTTTATTTAAGGATAAATTTACATACAATTTAGTATTTCTCTTATCTAATTTATATGTCAAGTATTTTTCCTTAAATTATATGTCTACCTGTGCAAAAATTTCTGGGACAATATTAGTTTCTGCTGACATGACAGAAAAAAATTATAACATCCCATAAAATGTTAAAAATAATAATTATCTTTGAGTAATATATCTTCAAGAAATAAATATAATTTAATGAATAATAATAAATGTATAATTGTAATTGTACAAGGCATTTAATGAACTATTTAGTTATATAATTTTTTTATTGTGAAAATTAATGAACTAGTTAATTTTAATAGAATAAATAGTTCATTACTATTAAAGATTTTGGAACTTTTATTAAATTATGAATTAAAAAGAAGAAGTTATGATGTAAGACAGTTTGACACTCTGTTTTATAATAAATTATAATAATTATTTGAAAAACTACCAAGAATATAAATAATAAATGCAGGACACTTAAACATAAATAAGAATATTTTTAATATACATTATATATATATATATATATTATGAATTATTTGTTGTAATTTAAAGAGGATTGTTTATAAATTGAATAACTTTTTAATAAAAACAACTTTCATATATTTAAGTAAGATCTATATTGAAATGCTACTAAGTTTGCAAAATTAATAATTTGTTAAGTTTGTTTAATGTTTTCTATTTCATAAAAATAAATAATTTTTATAATTTTTTCTAATCAAAATCATCAAACATGGGCAAAAGTTTACACGTAAAAATAGGAACATTTAAAAGAAAGTATGTTAGTAATTATTTTTAAATAATTGAGATTGTTGATAACTTAATACTAAAAAAAAACAGTACCATTACATATAATATATACACTAATTCGATATAAAAAAACAATTATTCTAGAATTAAAATTACTCTTTGTTTAAATTTGGTTTAGTTTCAATTTTTTGTCAACTTTATTTAAAATAGTCTTAATTTTTTTTAAAATGTTTAATATCTGTTTAATTTAGTTCTTTTTAAATTTTTATACTTTTTAATTTAATAAGCACTACAGAATTGAAATGAGAAATAATTTTTTTTTTTTAAATTGTGTAACTTCCTTTCACTTACATTTAATTATATATAATAAAATATTATGAGATTTTATTAAGTGTTTAATGTAGCAGTTACAGAAGAAACATGTGTTCTGGTGGTCCCCACTTGTCTTGACACTTAGGAGATAGATAAGTTATTGGGCTTATCATATTACATGAGATAAGTTCTGTAGTTCACCATGCTACTGATTCTTCTATATTAACCTTGGTGGTTTGGCCAACATTTCTTACACAAAGGTTTATTTTCCCAGTTAGATAAAAAACCTTCAAAAACCTTCTCATGGTTTCTTCTTAATTTTTATTCTTTTTTTTCTCCTTTGGTTGGTGAACCTTTGTACCTTTCTTTGTGTTTCATCTCCTATCCCTTTCCGTGCCAAATTTTTTTCTTTCAGTTTTTTATACTGCATGCAAATTTTCTATCATCAATCAGTTTTCCATTTCAATAAAAAGACTGTTCTGAGTATTTGAATTGGACAATTATCACGATTTGAGTAAAAGTTTTGATTTTTATATAATTATGATGCAGGGTTGATAATAGAAAAGATACAGATTTGTAATGGAGAACTCTGCTCTAGATAAAGATCTTGTTTTCTTAACCTTACAATTTCTCAATGATGAGGGGTTGAAGGAAACTGCACAAATGTGAGTTACCTGTATATAAATTCAGTTCTGGGTTTTGTTTTCATTGATCTTTTGACATTTTGTTTCCTTTAATTTTTTATTCTTTTATTCATAGGCTTGAGTGTGAAAGTGGGCTATACTTCAACATGAAGCATTTCGAGGAGATGTTACTTGTTGGAAAATGGAATGATGCAGAGAGCTATCTTTCTAGATTTACAAGCATAGATGACAACATGCACTCAACCAAAATATACTTTGAAATCAGAAAACAAAAATACCTTGAAGCATTGGACATGTAAGCTTTATACTGTCTTAGAAATTGGAAGGATCTTGTCAGTTTAAGAAAAACCTCATTGGACTAACCTTATTATTTTCAAAAGGAATCCTAAGTTTTCATTTAGGGATGTTTCTCTGAACTAGTTTGTCTTCTTTCATCCTTCATTAGTCACGATCGTGGCAAGGCTTTAGATATTCTCCTCAAGGATCTAAAAGTCTTTTTTCCCGGGCACGAAGAACTGTTTAATGAAATGACTCAGCTTTTGACAATCAACGATATAAGGTACAACTCAATTTTCAGTGTTCTAATTTTATATGTGAGGTTGATGTGTTTTAAGGTTAAATTTTTTCTGGGTCTGATCAGGGAGCATGCATCACTTTCAACATACGGAGATGCAAATTCTGTGAGGAAAATTGTTGCAGGTGCTATTATAAAACTCATTGAGGGAAATCCTGAGCTCCATGGAAAATTGAAGTTTCCTACCTTTAAAAAACAGAGATTATATTATCTTCTGAACCAAAGGTTTCACTCTTTTTTCCAACTTAGAGATGATAATAGACATATAGCAATGGTGCTTGTTTGTTTCTATGATCGATGTATATATATAGGCATGTTGGTGTAAAATTTACTTGCTGTTCATTCTGTCAGTTTGAATTGGCAACATAAACTTCGTAAAGATCCACTTGGAGTTCATGACATGAAAACCTTTCTGATGGACCGTGTTTGCGGGTCGAGTTTGAACCCTTCATCTTTGCAATCAGAAGGCAGTGATTCAATTGAAAACTTGCAATCTGGTAAGCATATCTCAAATCGCAATTCTAACTCTTATGTTTTAATTGCCTTTGTAGCATTTTGTGCTGCATTAGCAAATCTGGGTGTTCTTGAGATTTTTTCTTGCTTAATGAAATCATTTCAATTATTGTCTATGATGGCAATAATCCATGTCCTTTCTCCAGAAGCTACAATGGAGGATGGTAATGTATTATCACTGCAGGGAAGACCCTACCAGGTGTCAGATGAGGTTAGTTGGATTTCTTTTGTTAAACATTGTTGATTATATAAAAGATATACGAAGGTTTGAGAAAAAAAAAAAAAAAGCAAAACCAAAAGCATCTCCAACAACATTGTTTTTGTCCATGATTACTGTTACGATTATTGTTTTTGCTGCTTGCAAAACCTCTAATCTTGGTTTTGTTATTATTTCCAATTTTCAACTTCACTTGAAAAAGCATTGTCTACATAATATAACTTTTTTTTTGTTTGCCCTGATTTCAACTTGGGTTTTGTAAAAGAATGGGCATCAAGAAGGCTTGGAAGATAGGAGGTCAAATTCAATTGAAGAATCTCATAAAAATTCAAAGCTTTCGAATTACTTAGAAATTTGTGAGTCGTCCCCTTGTCAATTCTTGGAGCTTCCAACTCATCCCAAAATATCTAAGGTATGACATTTTAGGGCGATTATTGCTAAAAGTTACATGTATTATCACTAATTTTAAAAAATAATTCAACATGATAAATATCATCCTTTAATGTACAGCTCTATTTGAAATGTTTAACTCCTCTTTCACATAAATTTTCAAAGATAATTGCCATCATAACATAACAATTACTACCGGATCCCATATTAATTAAATTATTGTCACAAATACTAAGTTGAGAATGAAAGTTTTAAGATCAATTTTACACGAACAAGTACATGTTAGAATTTACTATTACTACTCTGTTTCACAAAAACAAGAAATTATCATTAACTTTGTGTACGATGAAACAGATACTTAGAATGACTTACACAAATGAGGGAAATGGCATTTTGGCATTGGCATCAAATGGTCATCATCTACTTTGGAAGTGGCCATGCAATAATCTTAACCCGGATGGCAAGGTAAGTGGAAACATAAAATCCATTTTTTTTTTTTAATTTTCCCTTTCCCCATCCTATCTTTTAGTTTTCTTACTTTGTAGTTGAATTTATCATAAAATACAAGTAATCCATGTAGGCAACTGCACAAGTTTCTCCTTACATTTGGCAACCAAGGAGTGACTTTCAATTGATGAGCAATAAACTTGCAAGTTCATATAGTGGAGACCCAATTTCTTCTTTCTCCTTATCAAAGAACGATTTATATCTCATGTCAACATCTGGGGGACCAGTCTCCTTCTTCAACATGTTCTCGTTTAAGGTAAACCAAAAAGACAACAAATTATTATATCAAAGAAATGTTCTTCATTTGTATGAAATTGTTTAATCTTAATATTTTGATATTATTATAGAAGGTTTGATTATTTTATTCAAGTATAAATGAGAGAGTTAAATAACATATAAGAATATAAAAACCTAAGATTATGTTAATAATAGTGTTAGTTATTTAATATAAGTAACTAATCATATGAAAGATGATCAATATTTTTAGTTTCATAAGAGTAGTAAAAGCTATAGTTATGCATAAACTTTTTCCAAAATCAAAATAATTGATTTTTCATTTCGTCATGATGTTGTATACCTCTTTTTCATCCTATACTCATTCATGTTGTATACCTCTTTTATCCTATGCACATTCATTTATAAACATTATCCATTTGTTATCTTTTTTTTTTTTAATTTATTTGACATCACGCTACCATTTACAATTTTGCTAGTACATGTTTACAATGAAACTATGATTTGTTTGATAATATATGTTATACATTGTCCAATAAATACAGAGTTTGGCGACTATCATGCCACCACCACCTATGGCAACTTGTCTCGCCTTCCACCCTCGTGATAATAATATACTCGCTATTGGTATGGATGATTTCAGTATAATTATATACAACGCTAGTACAAATAAGGTATACAAGTTTTATGTTGAGAAACATATGTTTCATCACCTACTTCTACTTAGGCTCAAGGTATAACTTTTTCTGTCTTACTTTTGTACAGATTATAAGCAAACTTGAGGGTCACACCAAAAGAGTTTCCGACCTTGCATTTTCAATTAGTTTTGATCTCCTTGTTTCCATTGGTGTAAATGATCAGGTTAGTATATAATACCTATTTTGTAATTATTTTTATATATTAAAAATAATTCAAGAGTCTAAATATTATATTGAATAAAAATAACAAAATTAAGAAAAAATCCATAATCTCAGTATCTTATAACAGATAGTTAGGCTCCATATTAACTTGATTTGTCATTTTTTAATAATTATCACTAGATTTTTGTATGGAACACTAATGGATGGAAAAAACTGAAAGATGGGTACTTGAAAATATATGGACAAAGAGTGCCAGATGTATCATCTGAGACACATATTCAATTTCACCTATATCAGAAGCACTTTCTTGTTGTACGAAGTGATTGTCTTGCAATGTATGAAGCAACAGATCTCAAATGTTGTAACCAGGTTTTTCATTTTTCCCTTCACTTATGATATTGTTTTCTTCGTATAAAGCGAGTTTTGTTACTAAACAAATGTACAAACTTTTTGTTTCATGCTAGTGGGTTCCAAGAGTTGCAGGGGTTATCTCCCAAGCTACTTTTTCATCTGATGGTCAAGCTGTGTATGTCAGTTTTGTTGATGGAATTGTGGCAATACTTGATACTTTAAAGTTTCAACTACGTTGTAAGATTAATCTCTCAACTTACATTTCTACAATCCCAAGGTATATTTTGATGAGTTTATTTGTTATTTTTTTTATTATAATTATATGCATACACACATTATAATTATATTATTTGTTATTTTGTTTATTGCAGTTCAAGCATGTCTCCAATAGCTATTGCTGCACATCCACATAAGCCAAGCCAATTTGTTGTGGGGCTAACAGATGGTAGAGCTTTTGTGTTTGAGCCTCGAGAGTCACAAGATTGGAGCAGGTTTAGCCTTTGACAATGCAACACTAGGATTGTGAGAGTCACTGAACATGTCAAAAATGAAATCAGTGACAGAAGATTAATAGAAAAGTAATCAATAACTATAGAAAATAAAAAACAATAATATTGTTTATTGCTACTCTTCATTATCTATTGCTACTTTTTTATTCATTTTATTTTAAATTTTCCTTAATTACATGATTGTGATATGTTTAGTTATCATGTTATTCCCTAATTTTCTCATTATTTAAACTAAATAATATTAATTATAAACATTAATTTAATCAAATCTTGTGTTAGACACAATTATGATTCCTTTATCTATAAAAGCGCGTAATAAAAAAAATTCTTTTTCAAACTATTATTTATTTTCATCATTTGCTTTCACTTTAATTATGAAATTATTGATGTAAATATTTAATATAATTTAAAAAAAAATAGTTAAAATGTTTTATTGTTATTCATATTTTTATGAATTATTAATTTTATAGGTAAATATTATTTATGGGTGAATTTTTTTTATTATATTACATTTATTTTAGTTTAATAAGATTTATTACTTATTTATTATTTTATTTTAATCATGTTTACTCATATTTACTCTCCTTATAAATACTACAAGTTTGTAAGAAAAAACACAACTTATAAAAACAGTTTTTAGTTATGTGATATATGTTGTATTTTAAAATATTGATATTTATAAATTTAAATATTTTTCGCACTACTCGATTAATCTGATAAATTATTGTATCTGAGGAAATAAGCGCATGTAATTTATATGTTTTCTCTTCATGTGCAATGTGGGTATAAGACAATCTTCTCTATGTCTAATCCAAACTATTTCAATTTCTTTCCTCTTTTACAACTTTTATTTTATATTATTATTATTTTTTATATAAGAATTGTTTTGTCTGAATTATCAATATCTTTGTTTTATTATCACTATAGTCTTTATTATTATTTATTTATTTATTTTTATTACTTTTGGAATAGTTATATTATTGTCTTGATTTATTTCTCTTAAGAGTTGTAAGGGAGTAATGAAAATATTTTTTAATTTTCTTTGTTTGTAGAAGTCTTGAAAAGAATGGAAAGAAATTAACTCATTTGGAAATTTGGTAGTTAAAAGTGAAAAAATAAGATATAATGTGTTCTCAAAATAAATAACATCTAAAATTTTGGTTTAGTTCTTGTCAATATTTTTGTTATCTTTTTATATATTGTGAGGTGTGATTTGCAATAGGTTTAAGCATTTTAGTAGGTATCTCAGAAACATTATTCCATAGATTTAATATATAGTGTAATTACATGTTTTTCGCGGGTAAAATATGTTCCTGATATAACTTCACTATAAACAAATATATATATATATATATATATATATATATATGGAATTTGTTAATGAAAAAAAAAGGGTTGAGGGAGGTGAGTAAGAGTTTAGGTTTTATTTTTTTTTAGTTTTGAGAATGAAAATTATTTAAATATCTTGACTTTAAAACTTAGAATCCATAATATATGAGGGTATTTTTGTCTACTATAATCCGGTATACATTATTAAAATGTACCAATTAAAAATCAGACGTACGCGCGTTATCAAACCCCTATCTATATATATATAATTGAATTTATATAAAATTTGTTGTATATTTTCTCATTCTCTTATCTTCTATTTACTTTTTGATACATTTTTCATTTTTTATTTTTTATAAACTCATCATCCGAAGATTTTTTTTAAAGTTTATTAGTTGTAAAAAAAAATTAAAACACCAATTTATTTCCATCTTAATGGGGTGGGATCAAATTTTACTTACAAAAAGATAAATTTAACATAAGTGTTAATGTAGAACCAAAAAAAACCATTATATTATAAAAATAAAATTATAGTGGCTGAAGGATACTGCTTACAAATTCAATTTCAACTAAAATAATCATACACTATAATCATATTAATTAAAGTGAATTTATGTATAAAATATTTAAAGTGGATAAGGGGATATAGAATTGGACGAAAAATATAATAAAAATGAATAATATAATGTGGTACTTGACATCCATAAATTGTTACATTTCTACCACTTAATCACTCACCAAGGACACATTACAATATTAAACACAAGCCTTTCCCTATGAAAAAAATCTGTATATGTGTATATATTTTTGGTGCAAGCTGAACAAATCAAATCATCCAATATACTGGTACACCTTAAAGAATGAAACCCTGCAGCAAATCTCTTCAAGTATAAAAACGAAATAAATATATATAACCAGCTTTTCTAGTCTCAAGTCCCAACTAGTATAACACTGGCATCAGAAAAAATAATCCAATCATAGCACCGAACAATGAGCTAAACAACAGTATGCAGAACAAAAATCCCTGCATAAAAAGAGTCAAGAAAACCCCTTCAGGCCACCCACATCGGTAAAAGGGAATTGAGCAAAAAGACAGAAAAAAAACACAGTTGAAGGTATGTAATAATAGTTTTATAACAATAAAAAAATTTAAGATGGAAATAATAAATGTTAAGGACAACTGTAAGTAAAATACTAAAACTATTCTTAACTTTTATTATTAGTCAATCTAGAACACTCTTATGTAGCCCAAATATTAATATTTAAGATTTAACATAACAGAAACTTTTGCTTACATAGTATGGACAATGAACATATACAAGATATTAATGTGATTGATGTTATCTTAAGTAATCGGCTTCTGTCCTAAGTCTAACGCCAAAAGCCAAGAGTTTCTTCCAGTCAGGAAAGTGAGGGAACTGAATGAAAACAGGCAAATCTCTTCTTACAAATTGTTTGCTGGAGTCATTCATATGATAAAGTGACAGTGGTCAACATGAACAGTGATATATCAATCAAACAGTGACTCAACAATTATATTTTATATATCCCATTAAAAAAAATGGGATGAATATGAGAAGGTCACCCCAAAGATTTACTATTGTTAGTTAATAATACATATAAACATTAGCTACATTAACCATTGTGCATGTTTCTATGTTATTATATAAGTTTATATAATCCTACTAGGTAAGAACATATTTCCGCTCAACTCTAGTATTGCACTTTTCGAAGGTCAATCAAAACAATACTTTGTCTCTTGCATTTGATAGCCTAAGTTCCTCAAACAGAGTCCATAAAACTGCAGAAGCAGTAAGTAGAATTGATTTTATTGCTCAGAACTTCAGATATAACAGGGATGGATGAACCCTTCGGCATAAAAGCTTGGCTTGAAATGAAATAAAAATCCGATTAGAAAGAGGCTTTGAGGGGGAAACATAACATGGATACATAATTAGGTATGCAGGAAAGGCGTCAGCATTTGAAATCCCCTAGTTTTTTTTATTTCTTTTTCCCCCTCTTAACAAAGTCTCTCTGTTTGTTTGATATTGTTTCTTTAGTTCTGATGTATGGATTACCACAGTATCAAAATTCATTGACAATGCCCTTTGATCTCCAAAGTTCTTTCTGCAAGAAGGATTCTCCTTTCCTCAGAAGTTGTTCACATTAACTTTTTCCTGATGCATTAGATGAATTTGTTTCTCAATTCTCACAGGAAACTCAACAGAAACTAACGCATGATAATAATTGTCTCTGTAATACCTAGTGTCATGGTAATCTACAGACAAATCTAAAAGTTTGGCTGAGGGTCAAACAAACACACTCTTAAGAAGACTTTAAATTTAACTAAACCTTCTAAATCTGACCGGCTAAGGTTTATATCTTCTGAAAACTTGCTTTATCTTCTCTAACAGAAACATCTTAAACATCTTAAATAGTAGAAAAGCAATTTACCATCAGAATTATGGTGGCAGGAAACTGGCACCTATTATTATTTGTCATGGTTATTCAGCCAGCCCATCTAGATACGTTTTTAGTTTGTTGGCAATTAAAAAATAATTAAGGTTTGGTTTACGCAGGCAAATTGATATACATGAAAAAGAAACTAAAATTCCTAAGATCTTTTCTACCACAAACAGAAATAACCTCAGTAGTGTTTTGAATATGCAAATCATGAACAACAATTTATCCCCCTCTACCCCATTCAAAACATAAATAGATCATGCCAGCAGAAAACATTTAGCCTGCTAGTCCAGCATCCCGTTGTTCATGAAACAACAATTTCAGTTATAAACGCAAATTTTCAAAATAAATAAATAAATAAATGCTGTTGGAAGAAGATTTTCTGTAAGAGGAGCACCGAAAACAAAATTGTAGAACATGTATGGTCTCACTTACCCGTCTTAGGAGGGGATGAAGACAGCTTCAAAAATACCAAGACAAAAGAAATCATGCCTCTGAAGAATTTTTAACTAAAGAAGAAAACTTAAAACTGCTCCAATATGGAATGGAGTTTAGGAACACGCCGACGAAACAATGGTTCAAGTCGAAATGATGGATCACCAAACTGCCACCCCTGAGCATCGTACATCTCATTCCATGCCTGTACTATCTCATCAATTTTGAACCCTGTCATTGAGAAGAATGGATTGTTAGCTATCTATAATCCTAAAAGATCTATTTTAAAGTAAAATCACATTGTCCATCTCATACCTTCAAGCGCTGTTTCATTTGAGCAGTGATTCTTTACAATGAAAGCAATATCTGTTCCAGAAGTTCCAGCTAGTTCAAATTTTTCTACAGCAACCTCCAAACATTCCTCCCATGTGGGAAGGCCAAGCTTATATTCCACAACAGAACGTTCATACAACAAGGTTCCCCATAGAAGGTGTATCTGAGATCTCATCTTTGCAGCTTGCTTTGAAGCTTCATCATCAGAAACATCTTTGAAAAGACCATCCAAGCCCATTTTCTCTAACTGTTCTTTATATTTATCTGATTTGGATATTCCATTCAAACGCTGCTCCTCAACCTCCTCCCACATCAAGATGCCTTTCTCCATGCTATCCTCTGCCTTGTTATAAAGTTGTAGAACCTCCTCAGAAAAACCAGCATTTGAGTCCTTGCATGCTAATGCATAACACCAGCACAGCCTTGCTTGCTCAAACTGCTGATGCCCAAGAGCAAGATATCCTTCGTAGAAGTCAGGTTTGATTTTCAAGGCTTCTTCATATCTCAATTCTGCTTTCTCGTACTCCTTTCGTGCCAACTCATATGCAGCTTTTATATGCTCCAAGGAAGATTCTCTAGCCCCATCCTCCGAAAAGAAACCTTGGTTCCTTGCCCTGGACATCTGAACACTTCCCCAATTAAACAGTGCCAAGGCAGCCATCTCTTGAAATTTATCAGCAGCAATACCAAAAAGTTCTTGAGCATCATTGCTTGCTACCGTATCTTCCATCGCTTCTCCGTACAGCTTCATTGCAAACTCATGAGTATCTAGATAAGAATCAGACTCAAACCCTACATGGTTCTTGAACAGCCTTGCAAACTGGAGAAGCCAGTCCTCCACAGTAATCATCCTTTTTGCAGCATCTTCATCTCTGCCTTCTTCCGTACCCCTATTCTCAACACCATCATTTTGATTTCCACCGTCCCTTTGCACCTCCTTCCCATTGGTTGTTGTTCCATCATAAGAAGGTTCTTGATCTGGACTGACCTCAGAAATATAAAGCCTAAACGATGCCTTCTCAGGAGCAGACTTTTCAGCTAACCTTAGTTCATCTGTAGTAGTGATAGTAACCAAATCACCTTCTTTATCCTTATACTTGACAAGAACTCCCTTCAAACCTGGAAACCGGTTCCTAGCTATATCCCTCACCAACTTCGCGCTACAATTCACGGGTAATTGAGCCCACCTTATATCTTCTCCAAACACCAACTTCACGCTCCTTGTGATCGTGACAGTTTTTTCTTCCTCCACAGCTTTGATTTCCACCACCTTTTTTTCTTGCTCGATTGTTTTTGAATCCAACTCTTTTACTTGCTCAATTGTTTTTGAATCCAACTCTTTTACTTGCTCAATTGTTTTTGAAACCACCTTGCCTTCTTGCCCTATTGTTTCGGAAACCACCTTGCCTTCTTGCCCAATTGGTTTGGAAACCACCTTTTTATCCTCAACAATGACACCCAGCTTTTCCTCCACAACCACCTTGTCCTCAATTTTTTTACCTCTCTTCTTCTTCAGTTTTTGCGAAGAAGGAGAAGGAGAGTGATAAACGGTGGTATCAAAAGCCACCCTTTTATCATCAACAGAGACCCCCTTTTCCTCCGTTGACTTCGTGAGACTCTCGAGAAGCTCCAACGCGGTGAGGTTATTCGGCTCCATGCTCAAAACAAGATTAACATCCCTTAGCGCCAAATCCAAGCGATTAAGCTCACGATAGCATGTGGCTCTTTTCAGAAGAGCTTTGCTGTACCTTGGAGACACTTCCAGCGCCAAATTGCATTCGTGAATGGCTCGAGGGTATTCCCCGAGACCCAATTGCATGTAACACGTGGCCATGTTGGTATGAAGGTGTGCGACATCTATGTGGTTCTTGGGAAGCAGCTTCAGTGCCTTCTCGTACTTGAGCATGGCGCCTTCGTGATCCTTCTTCTGAAACAACTTGTTACCTTCTTCTCTGAACTCTTGTGACATGTTAATGAACATTGCTGTATCTTCGTCGAAAGCCTTGGAGGACTTGGCAGGTTTGGCATGTGAATTTGCAGTAGCCGGAGTAGCGATACCCTTCTTCTTCCCTGAGGGCTTTCCCATTAAGAACCAAAGGGATAGTCCGAATCAAGATTGAAAAGAGAAATGAATGAAGGAAGAAAGGAAGAGAATACAGGTAGATGAAAAAGGAGAACTGAATTGAACGGTTGGTTTTGGGGGGAATTAATATCTTGTGCAGAGAAAATTGCGAAGAACACAACTACAGTGATTGCGGCACTACAGATTAAGCCAACTTTTATTGCATAAGCACTTATCTCTAGGGCTTAGTTTGGCCAAGTCAACTCTGCCACAAGGATAAAAGTTTCTTCGCTTAGGAATATACACTTTGAGGTACATATGAAAAAAAAAATATATATATATATATATATATATATATATTAATTTTGTTTAATTGAAATAGATTTTGGTTTTAAATGAAAAATAAATTTTAAACTATCATTAGAATATTTATACATACTCGTAGATGACAAATAAATGCATAGACGAAGGAGTTATTTTAACTAGTTATAATGTTGGTAACAAAAAATATATCAATTGATCGAACATGACTAAGAATATGGATAATTAACCCTTTTTTATTTAAGTTGGACATACAAAATTTTCTTTGATTCATTTCATATTTTGTATTACTTAAATCATTTTAAATTGTCTAATATTATGTCTTGAAATTTATAAATTATAATATTATGTCTTATCAACTATGATGAGTGTACCTAATTACTATGTGGTAAAACTGGAAAGAACAAGTATTTATTTATTTTAAGTTTTAATGTTCCAGTATTCATTATTAAAGCATTTCTTTTTTAAAATAATCAAAGTTGGACAATTGTATATTTAATACCATTAGAAAACTTTTTTATTGTAAATTTTTTAATTTTATAATAATTATCTAAAAATATACTGATAATAATTATAATTAAAAATGTTATAGAATACTGGCCATATTCATTCAACCAATATTTTTTATCATTTCACTTTATTTTAATTCTTATGATTTTGAATTAATTGTCTTTTTCAACTTTGTTGGCTATTTATGTTTTCTTTTGCATGTATATGTTTTTTTCCTTCTCAATCAAGTACGAAAAAAAAAATCTTTCTTTTCAGTTTCTTTTCAACTATGCACTTCCTTTCATTCTAGTTTCTATTCTATCACTTTTTTTTACTTTTCTTTTTCTTTCGAAAACCAAACAAAATGTTAGTTAAGGTAGTTAGACAGAAGACAGACACCTGATTTGTAACTGTAGTAGTTTGTTGTAATGAAATTCATTTGCCAATAATTATCCAAAAACAAATTTTCTTACATTAAGAATACAGTTTACACTGCTGAGGTGTGTTTACTGTCTAAGAACTAACAGTTCTGGATATCACTGGGTGACTATTTACGTGACATGTTGATTTTCAAAACGAGAATTCCCGTTTCACTGCCTACTCTGTTGTATTGACTTGAGGATACGTGTAACCTAAATCAAAACCAGGAAAACAACCGTGAAGATGGAGAGGTGTCCGTACATTTCCAGCAGCATGACAAAAATCCCATGATTCCTGTCTCCATGGTTTGAGCCATGTCTCTTTCTCGATGTTGTAGCACTCTAACAAACTCCTCTGTACTTAAACTTCCATCCCTATTTGCGTCAAACAAATGGAAAACAATCTCAACCACATTGTCCGAGAGAGACAAACCGCAAACCTGTAATTCAACAATCAAACATCATAAGAAGTTGGCATATCGAAATCAGAAAAACACTTTTAGCTGTAACAAAACAATTTCATAACAACGATTCAATGGTTTCAAAATCCTGCCCTCCATCAGCTTAAAAGTTACCCCTATAACCATCATCTTTATTAAAATGAGAAAGAGATCAAAAGGTTGTACATGTGATGCAGCTCGCTGAAAATCATCTCTTGTTATCAGGCCTTGTACGTCTGCAAAACTGAAAATGGCCAACGAAAATGGTAATAACTTTTTCCGCAGCTCGGAAAAGGTTTTGAACTCCTCAAATGTTATGCGTACATCCTTAAGCCGTGGATCATTGCTCAATTCGTCAACCAGTTCAAGCAATCTGCCTAGATGACTCAAGTCAGCAGAAGAAACAATGGAGCGTGCAAAGTCCTTGGCCGATATAGTTTTTCGAGATTTATAATTATAATGAGCAAACTCCAACCTCACAATCTACACACATAATATTATAATTAGCTTGCAAACGTAATAATTCTAATCTGAAAACAAAATTAAAGGCTTAATAACATATTTGATCATTATAATCATACTATATTGGCTTGTTAGTCCTTTCACTTAGAAACTAGTTGTTTTAGTCAATACACGTACACTTGTTTTGGTTCTTGTACATAAACTTTTAATTCATTTTTGTTCGTACAATTTTGAAAGGCTGGAAGTGTGTGTGTAAGGACTAAATAATGCAAGCATGAGATAATGAGTAATTAAACCTAAACTAAATGTGGAAAAGGTGTATTGCAGGAGTTCAAATCCATAAATAGAGGAGCAACTAGAGACATACTTCATCATGCAAGTCTCTTATAAACTGAACGAATTTATCATGCTTTAGGCGTCCCCTTCCATCTTTACCAAATAAGTATTCCACCAGCCCTCCATTCTCTACAGAAGCATTGGTCTTTCGGCCAGTTCGTCTTCCATCCCTATGGTGAACACCCAGTCTGGTATGCGATCGCATTGATTGCATCACTTTCATGAATTCTTCCTTGTCTATCTCTCTGGAAATACAGAAAACTAATTAAGGTCACCAGGAGTGAAGAACAAGAGGGGAAGAGTTATCACCCACAAGAACATCAAATCAAATTTAAGATGCAGCCAGAATTATGACACTGTAATAGTATAATTGTTTATCTCTTTGATTCGATGCCATGAATAACCAGTCTTTTAGCAATTATATGATGTTTTAACATATGACTAGCAATCTAACAATACAGCCCAACAAGCTCGACCTAACATTGGCACAACAAAAACAGGTCAAATGAGACTAGCCTACAAATCGAAAACTAGGCTCTGTTAAAATGTTAAGAACTGGACTTTAAATCTAATTCAATTCCACAAAACTGACTTGTAAGGTAAGGTTTGTACCTACTTATATACTCTAAATTGATGCGAGACTTCTAACACAGTTTGGAAATTTGGTCTGGCCTGCAACAGCTCACTTGTTTTTTTTTTTTTTTATCCTCAAAAGCTTAATATCACATGGAAACGGGTTGATAACAGGTTGTTGGACTGATTTCGGACCGGAAAGACTGTCGCTTGGATGGTTTCAAATCTTCGCCAAACTGTATTAGACCTTGGTGTTAGACCTTGGTCATATACAATATCAAATCTTAACTGGACTGTCGAATTCAACTTTTTTAATAAAGCCAGGCTAGCGAGCTGACCCAACGGACCTGCAGGGCTAGCATCCTGAGCTGCCAAGCTTGGTAGATTGGATTGGTTCGGATTCCCAATTTTGAAAATATTATCTCGACTACCTTTTGTAACCCGTTGAGCTTAACTCCTAGCAACCTGCGTGTTTAGAACTAATCATATGATAAAAAATGTCAAATCTGTAACTTGTTATGCAAGAAATAATCACAGTTTACAACATGTACATACCAAGTTACCAACACGGACTACTAGCATGTAAGGTCTACAAAATATGATTGGTAATTCATTGAAAGAAGGTAGCATGAGCACTGACCCGTCATTATCCTTGTCAAACATTTTAAATGCTGCGGAGAAGCTTGATTCTGGGATGCTAAGCAGAGTTACGAAAAATATATACCTGTTCCAGTTAAAATAAGACCATTATGATGACAGAAAAATAGACGGAGGGTAATAATGCGTTTACACCCTGCTCTCTGAAGTAAAAAAAAAGGTTCAGGTCTTCGATAAGAACAAAACTTGTAATGAATACATATTAGAGAACTCACTCTTTGAAGGATATAAGTCCATCGTTGTCTACATCAAAAAGCATAAAAAAATCTGAAGGGGGACACCACAAATGGCCAGGATCTCTTTCACCTTTCAAGTATCCCTCTCTTACTAGGTTGGATTCTGATGGAGGAAAAACTGGAACAACTGCTCGCATTAGGTCCGAAGGCTTCATCAGTATCTCTCCTTCTGGGGTACGACAAGATGCAAAGTATTCAAAAACCTTGATACAGAAGAGTGGAGTTTGTCAATGTAAAGATTTTTCTTAACAAGGATCTTACACTCTTGATGTTTGTTCGTTTCAATGTTTGTAAAACTGATTTTAATTGAAACTAAATTTAGAGTGGAGCCATTTAAGTTTTAGATTTTTCACTTCAGAAGCAAGTCAACACTCAAAATCAGCATAAAATTGTCTATTTCCATCCAAAGTGATTAAGCAGAAATTACAAATAGTTTCCAGGCTTTTTTATTCTATTGATGAACATGCCACCTCATGCAAGTATTTTGTGTGAAAACAAGCACAAGAAAATTGTTTGACCTCAAAATCAATTTAGATTATGAATCTATTCTCTACAATGGGTTAAGTCAAACACGTGAACATTATCTAAAATTACACTACTTAGTATTTCAACATAATTTGAATAACCAACACAAATCTTAACCTACTTAACTTGAAGCAGGTTTGTCAACTTAACTCATTATTCATGGGACAATCTTAACCTATTGAAAGTCTCATTTTAGAAGACTCTCACAAGTGCATGTAAAGAAAAAAAAAATCTTCAATTTCCAAGACTCTCTCTCAAGTTATTAGGATCAGGATTAAGTGAATTTAATTTTATTAAGTGACTTTGATTAATTCTTAGAAAAATATTTATGTAAAAATATAAAACTATATATTTTATTAAACAGTCTAATATGTTATAATTTTATTATATTTAAATTAATATTTTTATATCATAATTATTATTAAATAAAATATATAATATACAGTTTAATATAATTATTAATTATAATCTATTTATCAAATTTATAAAGAAGAAAACGGATCTATTTTTTAATAATTTTGTAATTACTAAATATATATTTATTATATATATATTATTGAAAAAAAAAATTGATAGAATTTAAATCATTCATTAAAAAAAATAATAAAAAAAATCATAAATTTATTATTTATAAATTCATTATTTTAAACTTTTAAAATTTATTATTTCAAAATTTTAAATTAAGATATCTTATTTAGTTTTAATTTATATTCAAATGAATTTTCTGTATAACAAAATTAGATGATTAGTTTATATACTTTAATAATATGTTTGGTTAGTAAAAAAAAACTAAATATATTTAACCAAATATTTTAATGTATAATTTTCTTATATAAACTAGCAATCAATTTCGTTGATACTTCTTTCAAAATCTATTTTAATCGGTTTAAATTATTTATATATATTTTTTTGAAATTAAAAATACTTAAATTTTGGAATCAATTAAAAGTGAATTGCATTTTTTCTTATATTTAAAATAAATATTTTTCTAAAAATAATGTTTATGGACCAATCCTCGTAATTTTTGTGGATATTTTGACCTAATGGAAGACGTTTTAACCTGTGAGTTTTTGTGATACCAATAACCCATGTATTTGGAAGATGTTGAAATGTATAACTTGAAGATTTAAAGTATTATTTCAAAGAGAAAAACATATCCCTGAATTATCAAATTTCAACAAACAAAAATCAAACTATTTATCTTGAATTCATTATACATAAATGGTTTTATACAACAATGCAGGTAATGATACAATTAGGCAATTCGTCATGCTAGCTATATACCTTTAAGGGTGAACTATGCAAGCGCAGGCGCTTCTCATAGTAGAAGAAAACCTTGGCTCTGTACGCATCTGCAAGAAAACAGAAAGAATGTTTAATCTTCCAGTACTAGCCGTACGATTAAACGAAAACATTTGGAGGAGAGTGTAAATCATTTGCAAAACAGAAAAGGTACCTCGAACAAGCAAACCATGAGCAGTTTCAGGAAGGGTTAACTTTCCAGATGATGGCAATGAAAAATCGAAGGGTGAAGTGGGTGAGTTGTAGCAATAGAAAAGAGCAAGAGCAGAGGCTACGCCTGCAACAATGGCTGAACCCGAAGCCCAACTGGGATTGCGACGAGGACTGGGAGAAGATGAAGAGTGGGAAGTGGAAGAACTCAGCGTCCGGAAACGTTGGGTGAACGGAGAGAATCTCCGGAGAGTGGAAAAGGAAGGCATGACGTGCTCAGAGGAGAAAAAACAGGGGAACACGGAGAATGCTTTTGCTTTGGTTTAGTTCTTTTTCTTCTTTTTGTAGCCAAGGTGGCAAGTCAAGAATAACAGCTAAAACAGATCCTCTCCAACTAATTTTACCTCCATACAAGAGTTAACTAATCACAACCATTCATCGGTTACCGCACAGCAAACAGATAATAAGATATAACAAAAAAAAAACTCAATCAACGGTACAGATCTTCGGGATAAGGATGCCCTATTGTAGAGAGACAGAACAGAGAAAGTTATGGCTAAGCCCACTGGGCTAAGGTTTGTGACAAACATGATCCCCAAGGAAGATGGAAATAAGCCCACAACGCTAATGTATAGTATAGTATTTCTCTAAAAAGAAAATAAAAAAATAAAGTCGTGTTTTGGTTACAGAAATCCATATCAGCCCAATTTTATGTTTTATTATTGAATATTTTCGTTATTGTCTTAATTTGAAATTTTACAAAATATAAGTGTGCATATAATAGAGAGACTGGTAAAGAATTAGTAAAAAGTTGTGGTTTTTTACTCACAATGAGCTCAATTTTTTTAGATAAAGTTCTGGATTCAAATTTTATAATGAAAAAGTAAAATATATAATTTAAAGAAAAAACCACACAAAAGATAGAAACGGAGATCTTCTAGTATAAATGAAGTATGAAAAAAGTTGACAGAATACTTCATTTTTCAAAAAAAAAGTAAATTCTTCATGTTTATAACCTAATTATAAAAAAGTTTTAGATTAAAGTTAAACACAAAGTTTGAAATATTAGATCCTATTAGTGATATTATCCGCGTAGTTATTTTACTTGTTGTAAGGAGTTGAACTCAGACATTTACATTTATGATAAGAACGCGCTTTAGATCTTATTTTTTATTAAGATCTTTCGTTCTAAACTTAATAAATTCGCCGTGAAACCTAAAACATGCGTTAAAACATGTTTAAAAGTTAACATTTAACCTGTTTTAAAACTGTTTGTTTGAAGAAAAGACATTACTTTCTTTAAGGAAAAAAAAAAACAGAGAGAGAGAGAAAGTTGATAAACTCGGTTTTGTTTTGTGGCCCTAACCTTATTAATTTGCATTGTTTTGGCACCAACGAAATCTGCCACGTTGGCCGGTTGGAGCTGGCAAATATGGTCTCCAGATCAATGTGGCCAAGTTGACATTCTTTCATCCACACAGCTCATCATCGAACCAAGCATTTTGGACTGTATCTTCTGATAACACCCGCAGCAGGGGTACTCCATTCTCAAAACTCAAAAATCATTTTTAAAAACTATATCTTAAATCTAATTTAATTTCACAAATATTTATATTTATTTGATTTTATCTTTTTAAAAAAAACTTCTAACAATTAAACTAATGCACTTTTTAGTAGGTAGTAGTTGTACGAAGCTTGAATTATAAGTATGAAGATTGTTGGGCAGCTATAATTATCAATTATAATAATTAGTTTTAAATTGAAATAATTAATTTTTATTAGCTATCCAAAATATTTTTCTATAATAATAGTGTGGATTAAAGCAAAGGGAAAGGAAGGAAGCACACAACACAAGTTGTGGTGGTATCTACCCAGTAATGAGGGGCCACAATAGGTTTAGCCTTTATGACCAAAGATGCCAATTGTCCCTCTCACATTCCTCTTATTGGTTTTTCCTCTCTTACAAAAACTAATTTATAAAATAAAGTTTATATCCTTATATATTATTATAAATATATTTTATTTTTATACATCGTCTTGTATATTTTGAAAGAAATGATAATTAAATTATTATTATTAAGAAATATACATTTCTGAAGTTCTTAGTCTGTAGATATTTTTGTTTGTTTTGTTTTTACTTTTTTGTGAAGATTCCGTGTTGCATTACAATCTTAGTAGAATTCTGAAAATCCTAACCATACATTGTCATCAATGGATACATCATCAGAATAAATGCACAACAAAATGAGTTATGTAAGAAATGTGGATTCGAGTGTGTCACTCTCAACCGACTAAAAAAATTTCTTCGTCCCTCTTTTTCTTCTGTCTGAATTCATTTAGCAACTATATTCATGGTGTCATTCCCTTAGTCCTAAGCAATGAAAATCATAAATTAAATCAAAGTATAGAAAATTCAACACACATAAATTTTTATATTGATAACAGTAAGATATTGTCCGCTTTAAATTAAATTTTTATAAATTTATTTTTGTTATCATTTAAAAAATCTTTTATTAATAAAAATATTTTATGTATATATAAACTTAAATTTATCTCTTATTTTATTCATATGAGATTTTGTTTGTATCTCAAAAGATAATTACGAAAACTGGAGGTTTTATCCCTTGATTTGTAAGAAATAAATAAAAACTTTGTTTTAAATTTTGCTGTTTTTCCTTTGGTCTGAAGCAGAGACATAAAGAGGAAGTGGAATAGGTTTAGTATAATTAAAGATGTATAATTTTGTTATATGAAAAAGTTGAAAAATGTGAAGATGTGATGATTAAAGTGTGTAAAGTAAGAGGTGTTTTGCATATGGGTTGGGTCTTTTTCAAAAGCATATAGTAGTTAGTTGTGAGTGGATGAAATATACCATACTCTAACAATTATTTCGTGCCCCACAAGTACAACAATATTTAGGACATTAAAGGATAAATGGCTCTACCAAAACACTCAATTCAAATTAAATAAATTTATACAATTTTTAATGTCCTCACTTTTAATTATTTTACTCACAATTGTTTTAAATCAATGCGTTGGATTATATTATTCAATCAACAACCAAATTTACAAGTTTCATCAATAATAACAAAGGAAATAAAGTCATTCCATATATGTATATAAATATGCATGGTCTTGCTCATTTACTTTTCCTCTGTGCCCAGTACATTACTAATTCGGGTCTGTTTGGTAGATTGGAGGGACAAAGATAGATAGAAAATTTATTAGTGGGTTTGGTAAAATAGATTTTCTTTATAGGCTTAAATATTAATTTTCTTTCTTCTTTTAGTTTTATTTTTAATTAAGTTCTAATTTTATTAATTTAGTCTTTTTGTTTGTGCTTTTATTTATTTTTCACAGATTTTACTTTACTGAATAATTAAACATTAATTATTTATCCACTATTTTCGTTCCTTTTATTTATTTCCTTAAAACTAAAGTAAGCATGAATGAACGTGTGATCTAATCTATAACCATAACGCGTGAGGTGTAAGCAACTTCTTCCTTCTTATAAAATTAACATTACCATTCCAGATGGCCAGAATGACCACATTACAACGTCACTGCCACTAAATAACTTTCAGTTTTTTCAGTCAACCATCAATAAATATTTTCTAATAATATATGCTTGAAAATAATAAAAGAATATTTGCCAATATTACAGTGTAATTTTTTAATTGAGTGGTTCAAATTTTTTTTACTGACTACCTCGATATTATATGCCATAATATCAATGATTGTTAATTAAAAGCCGTTTTCAAAATTGATTTAAAAGTAAATGCCAAAATTATAGCGCATTTTTATTATTATTATTATTATGAAAGCTGGAGACGAATTAAAAAGCACCCCCACATGGCCAGCTGGCACTGCTTCATAAACAAGTTCCATCATCTTCAACTTTCATGACCAAACCTTCTTAAATTTAATAAATAAAAGTTACCAACTTTCAGTTTTCTTTATTTTTTATATTTAGATTTTTACTTTTAACTTCAAAAAAAATATTCCTTTATTCGTTTTCATATTTATTTTTCTTATTTTTGTCCGATTTCAGAGTTCACCAGAGCGTGTTTCATTCTACACACTGTTCATATTATAATTATAATAGGATAATAGGATTGTTAATCATTTTAAATTTCATTTAAATAGATTTTTAGTATAACTTTTTTTTTAATGTTCTTCTCCTTGTCCTGTTACCGAATTCATAGAATTGGTCCTCCTTTGTGCTAGGGTTTCTTTCTAGATACTTCTGTCAAAAACTTCAGCCTCGTCTAAAAATGTATGAACGCCAACTTCGGACACAAGAATTCAAATATTCCCCAATTCCAAAGTCCAGCTACACAACCAACCTTCAATTAAATAAATAAGATATGATATAACAAATAATAAAGTTAGTAACATAAATACTAAAGAAAATAAATAAATAAATAATAAAGACTGAAAGTGAATACCTGACACAGCACGTAAAGCAACTGGACCAACGTAACAGACGGTCAACGGCATCACGGGTAACGGAACGGTTCCTAACGGTGGAACCACCCAGGAGCCAAATGGAAACGGCGGCCATTGACGGAAAATTAACGAACACTGCAGACAGAACCACTGATATGGGTCACGCAATTGATCAACGGAGTCCACATCACCAATTAACTTACGTTAATTTTAGGATTTAATTTAATTAATTTAATTGGAAGATTTTATGCCTCGAATTAAGCCTTATGTGTGAATTTCATGATGTATGTTTTCTGAAATTTAACCATGGAAAAGGCAAAAATGAAAATTGGTCCAAAACTCTGCTTCCATAGCAAAAGTTATGTACAATAGCAATTGTGTGTGTGGGTCCAGTGTCATAGATCTATGGGGAAATGCGCCAAGTTGACAATTCACCAATCTGCTGCTCCAGACGACGAAATCAAAACTCGCCGGAGAGGACTCGCCGCTACCTCCCAACCGCTTCGCCGGAATCCAACTCTGGCGGCAGATCAGGGCGCTAGGGGTAGGTAAACCACCGCAATAGCAGTAAAATGGAGAACGAACCTGTAAAATTAAATTGAAAAAAAAAATCAAAGATCCTGGGCCTTGGACATGACAGAGAGACGGCTGGGCCTGGGCTCGAAGGCCGCTCTCCTCCTTTGCTGATGAGAACTGGGCCGAATAAGCGCGGTTAGGGCACGTTTCACCCACTCACCCTCGACGCCTCCGATCCTCACAAGCGAGTTCTTCATCGCGGATCTGCGCATATTGAGGCGATTGGAGGGGTAGGAATCGGCGTGGTGGTTGTTGCTGGCAGTGTTCTTGTGTAGGCTGCATCGGAAGGAGCCGGGGTGTGTAGTAGGGGAACACATGCAGGTTTTCTTGTGGCCAGAGATGGGACGGTTGTTCTTGGTGATGATCTGGTTGGAGATGGAGCGGTTGGGGGAGATGGAGCGGGGGTCGATCGAGAAGCGGACGGAAGAGGAAGGAGGCGTGGGTGAGTATAGATTGACACGTGTAGGGGAAGCGGCACGGTGATGAGTGTGGTGGTTTGTGTGGGAGTTATGGTGACGAGTGTTGGTGAAGAAGGTGGAGGAGGGAGAGGAGAAGGTGGAGGCTGTGGAGGAAGCAAAGGCTGAAGAAGGTGAAGAGAAAGGGGTTTTGGATGTGGTGTAGGAACAGAATCTGGTGGAGGGTGAGAGAGAGCGTAGAACGGGACCACTTGACTTTGTTCTGGAAGATGAGGAAGCCATTGAAAGAGGGAATAAGGAAAGGGAGAAAAAGTAAGAGAGAGAGAGAGAGGGAGAGAGAGAGAGTGAAAGAGGGAAGAGGATTGGTCTCTAAGGACCCCTATGGGGAATTGGTTTGGCAAACCTAGCGAGTCTCGGAGGCCGGTTTTAAAGATGGGAGTCTGTGAGGGTGAAGAGTTATTAGCCTCCCAGGGAAGGGGTGTTTTCGACCTAGCTGTTCTAGTTAATTAACTTAACCAGGGTTAGTTCTTTGAGAAGTAGAACAGAATGAGGGTTATGCTTAGGATCGGAATCCAACGGCTGGTGTGATGCGGACTTGTGATAACGATGGCAGGTTGAGCCGTTGGTCGAGTAAGGTTCCTAGAAAAGCGCGAAGGCTGACACGTATTGAATTATAGGGAAACGGTCGAAGGCGAATGTACCAGAAAGCCACTCCTCCCTTGTCGGTAATTATAGTGTCATTCGCTTCGCCACTTTTTTTTCCTTTGAACATTTCACCTATGTTACCGCGAGTGGGTCTTGCACCCTGTTTGCTTCAACTAATCACACAAGCTCTCCCATATTTGATAAAAAAATGCTTTTCAATCAGAAAAATTTATTTAATAAATTATTAATATTTATCTATTTTTAGCAGCCTAAGACGTTAATTAGTAAGATTCATATATAATACTGATAATTAATTCAAAACTATTAAAAATATGTTTTCAAAATTACTATAAAAAGTTAAAAAAATTTATTATGAAATTTTTTACTTAGACTAAAATTATATTATTATTATTATTAATATATTTATATCTTTATCAAATTCATATGATTGGTGAAATATGGGATATTTTTATGTCCACAGAAATAATATTTTTGTTGATAATATATTTAGAATGATTATTGTACAAGTTCGGATTTTATCGTATATGGTTAATCCTAGATCCAAAATAACTAATTGCAAAATTAAATATTTGATCAGTATGCATTTATTTTTCAAAGACTAAAACAAGAGCAATAAAATCGTATATAAAATTAAAAATACACAAAAGCTGCAATTTAACCTATTAACTTAATTTACTGATTATGAACAAATTATTTCAAATGGTCAAGGCATGTAATTGTGATAATATACCTTTATAAGATATTTTATTCTTGATTTCTCATTTCATTTTGTAAATATTTTAGTTTACATCAAATAAAAAATAATATAATATTTTTTATACTTTCTTTCATTACTTAGTATACCTCTTTAAAATATAATGTGGAAAAAAAATGTAAATTCAAACTCTAAAGACTAAAATATATTTGTATATAACATATTAAATTTAGAGTCAATATTTCGTGTCTTTATTTTATGTTTTCTTGTGAACTCTTTATTATTTTATTCTTCTTTATATATATATATATATATATATATATATATATATATATATCTAAAATTTTATAGCTTTTTATGCTATATAACGAGTTTCCTTAATATATCTTCTTTAATTTTTTTAAAGTGAAAAATAATTAAATATTGGATGAATGATAATGATATAGTAATAAATAAACAATTAGTATTTTTTAAACTTCAAAAATCATGTATAAATAAAAACGAAAAATATCTAAAATTTTAAAATTTAATTATAACAAAAAAAAAAACAGTAGCGAACAATAAAAAGCAGTAATAAGAATATTGGTTGATGAGTATGTAACCATATAACTAAGTTTGTGTTTGAGTTTAAGAGGATATGACCTTCTCCACCCTCAAACAAGTGTTCCTAGCTGTTTTGTTAGACTAATTCAGATTGGTCGGTCTTCAAATTCAAAATTTCAACTATTTGACTTCTTACTTTATGCCAAATTTGTAACACAACGTTCTGAAACAACATATAGCATATGACTTTTTTCTATATTTATAACACGGAAGATACTAATTTTTTTTATTTTTTTAAAAAGTGATACTAACAATTTATATTTCCTAAAAAAAATCACATAAATGGCTTCGTTTGTTCAAATAAAGTAAAAAGGGATGGGTAGGAAAATGATAATAAAAAATCTTATTTGATTGTAAAAAATGGTAAAGAAATATATTATTTTTTATTAAGTTTATATATTTTATTTTTCACTCACCTCACCAGATAAAATAACATAATTTTTCATATTCATATTTTAGAACAAATATATTTCAAAAATATTATTACTTTATTAAGATAACTATGTAATATTCACACCGTTATGTATAACCACTTTAATTGAGATATTTATAACTTAAAACTATTAATTTCGCAATTTTAACTCAAAACAACATTCTTATATATATATATATATATATATATATATATATATATATATATATATATATATATATATATATTCACAAATGTAATCAATGATGAATCTGCCTTAAAAATTCAATATTTGAAATTTCTTCAAAGTTAAAATCTAAAAAATACAGCACGATAATTATTATATTAAAACCGTCACAAATAAATTAAAATAAACTTTATTTTAAATTATTCAACAAAATATTATTAAGAATGACTTTTCTAACTTATAAATTTTTGTAGTCGATCAATTTTCAATTAAGACTTGATAGTCATTTAAAACTTAGACTCTTAGAACAAATAAATTAGTTAAAAACAACAAAGGTTGAATGCAACATTAACTAAGTTGAACAAATAACTCGAACTAATCTCACCGAAAGTGATGAAAAACCTTAAAAAAAATATTTTTAGAACAACAAACATTTACTTTAATTATGATACTCTTCTTGTAAAAATAATCGTTTTTCTTCTAACTATGATAAAGTAAAATTTAGTTCTGAAATATGAGGTTCAAAAAGAGAAAAAACACAATAAATACTTAAAAAAAACATGCATAGATTGAAATGAGATCTTGCCCATTAAGTCCAATATTTAAAAAACAATATATATATATATATATATATATATATAATTGAGTGTGTGATGAAAATTTATTATTAGATTTTATATAGTAATTGTTACAAAAGCATGAGTTGAGATATTTAAATACTAATATTATACATTATCACAAATGACAAATAACCATATTTTAATTATATTATATTATGTGTAAGAGTATGAAATTTGGGTTTTGATATTGAATTGAGATTTTCATTTTGTTATAATATATATATATATATATATATATATATTCAAAGATTTTTAGAGATGACGTTTTGTAATTAGTTTTATTTGATATTATCTCATAATATATGAGATGATGTTTTATACTTAATTTTATTTAATATTATATGATAATATTTGACTTGTAAAGTTAACTAATTTTAGGTGGTATATGTGAGTTTATTAAGCCCATTAAAATTTAATTGTATGTATGATCATTTGGCATGCAGTAGTATTGTATTGACTAATAGATATATTATGTTTTGCTAATAGTGTAATAACTCATACAATTTTCAAGAGTAATAATTTTTTCTCTTGTTTGGTTATGTGAGAATTCAATATTAACATTATTTTCTAACACTACAAATATAATTGAGGCTTTGTAAGAGCTAATACACTTCTAGCAAGGAGTCTAATAGAAGAACGATGAAGGACTTCTTAGTCCAAAAGTATCATATCTTAGTTATAGGAACACTAATGTATCTTGCTAATTATACTCGTCCTGATATAGTATTTATTGTAATTTTGTTAAGATATAGTTCTTCACATACAAAAAGATATTAGATTGGAGTAAAAGATATACTTCGTTAAGAATATTATGAAAATGCGTTTATTTTATCCAGATTATTTAAAACCATAATTAGTGGGTTATGCAGATGCAAGTTATTAATCTGATTCTCACAATGGTCGATTATAAACAAGATATTTGAAAGTATATTAGAAAGTTGGTTTTAAGCCTAATTCAACTCTACAAAACCGATTTGTAAGGTGAGGTTTGCACCTCACTTATATATTATAATTTGGTCTTATCTTTAGTTGATGTGGGACTTCCAACACACCCCCTTCACACCGAGGTATAAACATCTCGTGCGTGATAGTAGAAATTGGGTGGTCCAATAGCGGCCTGACAATGGGTGGAAACAGAAATGCCCACTTAGAACTCGCTATGATAGGCTCTAACCATGGCTCTGATACCATGTTAGAAAGTGGGTCTTAGGCCTAACTCAACCCTACAAAACCGGCTTGTTAAACATCGACTAGAGATAAAGTCAATTTATAATATATAAGTGAAGTGCAAACCTCACCTTACAAGCCAGTTTTGTAAGGTTGACTTAGGCTTAAAACCCACTTTCTAATATGGTATCAGAGTCATGGTTAGAGTCTATCCTAGCGATATTTCTTCTTTCTTGGGCTTTTCTATTCCACAAGTTGTCGGACTACTATTGGACCACCCAATTTCTACTATCATGCACGAGATGTCTATACCTCGGCGTGAAGGGGGTGTGTTGGAAGTCCAACATCGACTAGAGATAAGGCCAAATTATAATATATATATATATATATATATATATATATAAGTGAGGTGCAAACCTCACCTTACAAGCCGATTTTGTGAGGTTGAGTTAGGCTTAAAGTCCACTTCTAACATGGTATCAGAGTCATGGTTCGAGCCTATCCTAACGATATTTCTTCTTTCTTGGGCTTTTCTATTCCACCCGTTGTCGGGCCACTATTGGACCACTCAATTTCTACTATCACGCACGAGATGTCTATACTTCGGCGTGAAGAGGGTGTGTTGGAAGTCCCACATCGAGTAAAGACAAGGCCAATATTATATATATATATATATATATATATATATATATATATATATATAAGTGAAGTACAAACCTCACCTTACAAACTGGTTTTATAAGGTTGAGTTAAGCTTAAAACGCACTTTCTATTAAAAGTATTTGTAAAGAAAACTTTTGAACTATTGATTCATGAAATTGAATTTGGATTGTAATGATGTAAGTTTACATGAAAGTAGAAATAAAATATGTGATAAACAAATAATGTACTGTTTACTAGGTTTTTATCCAAAAAGTTTTTTCTAATATAAGATTTTAACGAGACATAAATAAAGAGTGTTATGAATATAGGATTGTCCATTAATTTATTACACTTATTCGTATGATTGATAGTTTGATTGGTTTGTTATAATAACTTAATAACTTATATAATTATTTATATTAACTTGTATTCTTTCATATATATATATATATATATATATATATATATATATATATATATATATAAGTTTTCCTCTGATAATTAACATTGAGAAAATAAGTCTCAATTTTCTCTTCTTTTTTTCTTCTTTTCTCTATTAAAAAAAATATTTTATAACAAAATTATTATTTCCCTTAAATTCACTTTTTTTCCCTATAAAAACATTACTTTTATGTGTTGCATTTAATAATATTATTACTCAAATATAACATTTTCTTTAAGTAATTAAATGATATATCAATTTCAAATCAATATCGATTAATTTTAAGAAATGAAAAATTGAATTTGTAGTTGAATTTTTATTTAAAAAAAAACAACTGTCCTTTCGTGAAATTATAGCACTCAAAAAGCAATTATGAGTTTTTTCTTAGTTTAACATCACAAGGAAATTTCCCTAAAAACGCGTTTAGTAAAATCGCATAAACACATAAAAATGGTCCACTTGGTGCCTCGTAAAAAAGATGACTAAGAAATTGGAAAACGTTATCAAATAATTAAAAAAAATTTAAGAAAGTAAATTTTAGTGATTAAATATGATGTGTGAGCTATTGTAATATTTCTAATGTTTTCGATATCTAAAGATAGCAAAAAAAGATAATTAAAGAAGTCATGATGACCACCTTAAACCTTAAACATTCATTAGTAAAATCTGATCATTTTTCATAATTTTATAAACACACGGTTCTACAATTAAAGAAAAATGACGAGGTCGACGAAATTTAGTCAAAAGCATCAATAAAAATTAACCACTTATTGTCAAATGTGCAATAAAATGGTCCAAATTAGTGAAAATTTCTAAGATGACCTTTTAGCCTCGTCGTGTTTTCTTTACCTTGTTAATTTTCTATCACATTTTTCTTTCACATATTGCAACTCCAACTAATAGCCAAACACAACATAAGGAGGTAAACTTATGTTACATTATTATACGATTAATTTTATCCACTATCTTGTAAGTATATAATATTTTAGATTTTTATTTTTTAGTGTTTCAAATTTGCACTCTATATAACAATAAGAATTACAATTTGGTAAATATAAGCAGCATTTTAGGATATTAATGGTTGTTAAAATCGTCAATCATACCTTTTTGTTTATTAATTTGATTAGTAAAAATATGAAATAAAAAATAAATTGTAAAAGGAAAAAATAATACGAATTAAAAATAACATTTTAAATTTTACCAGAGCACAACATATATTTAACCCTACTTTTTTTAATCAAATATGGCCTAATAACAATCATGCACATAGACCGCTTTATCATAATATTATGAAAAAAAGATTATTAAAAATATAATATTTAATGTTATTAATATATGCTCACAATAGTTTTTCATCAAACTTTATTTATTAATCCTTTAAATATTATAAGGCAACCAACCAATACTTATTAGTTTTTAAAGAAAACAAAAAAAAAAAATTGATGTTAGTTATAACAAAATTACACTAAAATCATTTTAGCATCAATCCAAGTGATGAATTCAAGGGGATTAGAAAAAAGTATTGTAGCTGATGTGTTTCCATTAATTGAAGGAATTTTCCTTATAAATAAATAATTATGAGTTTCGTTTTAGAGTAAGTATAAATCTTCCACCTATCTATCTATAAGTTAAAGAGTTAGTATGTGTATATTTGAACTGACAAATTAAAGTTTGTACGAATATTTAAGAATTTTTTTAGAAAATCACATCCTCTCGATCTTTATAGAAGAGTTGGTTTGTGGTTTTTTTAATCACAATTAAGGAATGACATTTAAGAAATATTTTTTCTTATTAATAACGGATTCAGGAGTATATATAGAAAACATAAGAATTATATAAATTTGAATATAAGATATATTAGCAACCGAGGCTAGAAATTAACTAAGATTAGATGTCGACTGTAAAAGGCCATACATTTAACATTTTACATTAACCATATTCAGACAAAATTCATTGCTTCTTTGTTCTTTCTTACATTAAGAGTGTGTTCACTTTGGGGTGATAGGGAGATGATTTGGAGGAGAGTAATTGAGTGGATTTGAGAGAATTTAAGAGTGATTTTTGTGTGTGTTTATTTCAGTGGATTTGGAGGTAATTAAGAGTGAATTTAGAGGTAAAATTTGTGAGAATTAGTGTAAGATTTGATTGATGAGATAGTTTTAAAAAATTTGTTTAATTGGTAGAAATTGAAAATTACCAAAATACCCATAGGTATTAAAGAAATATAAAATGTTATTTATTAATGTTATATTTAATTATAAAAATATTTATAAAAAGACCAAAATTATAAATAATTATTATTATTATTTATTATTATTATTATATATAAAAGAACTCTTGATGTAGCTGCATAAAAAACAACTTTCCAGGTTTAAAGTTACATGAATAAAATTTATGGATGAGATACTGAGGTGTGTTATTAAATTGGAGGATAAATAAAACTTTTTCCTAAAATCATCTTAAAATCATCTCAAATCTGCGCAAATGCAAGAAGATGAGAAAAAGTATTTCTCCCGCAATCCACATAAGTGAACATGAAAATCATTTTCTTTCATCCCTTGCAAACCCATATAAACAGTACAATTTGTCCATGTGAACACAGTCTAAGTGTTTTGTCTTGCATAGTTGTTTTTGTTCTTTTCTTAGCCTACTTTATTTTCAGTGGGTTTGGTTTGGGTCCAAATGGAAGAGTATTAGCTAACTTATACACAAAATGAAAGAGAACCAGCTCAAAATTCAGTCAAATTGGGTGTGCAGTATTCCCTATTCTCTAATCGGCTTTTTGTATATTTGCAGGAACATGTTGGGCTAACTTTTTCCCGTGACTGCATTCAAACAAAACAGTGTCCAACATCTAAGAGTTGTGACGTGTTGGTCTCATGATTTTGCCCTCACAAGAACAAACAATGTGCTCTATCCTTCTGTTTGTGCCTTGTATGATGTCTGATTCCTCCTCTCCCTTTCATCATGCCACGTAAAATAATGACATTTCATTAAAAAGCTAGCGTGTCATACAAAGAAGCTACAACATTATACACCCAACACCGGAAAAAGCTAAACACTGTTCAAACATGTTCATCCACCAACTGGCAATGGAAGAGCAACATCATTATCAACTAGTTTGCTAATTATACTTGTCTCCTTCAGGGATTTGGGCCAATGCTAGTGCTTGTCCTGGTGGTGGTGCACGTGTTGGAGTCAAGTTCTTTAACTCTTTTCTATGCAGACGATGTCTACGTTCTCTTCCATACACGATCCAGAAGATCAAAGAGAACATGACAGCAAAAGAGACCATTACCAATCCAACATAGATCCATCTACTGTAACGCCGTAGACCAGGACAATGGTCTGTAGATATAACGCTTAGAGTTTCCCGAACGAAGGTGCAATCTTGTAGCTCAACCAGGGAGGGAGCATCATTATACAAAGCGTTGGCCACATTTATTCCAGCGGAGACTTGGTTGTAGAAGGTGGGGGTCAAACGCCCCTGCGTCATGCATATCTCAGATGGTGAAACCTGGCACACGAAACTGCCATACACCTGCATCACACACCAACTAATTTTAGCATTAATGCAACTACATATTCAAGAGTTAAACTTGAGGTCTTTGATTATACGGGAACATTCTAAATTGACTGATCCATGCACATGATGGTGAGACTTTCTCTTTTTCATGACTCAATCAAGCCTTGCTAGAAAATAAAACAAAACATAGAAATGAAAAAGAATTGTAATTCAAAATCAGTTTGATTTTCTTTATGTTCTATAGTCTTGGCACGGGAAAACAGTGTTTGTATGTTATATGAAGGTGGTTCAATTAATGTACCTGTGTTGCATTGCTCAGGGTCACTTCACCAGGATCACATTGTCTATCAGTCATGTCAGGATGGAAGGGATTGCAGAGGAGCGGCATGAGGGGACCAGATTGATTATAGTAGAGTGGAGTGAAATTGGGAGCGAAATTTATGTTGGAGGCGTTGGTGATAACCTGGTTCACCAAATTCACTAGTTCAGAAGTTACTTCTTTGCTTCGCAAAATTGTTTCTTGTGCAGTAGCATTGTCCACACAGGGCAGAATATCGTCCATTGCCGTGTGTGCAATGGGATACTGGATCCATTCATTCACAGCTACACAACTGTCTGCTGTTGCACTACCAAAACAAAAAGGAATTAGCTCCACACTAAAGATGCCAAATTCCACATCTGAAAAATACAAATAAATAACAGAAAGGTAACATGCTCATTATAAACATCGCATTCCGTAAAATATTCATCAGGGTTAGACCACAATGTCAAGTTGAACATGTGGCATGATTGGATAATGATAACAATGTGATTATTCAAGCAAGAACAGAAATCCTGTTACTAATTGGTGTCTGTCAGTGTTGCTCAATTTTTCAGCTATTTTGCTTGCTGTTTAGCCAACTGTAGCCAGTTGATATCGGTTAGTTTTCATACGCAAGCTTCGTGTAAAAGGTGCATTCCATAGTCCAAATTTGTGATAAGTGCTAATTTCAGATTGAGAAGAAAATTGAAGTTTCAAAAAGAAAATTCAGCAAAAACAACGATCGAAGATTCTCCACTATCAAGGAAGAGAAAAAGAAGAACCGAACCAGAGAGCAGCGATGGTGGCAGATAAAACAAGCTCTAGAAAGGATCTCTGATATCATGAGAAAAGGATAAATTTCAAAGAAAAAAATTGAGAGAAATGAGCAAAATACTCTCAATCTGAAATTAATCACTTATGACACATTAAATAGACAATGCAGCTTTTATATGAAGCTTACATACAACTTATAACAATTGCCTAAAGAAACTACCAAAAAAAAAGAGATGAAAAATTAATTAATACGTTATATGATAAAATCATTGAATAATATATTTTGATTATTTTAGGGAGGGTAATTGGAACTTACTTATGGAGAACAAGGAACGAACCACATAATATAAGGGCACCAGTAACAAGAACCCATCCTGCCATTACCAAGCTGCAATTATTTATGCCAAGTGTTTCATGAGAAAACATAGTGTTAAGTGGAGTTACGTTTGCTATCAAAGAATCGCAAGAAAGGTAGGTGGTACACAGTATATTTTACTTACATATACACAAGGAGCTGTATGCCAAAAATTGAGAATACTGTAGTAACAGGTAAAAAGAAGAAAATGAATTCCATAGCAAGTAAGAACTTGAGCATCTAAATTGGGGCACAGAAGAGACTTACAAAATCCAAGAAATGTCAAGACTAACATAACAGCAGCTATTATGATCAGCGCCAACCTCCTGCATCATTGTTACATTCTGTTACAGAGTAAAAACTAAAGCAAAAAAACAAATATCTGGACTGGAAAACATTAGAATCAATCATTACGCAGAATCTAAGAGATCTTGTATGTTGTCTGAGTTCTCCTTGGTCTTGTCAGCAAGGGTGCCAGCAGAGTTATTGATATCTGTTTCTGCCGCATCAATGTCAGTTTGAACATTTGTCGGGAGAAAAATTCGATCGATTCCAACCTGTTTAGCCTGATTAAGATAATCTGACACGTTCCTAAGTTTATCCACAGTGGAATCAGCTTGATGTACCACGTACTGCAATGTGGACGACATGCTGTGATGGAAACTTCCTTGGCCGATGTAGAGAACTGCACATCCGATCCTGTTAACACAGAAAAGTGCAATTTGTGATAAAGATCCAACAAAACCTGAAGCAAGCAAAAACATAAGGAGAGAGATGTGTACACACACTGCTGTAAATGTGAATAACATCAGGAGAATAAGGGAAAGGGCATAGCATGTTGGTGAATAACCATAAGGCTCTCTTTTACGACAGAAGTAACAAACACCAATAGTGAATAAGCACAAGCCAAACCCCAAGAACCAAACTGCTGCAATACTGAACATAGGAACTGCAGTATATGCCACAGACTGCATTCAATAAAAGAATAGTTAGTGGATTTTGCCTTTTTAAATTCAACATTGCAAACCAAAGAGCCTGGTAAGATTTAAGTGCTGAAAATGGAAAGAGACAAAATAAAAGAAAAGAAAAGCATAACAACATAAAACAGTCAGAAGTCACCGAATTATTACCCAGCTGTAATATAATCCAGCCAAATCAACTTCAAACAACTACATTTGAAGCATAGTACAGGTCCATTCAATTTCTCCATCCAGTAAAACTAAATAAAGCATATATGACCAACCATGGAGATAAACATTGGTTTTCCTTAAAAATACATGCTAAAGAATATTTAAATGTATTTTAAAAAACGCACATCTAGTGGCTCCAATTCTACACAAACCCGGATACTACTCAACACTTCTAGTGCATTGCTTTTTATGCTTTTTGTCTTTTTTAACAATGATTTCCTCCTAAGGTCGGCCACTAAAAAGTAGCGTTGGTCATTGATATAACAATCAATTTTTGATCAGAAAACATCACCAGAGGCTGCAGAGATCCTACCCTTAAATTTTATCCCATGTATGTATATGTATTGGAGTAATACTTACAGTTGCATCTATATCAATCAAAGGATAAAATAAGGTAACACAAATGTGTGCACCAAAAGCATCTCCCTTTTATTGTTACACTGATACTTTCAAATACAACCACCATTCTTCGTTACCTACTTTTCCAACAATTCCGTTATTCATAGTTTGGGAAGATAAACTAAAATGATAGCTGAAGATAGGTGATGTCAATCCCAGAGCCACAATAGAAGCACAGATTCTGAGTCTAACAGCAGAATTAACGAAATACAGTTCTCAGTAGCACACTATAAAACCATTATTAAAGTACAAAGGAGTAATGGTTTGAATAGTTTACAGCCCAATAATGGTTGTCAGTGATATTCCATCCATATATGTACTTGTTGAAGCTATTAAGAGGGTCTTTTCTTCGTGTTCTCTCAGCAGCTAAGGGAACGGGCGAGTTCTCGAACGGTGCAGCGTCGTACACATACAACCTAGAAAAGCCTACAACATCCTTTCCCTCATTTTCTGGCCCTGCAAAAAACAAAAATGGTCATGCTTTGCTTTCTAATGAAACATCTTCAAGAGTGAGAGAGTAGCCACAATCATATGAAACACAGTCCTGCATTGTCCCCCACCAAACTCAGTGAAAAAAGGGACAACATTTGTTTAAATTAGAGGCTTGTTTGTCTTCCAAGATTTTAGGGTCTCCTAAACAGTGAATAAAAAGCCAAAGGGAGAGAGTTGTGAGAGAAATACCTGAAGCTTGGTGCGACAACAGAAAGGGACTGGACAAGAAAACTGTGAGCAGAAAACAAAAATGCAGTGGCCTGTAACTTAGCATTGTGTGAGAGGAACCAACATGAACTTATGATGTTCTTGTGTTCTTCACTACTCCGAGTGTGTGTGGAGAGAGAAGAATAGTTAACCGTTAGAAAAGAAAATATCGTGTTTGGGAGACCGGCGGGTTTGCTCAGGACATTAACCTCGTTAATGCCCCACCATTATCATATGCCATAAAAATATAGTAATCAAATAATAGTATATTCAGAATAACAACATATTATAATGTATGTGCTGTAATTTTTCGTAAATACCATACAACATACAGTTCTTTACTGTCACCAACACCTCAACATTAACCTACGCAATATAATGAAAAATAAACAAGAAAATTACTCTCTACTCACACACAAAAGTATGTTCTTTTTTAAAAAAATTAAAGTAAAGAGTTGCTCTGCAAGTAAAGCTTAATGCACCTCATTAGTGTATGATCTAAGAGACCACCAATCTTAGCCATTGAATCACGGCGTAAAATTAGATGATAAAAGCTTTGAAGTTTTTCTAAACTAGCAAGTGTCTCATCTTTTATCGTATAATCCCAAAAGAATAACAATGTATTAGTTTAGGTACATAATTAAGCATTGTGAGAAAGGTGGAGTGAATTGGTGAGAAAGTGGAAGATGATAGGAGGATGAGATGTAAACCAAAATGAGAGAGAGAGAGAGGCCCATTGATTGGGCTCGTTCCCCAACGTACTTCTCAATACTCTTCTTATGCCTGCTTTTGACTTTAAGCCAAATGTGGACCACCGTCTCAGCCCCTTTTTCCCTCCTTTTCATGCTTCAACTCTGAAATACAAACCCATTCTATCACTGTCAAAAAACTTTCCCCCTCTTACCTACTACTACGTTGTTACACTTACCCTTTAAATTTTAAACGATGAATTAAAGCAATGGAATTTAGAAGAAGTCCCATATGAAACAGAAATAACCTCGGTAGTGTTCTCAATCTGCAAATCATGAAGAAAAGGAAATGTCAAAGGGTTCACACCTTCCTCTCTACTCACCTCTGATGACAGCAAAAATTGGTTATTATAATGTCTGATAAAATTTACTCAACCTCAAATCCGACCGTGGAGCTATGAAACAAACAAACAATGTCAAAAAGTTCAGGCTATCAAGGATTCCCCACTGTCTCACACTGAACCTGAATGAGGATTGTTATTTCCAATTACCCTTTTTATAAAATTTTTATTACTCGTATCTTATTTCTATGTAAGTGATTCTTTCGCATCACTTTTTTTAAAAAAATTATAGCTGTATAAGAAATGTAGAATGGTTCCATTTTACATATAGGTTTAAGTAAATCCGCATTAGATAGAAAAAAAAAATTTGCTAATTTTCTTTAGATGATAGCATCGTTTCTTTTCATAAATTCTGTTTAATAAAATGTATCAATATAACGACATGAATTTACGTTTTTATAATAAGAATCAAACGTGACACTTTATATTTATTACTCTAACAATGATCACTAAATCAATCTCAATAAGATGAATCAATTAGTAATATATATTTCTCCTATCAATATAATTATTTGATATTAATACGAGATCGTCTTAAACGCATACTAGACACACATTTTCTACACTAATAATTCAGTTTCTATATTTTCATTATAAAAAAAATATAATTATATAATATGAATGTTTTTAAATCTTTTTTTAAATAAAATTATCTTAATTTTTTCCAAATTTTAAATTAATCGTTTCGGTGCCATTATTTATATACAAATACCATTAAAGTAAAACTAACATGGAATGAGGTGTTTAATAACAAAAATACAAAATAGCCGACATAGGTCTCTTGGGAAGGCCCAAATCATAATAGCCCCGTTCACATTTACATTTTTGGACACCATGTTTAAATATTTGATGATTTCCTTATCCATGATCTATCAATAAAAACGTTATAAAATTTATTTTTATAACGAATTAAGTTAACTTATAAGTTTTTCATAAATTTAAATATTTTTAATTAACTTTTTATTGTATTTTTTTGCTTTATTGAATATTTGAAAATTTATGTATATTTTTTTTTATTTAGGTAATGTGACCTTTATCTTATTTAATTATTTTAATGGGTTAAGAAATGTGAAGTTTAATACTTAACATAACATATAGATGATGTAAAACGACGAGTAAATTTTATTATTTTAATTAATAACATGTCAGAGAGTAATACAACATCACCTTGTGATGATAGTATTGAAAGCTATTAAAAAAAAAAACATCGACGAGACCCACTACTTTGATTGTTGTAAGTAACATTGCGATTAGTGTTCTTATATACACATTTTTAATTAAAACAATAAATTTCACTTATTATTTTATATTAATTACAAAATCTCATATTTTGTAACAGATAAATGAAAAAAAAAATGATGTGATAAGATAATAATTACATAAAATAAAGTTAAATAAATAATAGAAACTCAATTAAAAAATGTATAATTTAATTTTAGTAAAAAAAAACTCAATTAAAAATAACAAAAACTTAAAACTTAATTAAATCTATGGCAATATAAATATTAATTTAGTGATTAGATAACATCAGCTAATTCATAACTGTTTAAACTTTTTTCTCACTTGGGTATGTAATTATTGGACGCAAAATACTATTACAGCAAAATACATGTTGAAAGTAATCAAGAGTTATTAGCAATATAGAAAATTAAATATGGCGTGGAAAAATACGACATACATGTCAATAAATCCTATTTTATTCACACGACGTGTAAACGAAAATGTATAATCTACTGAGTGGGAAGAGAGTCTTATTATTTTTAAGTTTATCTCTCAGAAATATAAAAAAGAACAAGTCATGTAGCTTAATTCAAAATGTAAAACAGACTCTGTTAATTTCACCTTATATTTGATGAAATCGATTCCAAAACATCATTTTTGCAATTGTAAATTTATGTCTAAGCAGTTAACCTACTATTTATTAAAAAATTTAAAATTATATATTGACATTAGTTTGTTTGTCTACACTTTGATTTTAAATCATATTATCTCATAAATAATTAATATATATTAAGTAAATCATGTCAATTATTATTATTTTTAAAAGTCAATTGTAGTATTTTATAAGTATTTTAGGTTCTTAAACTTCATCAGGAATCAAGATTCCGCGTCATTAGAAGTAATTATGAGTTTAATCGGCCCAAAATTTGACGAGGTCAAAAAATATCACATTCTGTTTCCCTAGTTTGTGAATAATTAAGAAGAATAATTTTTTTATATATCTAAATTTTTTACATTAATTTGATATTATTTTTACTTTTTTTTAAATACAAAAATTTATATTTTTATGATATTTTATTCTTATACTTTATTAAATAAATATAAAAATAGATCATCGTATCATTTTTTTTTTAATTAAGAAATCTTCATTTAGAGAAATCTCAATCTTTCAATAAAGTTATATGAAAATGGTTGGTCAAATGTAGGAAAAGAGGAGCAGAATCATTTGGCAGTGCAATGCCTCGGAAACTCATAAAAACTAAGAACATTGACCAATAGAAAAAAATAAAATCTAAGAGTGCTTTCCCAATAAATTCTGAAAAATTAAACATTTATATAGTTTGACATATTCTTTAGTTAGGTTCAGATAATCAAGAGCAGCTTATGCAAACAATAACATTTTTTATTTATGTTATGCTAATTGGCTGATGGTTTTCTATTAAAATATATCAACCAAATATATACTGACAAAGATACAGCTGGAAGTTCTGTTTGTTTAAACTAGTAATATTTTTATATTTTGACATAATATTGGATTTAATTTATTTTCCGTTCATATCTGTGCATTTATCTTCATATATTTATATTCTATTTTTATATTTATATTCCGTTTATATATTGTTTCAAACAATTATATATATGTAAAATTGTACTCTCTTCTTATGGAATAAGAAATACAATTCCTATCCTTTCTTTTCTCATAACATGGTATCAGAAGAAAATTAATTTTTTATCACGTTCTTCCGCAACCAATTCTTTTCCTGTCCAGATCTTCATTTTCTACCTTTCGTTCTTGGCTTTTCTGCCTTTTTCTTCTCCTTTTATGGCTACTCCCTCTGTTACTCTCGCATCGTTGCAAGATACAACACATGACTATTACATTCATCCTAACGAGAATCCTTCATTGGTGCTTGTTTCCCCGATTCTTGAAGGTCACAATTATCATGGATGGGCTCGCTCGATGTCTATGGCACTACAAATGAAGAATAAATTTGGCTTTGTTGATGGTTCCATTCCTTGTCCAGCTGGTACAGATCCAATGGTTCAAGCATGGAAGCGTTGCAATAATCTAGTTTTATCTTGGATCAATCATTCTGTTTCTCATGAGATTGCTACAAGTATTATTTGGATTGACTCTGCTGCTACGGCATGGAAGGATCTCAAAGATCGTTTCTCCCAAGGTGATTCTGTTCGAATTTCACAATTGCATCAAGATCTTTATTCAATGCATCAATCTGATCTAAGTGTTACTGCATATTACACTAAAATGAAGATTCTCTGGGATGAACTTTGCAATTTTCGCCCTATTCCTGAATGCCAATCTTCTGCTTCTTGTTGTGTTGTTTCTAAGACAATGAAGGAATATCGTGAAAATGATTGTGTTCTTTGTTTTCTTAGAGGCTTGAATGATAATTACTCTGTTGTTCGCTCTCAGATCCTTCTCATGGATCCCTTGCCTTCTTTACCCAAAATTTTTTCGATGATAATTCAACATGAGCGACAATTACAATCAGGAATTCTTTCTCAACCTCCAGTCATGGCGTCACAAGTTTCTCAATCTAAACCTTCTTTTTCTACCTTCAATGGCAGAGGTAAACCCTCTCCTGCCAATGATTATGGCCGGGGAAGATCTTCATATCAAGGTTCTCAGGCTCGTTATCAAGGTTCTCAGGCTCGTTCCTCAGGGGGAAGGTTTGGTGCACCTCGACAATGCACTCACTGTGGCAGGACAAACCACACCATTGATACTTGCTTTCTAATACATGGATTACCACCTGATCTCAAATCCAAAAGAGTCCACAATGTTACAACAGATTCTTCTACAGTAGTTCCTTCTTATAATAATTCTCCGGCACAGTCACATTCCGCAATTTTGGGACTTTCTCAAGAGCAAATTCATGGTTTATTGGCACTTCTTCCTCAATCTAATCCCACAATCCCACATTCTACTAATCTAGTGAGCTCTCATAATGCTTCCACTTCTTCCCAGGCTCAAGGTAATATCTATTCCAAATGGATTCTAGACACAGGTGCTACTGATCATATATCTAATTCTTTGTCTCATTTTATTTCTTATCATAGAATCTCACCAATTACAGTATCACTACCCAACAAGAACTCTTCATTTGCTCATTTTTCTGGCACTGTTTCACTTAGCCCACACCTTACTTTATATAATGTCTTGTTTATTCCTAATTTTTCTGTCAATCTTATTTCGGTCACAAAGTTAACTAAATCTCTATCTTGTAAACTTAACATTTCTGAATTTTCCTGTGAAATACAGGACAAGTCAACCCTGCAGATGATTGGCAAAGCTGAAGAAAGAGATGGCTTGTATGTCATGATAGTTCCTGTACCCACACCCCTTGGTTCACCAGCTTCTATTACTTCTGAGAATTCTATTGCTTGTTCTACAATAAGACATAACTCTATAGATATTTGGCACTATAGACTAGGGCATCCTTCTTTTTCTTGTTATACCAAATTACGCAACATGTATGCCACTTTACCCAATACAAAATACACGCATTGTGATGCTTGTCATTATTCTAAGCAAAGAAAATTACCTTTTCAATTAAGTACTACTGTTTCAAAAGCTCCTTTTGATTTAATTCATGTTGATATTTGGGGGCCCTATAGTACTTCTTCTGTTGATGGTTTCAAATATTTCTTAACTATAGTGGATGATATGTCTAGATACACATGGATTAAATTAATGACAAGTAAATCAGATACAAGATCACAACTTATTGGCTTTGTTTCTTATATAAAAACACAATTTGGCATTGATGTAAAAGCTGTTAGATCAGATAATGGTAATGAGTTTGCAATGACAGATTTTTATAGACAAAAAGGGATACAACATCAATTATCATGTGTTGAAACACCTCAACAAAATGGAGTCGTTGAGAGAAAACATCAACACATTCTCAATGTTGCTAGATCTTTAATGTTTCAATCCCATTTGCCCATAATTTTCTGGTCTTTTGCTGTTCGTTATGCTGTGCAACTCATTAATATTTTACCTTCCAAAGTTTTGACATATTTTTCTCCATCTCAGCTGTTACACAATGTTAAACCTGACATTACTTACTTACGAGTTTTTGGCTCACTTTGCTATGCTTCAACTCTTCAAACTCATAGAACAAAATTTCAACCTCGTGCAAGAAAATGTGTTTTACTGGGTTTTAAAACAGGAGTGAAAGGCTACCTTTTGTTAGATTTCAATTCTAGGGAAATTTTTCTATCAAGGAATGTAGTATTTTATGAAAATATATTTCCTTTTCTTACTAGTGACAAGCACTCACCTATTAATACACAAAATTCCTTGGATCTTGTCACCAAAATTATTTCACCTCCATCACCTCTTTTCTCAGAAGTTACTGATCAACCCTCTTTACCACTTACATCTCCTCCTTCTATTGTTTCCGACCCTGTTATTTTCTCTTCTCAGCCTGTTTCTGTTGAACCTGTCACTGCTACTCCACAAAGGAAATCAATTAGGCCAAAACATACACCATCTTATCTGCAGGACTATCATTGCAACATGTCATCTACTTCTTCCGCCACTCAGTCATCCACAGGTACCTTATATCCTATCTCTTCATATCTATCATATGATGCATTATCATCTCTTCATAAATCATATGTCCTTAATCTTTCCCAAGTTAGTGAACCTAAAACCTATAACCAAGCCATCAAACATGATTGTTGGAGAAATGCCATGGATCAAGAAATTGCAGCTTTAGAAAATACCAAAACTTGGGTTTTGACTGATCTACCTAATGGAAAGCAACCTATCGGATGTAAATGGGTATACAAAATAAAGAGGCATGCTGATGGGAGTATTGAACGATACAAGGCAAGGCTTGTAGCCAAAGGCTACACACAACAACAAGGTTTAGATTACTTTGAGACTTTTTCACCTGTTGTCAAACTCACAACAGTAAGATTGGTTCTAGCTTTAGCAGCTTCCAAACATTGGTATTTACATCAACTAGATGTAACTAATGCCTTTTTACATGGGGATCTAGATGAAGAAGTATACATGTCTCTTCCTCTTGGTTATAAATCTGAAAAACCAGGACAAGTTTGCAAGTTGTTGAAGTCTTTATATGGACTCAAACAAGCCTCTAGACAATGGAATTACAAGTTGACAACTACTTTACTTTCTTTGGGCTACACACAATCAAAATCAGATTATTCACTTTTTGTCAAAAGTGATTCTGCTCATATTACCATCTTACTTGTTTATGTAGATGATATAGTTTTGGCAGGTGATGACATCCAGGAAATCCAAACTGTGAAGGCTCTATTGAATGCAAAGTTCAAGATTAAAGACTTAGGCCAACTCAAGTATTTTCTGGGCTTAGAAATTGCAAGATCTCAACAGGGCATTAATTTGTCACAAAGGAAGTATGCTCTAGAGTTACTAGAAGATGCAGGATTGTTGGGGTGTCAACCTGTTTCTACTCCTATACAGCCAGGCACAAAATTTTCCAAGACAGAAGGGAAACCCTATTCAGATGTGCAGGCCTATAGAAGACTTCTTGGCAGGTTACTATATCTAACCAACACAAGACCAGATTTATGTTTCGCTGTTAGTACTCTCAGTCAATTTCTTTCCAATCCTTTGGAAGATCACTATGCAGCAGCAATAAGAATCCTGAGATATATCAAGAACAATCCAGGACAAGGATTATTCTTTCCCTCCAACACAGAACATGCTCTCAAGGCTTTTAGTGATTCTGATTGGGCTGCTTGCCCTGACACTAGAAGGTCTGTGACTGGTTTTAATGTGTTCTATGGTGCATCATTAATTAGCTGGAAATCCAAGAAGCAAGGTACTATATCTAGATCATCAACCGAAGCAGAATATAGAGCTTTAGCTTCCACAACATGTGAAATTCAATGGCTTCTGTATTTGCTCCATGATTTGAAACAACCTCTACCACAACCAGTTTCTCTGTTTTGTGACAATCAATCTGCTATACAAATTGCACAAAATCCAGCCATGCATGAAAGAACAAAGCATATTGAAATTGATTGTCATCTCATAAGAGATAAAGTTCAAGCTGGTGTAATTAAGCTCCTGTCCATTCCTACTTCCGCACAACTTGCAGACATTCATACTAAAGCTTTGCATCCAGCACAATTTCAATCTTTGTTGTCCAAGCTGAGCATTAAGGATATATATGCTGCAGCTTGAGGGGGGATATTGGATTTAATTTATTTTCCGTTCATATCTGTGCATTTATCTTCATATATTTATATTCTATTTTTATATTTATATTCCGTTTATATATTGTTTCAAACAATTATATATATGTAAAATTGTACTCTCTTCTTATGGAATAAGAAATACAATTCCTATCCTTTCTTTTCTCATAACACATAAATCATAATACTTTTTTCTTTTGAATTTTATTTATTTAATAAAACAATAATTTTTAATGATTAATTTATTGTCATACATTCTAAAATTTGTCAACTTGTTGTTTATTTTTTTATTTGATAATATGTGAAAAGTTAAGTTACTAATCGAAAAATTAAAGTGGTTGATCACAATTATATAAAAGAACAATCATTATAAACAATGTAAGTAAATTTAATAAAATGTAACAAACAAATAAAAAGAGTCACACGAATACGGATTATAAATTAACGAAAATAAGTTGTAGAATTGTAAATGATATTAAAAGATTGAAAAAATTAATGTACTACAATTTTAGGAATCATAGGAATACAGGTGGCCTTTCTTGTTATTATTACAGGTTGGAGTTTCTAATTGTCGTAGGTTAAAGTTCAAAACGTCATTACGAAAAAAAGTTGAAAGTACAAATTTTAATTAGTAAATTTATATTCATTAATTAATGATCATAAATAAGTTGTTTAGTTAAGCACTCAACCTATAATACCATGAGTAAAGAGATCTCCTTCGATATTGTCAACTTCAATTAATATTAATAAATAAACTTGTGAAGAAATATAGTATAATCAACATGCTAATAAAGTCCATAACCTTTTGTATTTCTTGCGCAGCTCTTCGTGTGTATCGACATCACATGTACATAGCTATATTTTGACCAAACTAATCCTCGAAAGTATTGGGCAACTTATGATTACTATTTTATCAATATTTTGTTTTGACTTTTACCAACTATTTTTATACTTCTTAAGAAAAGAACTTCAAAAGCTAATAAAAAATAAATATTCTCTATTCTAAGTATAATTCTTATACCATATTAAAAAATAAATTTTAATTCTAATTTCATTTCTTAACAATATCAACAAAAAAACAGTCCACAATATATAATCCTAGGATTCTTATTCAACTAATAAGATTTTTCATTGTAAGTATATCTCACATTCCACTTGTTGTTTTAAACGTACCAAATTCATCGTAAGTTGCTAAGTATTTTCCATTGATCATATAAAATTGGTATCTTATTAGTGAGGTAAACTAATAATATTTTATGAGATGTACAGATATAATTCATATGCCTATATAAAGCATTGCTTCTCATTCTCATGGTTTATCCATCTTTTCCAGCCTTAAACATCAGTGTGAGAAAAGCATAAACATGTATAGAGTAGCAAAGGCATCAGAGTATCTTGTGATCACTGGGGTTGGAATCACAGACATAAAGCTTGCAAAAAAAGCATGGATTCTCCCAGGCCAGTCATGCAGCGTCTTCGACCTCTCTCCTGTGAACTATACTTTCGAGGTTCAAGCCATGAGCGCAGAGAAGCTCCCTTTCATTCTCCCCGCTGTCTTCACCATCGGTCCCAGAGTCGACAACCACGACAGCCTTCTCAAATACGCCAAACTTCTCTCTTCCCACGACAAGCTCTCTCACCACGTTAAGGAGCTAGTCCAGGGCATCATCGAGGGAGAGACACGTGTCCTTGCGGCATCCATGACCATGGAGGATGTTTTCAGAGGCACCAAGTCGTTTAAACAGGAAGTGTTTGACAAGGTTCAGTTAGAGCTCAACCAATTTGGGCTTCTCATCTACAACGCCAACGTGAAGCAACTGGTGGACGTGGTTGGCCATGAGTACTTCTCTTATTTGGGTCAGAAGACTCAGATGGAGGCTGCTAACCAAGCCAAGGTTGACGTGGCAGAGGCAAGGATGAAGGGAGAGGTTGGAGCCAAGTCGAGGGAGGGGCAGACGTTGCAGAACGCTGCGAGGATCGATGCGGAGACAAAGATAATATCGACGCAGAGGCATGGAGAGGGAATGAAGGAGGAGATAAAGGTGAAAACAGAGGTGAAGGTGTTTGAGAATGAGCGAGAGGCTGTGGTGGCGGAGGCTAATTCTGAGCTTGCGAAGAAGAAAGCCGTGTGGGCAAAAACGGCGCAGGTGGCAGAAGTGGAGTCCATAAAAGCAGTGGCACTAAGGGAAGCCGAGTTGCAGAGAGAGGTTGAGAGGATGAACGCTCTCACTATGACAGAGAAGCTTAAAGCCGAGTTCCTCAGCAAAGCAAGTGTTGAGTACGAAACTAAAGTAAGCTTATTTCTTTTTCATCATTCATGCAAGCATTATATTTCAATACTCAACTACAATATTGTTCGTTATATATATATAAAATTGAAATATAGTTATATATAGACCAACTTGTTTGTTAAATTGTTATACATATTAATTTTAATTTATAAATAAGTTTAGTTCAGTTTTGTATAAGTTTCTTCAGAGCAGTCTTTCCACTTGCTTCAATGTTATTGAAAATTTGAAGAGAGTGAAAAGAAATTTGTGTTAAAATTAGGTACAAGAGGCGAATTGGGAGTTGTACAAGAAGCAAAAAGCTGCAGAAGCAATACTGTTTGAGAAGGAAAAGGAGGCAGAAGCACAAAAAGCACTAGCAGAGGCAGCATATTTCAGTCGACAACAAGCAGCAGAGGCAGAGCTATTTGCAAAGAAAAAGGAGGCAGAGGGACTTGTGGCAATTGGAGAAGCCCAAGGGATATACTTGAGAACACTCCTTGATGCACTGGGAGGCAAGTACAGTAATTTAAGGGACTACTTGATGATAAATAATGGGATGTTTCAAGAGATTGCGAAGACTAATGCAGAAGCCATTAGAGGACTTGAGCCAAAGATTAGTATTTGGACTAATGGCGGAAATGGAAGTGATGTTGGTGGTGGAATGAAGGATGTAGCTAATGTGTACAAGATGTTACCACCTTTATTTAACACAGTGCATGAGCAAACTGGTATGCTGCCACCCCCTTGGATGGGAACCCTATCTGACAAAACTTCTTAAACCCTCACATGTTTCTTCTTGGATTGGATACGTGTTTTGTTAAGAATGTAGATTATCTTCTTCTACGATGATTTTACTCTTATACCATGCATGCGTGAAGTGTCAAATGAAAATTATTTATTAAACGAATGTAATATTATTTCATAATACTTGTTATTTTTAAACGTGTGAACAAATACAACTTTTATTTGCGTGGTAGTATTCAAATGATAAAACTCATTTTAGTTACCTTGTTTTAACTTTTTTAAGAACATATTTGTTCTTAAAACTTTGAAGACGAATAACTAAAGTGAGGACTCACATTTTATGAGTTTGAACTCTAGTGACATGTTGAACTGCAACAACTAATAAAAATAAAAAGATAAGAAAAAAAATCCTATTGTGAAGTTGCAATATAATGAGCATAAAATTAGAATGAAATAGTTAGGATGATTGTAAAAGAAATGAAAAAGGAATGAAGTAACGTGACATTATTTATGATTAATACTTTATTTATATTTATAATGTTATTTTTTAATAAATTATTATAATAAAAAACATTATTATATGTGAAGGTATATTATTCATAACCAATTGAGCCATTTTTTTTAAATTAATAATTCAAGTTATAATTACTTTCTCTAAGATAAATATAAGTTAATGATGTATGTTAATTATTGAGATATTATTATTATAGTTATTTATTTTATTATTAATTAGAAGATATATTATTAACTTTGTTATGTATATAATTATAGACATTATTTACTTAACATAATTACAGACATAATTTTTTCTTTTATTTTAGGTAAAGGTATTGGTGGCTTGATGAATAAAGGAAGATAAGAAGGATATTGAAAATATTTTAATTGAACTAATACTAAACTATTGATTTATATAAAAAGGATAATTTTTAAAATATTATATTAAATTATCATATTAATTTAGTTTTTAAAAATAAAATCATTCTTAAATATCGCAATTTTAACATCATTTATTTTATTAAAAAATAAATTTCAAGATAGAATATTTGTTAATAATAATTCAGATAATTGAGATACTTAAAAAAATTAAACTAATTCAATTTAATTATATATATATATATATATATATATATATATATATTCGATTTAGTTTTAATCACAAATTTTCGTTGAATTTTTTTCCATTTATAGGGAGACATGAAATTCCAACGTCTGCAGTCATCTAATACATGTGGCATCTTCTCATTGTTGCTATTTGAAAGAGAGCAACAAAGTCGCACCTTAATCATAAAAAATAAAGAATGTTGAATTATAAAATTCAAACGAATAAATAGATGCATTTAAAAAATAAATCTACTTCACATAAAATACTATTCTAATTTCATGCCGTTCAAGAATATATATTTTTCTTCTGCAAGATTCAAACAGAAAACTTATTCTAGATATTTAATTTTAGGTACTATAATAATCAATTTTTATATGGTTTGAGTGACTGAAAGATGGCAAGGCATAGCATGGTTTTAAAGACTCAAGAACTTCACAGCTGGAAGAACATTCATATCTCTCGTTTCAGAAATTTGTGACCAATTTGATGTAGAGTACGAACCGGCATTCTAACACCATTAGATCACATGCTGAAAAATCGTTCTACCATCCATTTACTCCGCAAAAGGGTTACAGATTCAACGGGAAAAGCTGTTATCTGTTGCTCTAGGTTATATATTCAGCTAAAAAATTATTTGTAAATACGTAAAGACTGTTTATCAAGGCATTCAAGTTTCCTCTCCTTGAAGCACAAACGATTTTTCTAAGTGCATGCATGTACTTACATAACATGGCGTCTGCAAGAGATAGATATTTAGCTGAGTGAGACTGCAATAGTTCATAAATGGTCACAGGTCCTTTAGTACAAGAAACAGTACCACATATAGAACGGCCAATTTGGATTGCAGGCAAGCACTTACCGCTTGCATCAACCAAGCAATTTCAGAATCCTTAAGAACAAAACCCACACTCTCCAAACCCTTTTTCAGTTCCTCAAGCGTGATCTGTCCGCTATTATCTGTGTCTATCATCCTGAACATTTCTTTCAGTCCTGCAATTTCTTCCTCAGACAAACTTTCAGCAATTACCGGGATAATACAGCAAGTCAAACCACTGCTTGAATGGAGCAATTATCTTCAACTGGCAAAATGTTCAATATTATCGACATTATTCAAATGCCCGAGGCTTAATCAGCTAGACTATTTTTGTCAATATATATAGTGAATGATAACGTTATAAGGAAAATTAATAAAATAAGCTAGTTCTCGAGCACCTGCAATGTATTTCTATTCCCAAATAAATAGTGGATACTCACTCGAATGACTATTTTTTTGAGCTTATTCATTGCAGAGAACTGCTTCAAACGACTCAAGACAGCAGAGTCAAGTGGCTTATCAGGGGCAACGCCTCCGACTTGCACCCATGGATGGCCTGCATATCATCAAACTTAGCTTGTGTATTTGTATATTTCAAAATGAAGATGAATACGCTTCAATTTTGAAACAAAATAAATTACGGTTCGAATTGAAAATAATCAGATGAATGATTATTGTGTCCAGAAATTGAATTGAATAAATAGGTCATGATGTGTCACTTCGAGAAACCATTATCAATGCCTCAGCATAAAATTATACGTCTTGAAACCTTTTTCCTTTGCTAATATACTTGATATAGTGGTTATTTCCATATATATCTTTAATATATTTCTAATTTCAAAATTATATTTATGCAGTAGAGTAGTAATAAAACAGAGGCATTCCAAAAGAAAGCACCATATGTTAAGTAGGGTCCTATTTCATCTGAAATCAAAATCAGAAAATCTCCACTGACAAGGCAAACTTCAAAATTTTGGTTTAACTTCTGAATATTGTGCTAATGTCTATTCGGTAGGAGCAATTTGAAATTCATGGCCCGAGTATTTCTCATTCAGAAAAGGGAGGGGAGGCAAAATCGGACATGTCAACTAACGAGCTACTTGAAGTGGTACTTAAGTAGTGGATCTCTCTCAACTTAGCATTTTGGTTGGACTCTCCACTCGTACTGAAATGCAAACAGAATTTTTGAAACTTTTCTAATTTGACTTGTCACCAAATAAAAAGGCAATCAATTTTGTAAAAATAAAGCTGTTATCAAACAGACAAAAATGGATAGCTTTTACCTTTCATCAATATCTCCAATTTCGGAATGTGCCCTTCTACTGATGTCTTGGTCAAATATACGGGCATTAAGTTTTTGTATCAAATACATTTAACACTTTCTATTATCGACCAACAAAACTTTCCAGTTCATCTGCGCTCTGTAAAACCAAGACTAGCATTAGTCCAATTAGCAAAAGTGTGCTAGATTCAAAAATACAAAATATTATAGAATCTTTGAAAAACTAAACCTTAAGCCACTGAAGTACATTATCTAGACCAGTGGAACGTTGTGTGTCTATATGGTACTTTGAGAATACTCTTCCAATAAATCAGCAGATTCTCCTCCTAACAGCTTTGTCCCCAACTCTTTTCTTGGCTTAGGAGAAAGTCCTTTCGCTAACATCTCCTCATCGTACTTCCTGGCCATATCTATCAACCCCTTGTCAACAAGAGCATCTATCAAGGCATTGTAAGCTGCTGCATCAGGACTACACCCGAGTTGCTCCATTCTATTCCATATCATAAAAACCGGGCGAAGAAACCCCCACCTACCAAATTTGTTCAGGAGCATGACATAGGTGTCCATGCTGGGCCTAACCCCGCCCTCTATCATGTCATCAAACATAGCAAGTATCTGTTTAGGCTTCTCCATAGAGGCAAAAAAACAATGGTAAGAAATGGCAGTGGGGTGGCAACCATCTCGAGCCATGGTTCGAAGCAAGGCAAGTGCCTCCTTGTGTCTGTAGCAATCACACAAAAGCCTAATCAAAGTGTTGTAAGTGACAATAGTGGGGTTAATACCCAACTCCTTCATTTCACGGAAAACTCTAATTGAGAAATCAACCCCTTGGGAAAGACCAATGGCTCGAATGAGAATGTTATAAACCACAACATCTAATTGGAAACCCTTCCTCTTAACCTCTTTGAACAATTTGACAGCCTTCCAAGGTTTTCCCGCTTTGCACAGAATATCCATGTAAATTGAATATGAGTGCAAGTCCTTTTGAACCCCTTTTCTATCCATCTCCTCCCAGAACTCGTTGCATTTGCTCCACCAACCCAATTTGAACCACCCACGGAGAACTATGTTGTGGATCTTGGTGTTTCCAATTGCATCGATGGGCGTGTCTTTAGAGAAGACAAGGTCTTGTGCCTCAAGGACGTGCTTGTACTCGCAGAGGGCATCTATAAGGTGGGAGAACGAGGTGTGGTCCTTGAGGTTGAACTCTTGGAGGCGGTGGAAGGTGTCAATGGCATCTTGAACAAGATGGGCAGAAACATAACGCTTAAAGATGACACGGAATGTGGTGTGGTTTGGGGGAGAAGAGGGGCGGGAGTGCATGCGGCGAATGAGGTGCCAACAGAGATCAAACTCGAAGAACTTGGCCAGGATGTCGAGCATGAGGTTGAAAGTGTCAGTAGAGTGGCAAAAGTTGCAGTGGGAGTGAGATTCCTCAACCCAATCGAAGAACTCCAAGGCTCGCTTCCAGTCATTGTTGAAGGAGAGCAGCGTTTGGCGAAAGGTGGCCTCATCGGGTGGTGGAGGGATAGGAAAAGGCCTCTCTGTGCCGGTGGTTGTGGATAAGGTTTGAAATTGAAAAGGTGGAAGTAGATTTGAACGTGATGAAATCAAAATCAAACGACGCATTTTTCTCACTGCACTTCCCTCTCAATCAAAAAACCTCTTATTTGGACTACAACTGTATTATACTCTATCAGAAAGGAACAACAAGACCGTTGCTTTTGAAACCTCCTCTTTTGCTAATTTTTCCAACTCTTTCAAAGTGTTCACACTTAAAAATCTCTAGTCTTTTGCACTTGGAACTGTCAAAAGGCTAACATTGTAGCCTTCACCAGTTTCACACAACCAGGTTGGTCACAATCTTCTGCTAGAACGCAGAACTGTGTAGCATGCTTCTCAATGATGTTGGCATTTTCTTGAAGACCTCTTGCAAGACAATTGTAAGCCAGAGATTTTCTCAGAACAAGTCATGATGTCTGTGGGCTCACCAGGAATGGAAGCAGGTGCCTGGCTGCAACAGCTACCTCTTCACTACATGGTAAAAGTATTCTAAACAATCAGTAGAAACCCATACAAGAATCTTAAACTCACCGAGGAAAAGCTACTTCAAAAAAGAAGCAGAGCAATACACATAATATCAGAATCATGTGAACAAGTTTTACCAGTAGCATGTACAAGAATTATTTTCATACTAATATATAATATATTATACATTTAGTTTTCCTCACCTCTTTAATTTCTAATCAAGACTAAGGGGGCGGCACTCTCATTCAGTTCTCCGCAAATCAAGTTAAATTTATTAGCAGTGCTTACACAAGCAGTCCTTGCACATTCCTCTAACCCATTTTATTTTTTCAAAAACAACTTCCAATGATAAATGCCGCAACAAAATGCCAAAACTGCCCAGAACTATAGTAGACCATTGTAGATATTTCACTTTATTCATTTTCAACACAAACGTGTTAGGAGTGCATCACAGTGGAAATTGGAACAAATACTCCATCCAGCTTCAACATGAAAACCCAACTCCAATTAATTAATTTAAACAGCATGAAGTATTTCAGTTTTAACCATCAATGCGTTAAAATCGAAAATAAAAAATGGAAACTACCAAATCAAACCTCAAGGCAAGACACAACTAAGACAGACATTGTAATTAGTATGTATATCCTCCCTACCAAACTTACCATTCGGAAAAAAACCATTCTCAGACAACAATAACATGATAGGTATTTCTACTAAATATTGAAAAAAAAAATCTCAAGGGGCAGAGAGTAGCATCCATAAACCAACTAAGAAGATTGCTAAGGAAAAATTGAACATACCCGACATCTTTCCTTGTTGAACATACCATTTCAGTTTCTAACCCTGTCAAAGTTTCTTTAAATTTTTCACCCAAAAGTGTATCAACAGACTGATTTCATTCAAGTCAATTGACCCATAATTTTCTCCAAAATAACCTCTGTCCAACTAATTTCCTCTTCACAAAATCACCAGTTTAAAGCGTGTACAATTAACCCCCAATTGAATCAAAGTATTTAACCGAACCAACCAATAGATATTTTCTATATTAAACACTTCAAAAAAAAAATACTTCATTCACTGGAACTAATAAAAAAACCCTCTGTCCAAATTAAAACTTACCCCTTAATTCATTCAAAACAAGATTCTGGAAAATTACCAGACTTCCCAAAATTTCAACAGTTAATTTCTATTAACAACATCATCTTTACATTATTAACATATTAATAGTGTCAAAACAGACATTGTAAACTTGCAAAACTATGACCAATCAATATTAACAGGAACCAAGGAAACCCAGATATTCCAATCCAGAATCAAAAACCAGAGGTTACAGACAAACTGGTCAACCATACTAGGACAAGTCCTAGTGCAAAGAAAGCATATTGAAGTTTTTCATAATAAAGGAATGGTATCTAATCTTGGCTGTTTTCCCCCTACACTCACGGTTCCAGACAAAACCAACATTCTAAATTCCTAATTCATATAATCCCCACATTCCAGGCTCATTTATCATCAGAACAACAACCACATTAAAAAAATATCATATTTTTAACTAGTTCACGTCAGTCATATGAAAATGAATGAACAGCACCTGTATTCAATCTACCGATTTCAGAATCATATTCTCCATACAATTTTCACCCGATTACAGTATCCAATGTAACACAAAACAGTACACAGAATCATATTCAGAATGTTCACACAAACCAATAATCCACAAAGAGAAAACAAAATCATTAACAGATAGCATCTATCAAGCACACACAAAATTAGATCCCCATACCTGAAAGCGTCCCCCCCTTTTTTTTTCCTAGCTTCTCGTTCTATCGGCGACCCACTCGTTCTCTCTTTCTCACTCTCATTCTGCGAAATCGCTTTTGCAACCGCTCTTTGTTTCTTGTTCCTCTGGAAACTTTGTTCTTCCAAAATTAATTCCACCAACTCCGTAGACTCTCGCGTCTCGCACTCCAAACTTGCACTCCGCACCTCTCGTCTCCAACCTTTCTCTCTTGCTCTTAAAAAGAAAATTCTTCAGTTTTATGTTCGTCGAAAAATGAGTGAGAACGAGAGTTGTTGAAGAGTTAGCCGCGCACCTTAGCTCTGTGATTCTGATATGAAAATAACAAAAGAATTGAAGATTTGTACGGGAAACCATTTTTAGTTCGATTTGTACTTCTTTCTTTTAATTTTCCTAATAAATAAAATCTTCATATTTTACTTGTCTTGTGAATTTCAATTTCCTAATATAATTGGAAATGGTTCTTTTTGGATAAAAAAAGATTTTAATGTTTATGAATATATAGTTAAATTAAATATTAATTTTTAGAATAATTTTATTGAGCTAATGAAATCTCGTGAATAAATTACTTTATTAATTATAAATCTATATTTATATAAAGAAGATATTTTTTTGTCAATATAATTTTTGTTTTCGTTTTATTCTTTATAATATAATTATTAATTTAGTTTTTAAGAAGCATAATTATTAACTGATTTTTTAAAATGATCGTTATTTTTAAATATTTGATATAAAACTATCATATATTTTTTCTTTAATTTTTTATTATTTTTAATATATTAATTTAATCAATTTACATACATTATTATCTCATAATATATAACACAAATATTTAAAGAATGCAAACATAATAATAGTTTAGACTAATATAAATAAATTTTATATAATAGAATAAGTTGATGGTTACAGTGAGAATTAAGTTGGGCTCTATTTTAAAATTTTGTATAAATAAAGATAATTTTGAATTTAACTCATTAAATTTTTTTACTTTTTGTCGGCTTAATTCATGAATCTGAACCATTATTTTCTTCACTTTTACATATTTTTTTATTCTTATAGGTTTAATATTATCTTTCGATTTGTTAGGTTTATTCAAAGTGGTCTTACATTTTTTTTAGGTATTATCTTATGTTTGTAAAAATCGTTCAAGTTGGTTCATTTTACTTATAGTGAAACATATGGATCTGTATGTTTGGGATGGACCACGGGTGGATATGTGTATGTTTACAAGTGTTAGTGCGTGTTTGATTCGTTTATTAAATCATGTTATATGATAACAATTTAATTAAATTTTTTTAAGACATTGAAGAAATGGATTAAAGAGAAGATACATGTTAAAACAATTCATACAAAAAAGCAATGTAACTAAGAGAACTAAAACTTGATAAATCAATTGATACAAAAAAAAAGTAATGTAACTAAGATAACTAAAACTTGATAGTACAAGTGATTTACCGTTGTACAAGCTTGTCTCTTTTTTTATTGAATGAAATGAGACAAAAAGTATTTAAGTTCCCTGATTTGCATGTGTCTATGTCTTTATGTACTCACAAAAGTATAAAATTTGTCAAAAAAACATGGAAAATCAATGAAAGTATTTTGGGAAGACAGGACCTGAATAGTTGATCAAAAGTTGAAATAGAAAAATACATTTGAGTTTATCCAAAACAAATTAAAATTAAGGAATGGAGATGGACACAATTTGCTTGAATTAAGCCTTTTCGTCTAGCGAGCACATGAATTAAGGTGAATGTTTATGTTCATATTGCATGAAATAAGTGGAATTTTATTTTTTTATTAAACATTTAATTGAACCAACTCTTGACACATCATCATCTTTCACCTCCAAAAATCCTAACATTTCCCCTTATCCATCATCGGAGCACCAGCCGCAAAGCTGTCACAAATCGCCATAAGGATCTTTCATCACCTCCACCACATATTAACATCGCTGGACCGCAACACTCATCTTTCCCACCGTCAATAACTAAAACGTTCAATTCCATTACAAGGATTTCTCCACAGAGATTTCAGGCCAGAACCCAAATTGCAAGTCCTAATTGCAGGAAAATCAGGCCACGAGATAAACATCAATTCCAATCCTGCAAAGTATTCGTGACCACCTTCTCTCCATGAACGCGGAACCTTCGCGCCCCGATATCAACGGCCTCACCGGCACCGAATCTAATCCTCTCTCCGTTGAGGACGCCGCCTCCCCTACTGTCACCGTCTCTGACGACGCCTTCTTAAAACTCAACCTCTGATCTCCTAACAACAATCCATTATTGTTGTTATCAGTCTCAAACCTAAAGCTCTTCTTGATCAATTTCCAATCGAAGTCGAAGCTACCCGTGCTATCGAAATCGATGTGGATGTGGATGAACTGGACGGTGAGGGAATTCTCGAACGGAACAGGTATCCAGAGGGAGGGAGCGAGGAAGACATTGTAGCCGCTCTAGATGAAGGAGGCGGGGTCAGCGGCGAAGGCCTTGCTTGATTTGGGACAGTCGTGGATAGCGCGAAAGGGATTGTGTACGCTTCTAACACTTGCAAGTTTGCATCTTTCTCTTGTGATTATGATTTTAAAGATGATGTTGGTGGTTATGTTTAAGGGGGTAAAATGTAAGGACTTTGTTAAGTGATGCGATGAACCTCTTTCTGAGATTGATTTGCAGCCCCCAACGATCAAGTTTCTTGAGTGTGCGTGTAAGGCTAGAGTTTGTAGAAGGGTTAAGGGTGAAGAGACAAATGGAGGTTTTAAGTACTATTTTACTTGCTCTGTTAAACAGGTATGGTTCATAACTTTATTTTCTAATTGATGTTATGGTTCTTTACTTTATTTTCTTCTTGATGGAAAAAAGCATTGTTCAGCGAAGCAGGCAAATGAGTCCATGATTTTTGTTAGGAATGCCAAAATGATGAAACTGATGATGAGCTGGAAAGTGAACTCAGTGAAAAAGGATGAAAGTTACAGACTATTCTGAGGATCCCTTGGCTGTGCTAGACAAAAAAGATGGTGGTGTAGCATTAACTGTAGCAGATTCCAAAGTTACAAACCATTTCTTTGTTTTAAATAATATACAAATATCCACATCAATTAAAAAGTCAGTCTAGCGTGTCACGTCAACAGCAGATTAATGCTGTTGGGCTCAATTTAACGGCAGGGGCTCAATTGTTACAATTTTTACAAAAATAAGACCTAATTGAGAAACCGAAAAAGAACAGGACCAAATTGAGATTCTCACCGAAAAAAGGGACCTCCTAAATGATTAAACCAAAACTAAAAGATCATTAGTTAGAAAATAGATGCATGTTTAGTTCAGGTATCAAAGAAGATTATTCTTATATTAATTGTCTGTTATGTGGTCTTTTGTAGTATTTGATGGAAAATGGGTATAACATGATCATTTTGTATTTTTTTGCTTGATTTATCTGACTCGTTTAAATTTTTAGGATGCTTGCAGCAGTATAAAAAAGGAGGAGGAATCAGAAGACCCATTGAATGTGGAGAAAACTTTGAAAAATATGCCTGGAGATTTGGAGAAAATCTCACGCAAAGAAAAAGAACCAGATGGGAGTGTCACCGACGCCAAATACGGTGTCTACGTCGTCTTCGGTTGCATCGCAGTAACGCGATGGTTGTTGCTTCTCCTTGGTTTCTGGGTGAAGAAAGAAACCCTGATTATTTTGAAATACTAGTTGTCCTTCTTTTTACATTAACATTGTCACGTCAATTAGGTCACAATTGTCACGTAATAAAAAACGGGTTAGATCATTGTTGACTAAGTTAGTCATTAAGCCATTAGCATTTTTAACGCTGTAAAAAAAAAAAGACCAACTTAAACTATTTTTACGAAACAATTGTTAACATCTGGAAAAAAAAACATAAATGGTCTAAGAGAGCATATTCAATTGAATTTAATTAAATTTTTACTTAACACTATTTAATTTAATTGGATTAGATTTATTTTTTTAATTAGCAATCCAATTGAAAAGAATAAACATTTTAAATATTTCTTAGAATTTAGTAGCGAAAACACTTATAATATATACAAAAACATTATATCTTCGACAAAATATAAAAGAAAATATTTGTATTATCGATTAAAAAGTCTAAAAGCGAGGGAAAGTGTTAATAGAAATTAGGGGTGGTGTAAATATAAAAGCTTAAGTGGATAGATCTGATAGCTTATCTCATAACGTATCGTCAAATTTTTGTTTAAATGGACTTCAGCTAATAAACAAAAAGTATTTTATAAAATTTATAATACTCATTATTTCAAACATAATTAATTTTTTAAAATTATTTAGAGTAATTAGAGTACATAAGTTTCTCGTGAAATATTATCATTCTGTTTAATTTATTTTTACTTATAAATTTAAAAATACTGGTGTAACATGAAATTAGTTTAATGGATCTACATTAATCTTCTCACCCAATTTATTTTTTAAAAAGAATGATGATATAATTAATTAAATCGTATCTTATAAATAATATTATTGATGTATAATAGTATCGAGCGAATCCAAACTTATCCAAATGAAATAAATAAAATAAAATAAAATAAAATAAAAAGCTAAATACAATGCTTGAAAGGATAAACTCATAAAGATCTGTTTGGCTGGTAACTGTCGATTAACAGGCGCCTTATAAACCCCAGCTTTTGTAATCCGAGGTGGGCCGCCAAGCCTAATATTCATAGCCCAACAATTCTAAGCTAACACGCCCAAAAGAAATAACCCACCTGTAACGATCGAAAAGAACAGCTCAATAAAAACTGAACACGTGGGAAAGCAATAATCTCGAACTCTTGGTGACCACGTGTCGTAAAATAATAGGTTTTCTAAACTTTCATAATACCGATTCTGTCCTCGTGTGTTTGTAATACAAGAGTTGCACTTATTTATAACTGACAGTCTCTCTCTTCTCTTCTTCTCTTCTTCTCTTCTTCTCTTCTCTTTGCTGTGCAAGTATTCACATTGACGAGGATTGGATTGATCGGTGAGTGTAACAATTGGTTGCAGAATGGCTGAGAATTCAACAACGCTTCATGCACTTAACTGCGATCACGAACACTGCGTCCCACATCGGTATGATGAGTTGTGTCGTGAAGAGCAAGAAACATCGAAAGTTCATCGGAAGCTATTGGGGAAGAAGTTGAAGAAGGCGATGAAGGCGTTTACGAAGAGGTTGAAGATGCGTAATGGTGGAGCGAAGGAGAAGGAAAAGAGAAGGAAGTTCCAGTATGATCCCAAGAGTTATGCACTTAATTTTGACAATGGAATAAAGGAATGTGACGGTGTTTTTCTGGATTTCACAGCCCGGTATACTTTGGGAGCGCACTGAAACACCGTTTCAGATACCAATTTCTTCATTCTCCTTCTCTACTTTTCATCATAGACTAATTCATGTGTATATATATAGATATCACGTATTTTTTTTTAAATGTTATAAAGTTGATTTGTAAAATATTATATTTTAAATTAATGCGTTCATAATTTCTTTTCTCTGGAATCCATGATAATGGTATAAATTCTTCTTCTGACAGTGAAATTTTGTTAAAATGATCGCCATTGGTGAAAGTTGTGTTAGTCTTACATTCCCTTGAAGGCCAAGATTTATTATTATGGTTTTATTTTTCATAATAATTATTATTGTGGATAATTAAAAATATCAAGATCTAACTGAATGAGATAGAAATAAGATTTTATTTAAAATTAAAATTGAGAGGGAACGTAGTTTGTTAAGATTAGATATATTTCTATCATCACAATATTTTTCTTAATTGATCAAAAAATTAGATATTTTAATGTGGAAACAACTATCTTTTACGAAAAAATATCTATTTATGATTGGACTTTTTCTTTGGAAAATACGTCTGCCATCAAATATCTGCTGAATATATATGGGAGAAAAAAAAAGGATTGACTGTTGCAACTTGTCTTTAACTGAATATCATTTTTTTAAAATGAGGTATAACAATAATTTAATTTGTGTTTAGGAATATTTGTACCTAGCAGATTATAACAATAATTTATTTGTTTTCATTCTTTCTCACTTTAATATTTTAGTTATTTGGACCTAGTATAACACGTAAAAACATTCACGTTGAAGAATAACTTGAAAATACTTTTATTTAAAATTAATTATTCTAAAATTTATACGTAGAAGATTATTTGTATTGATTTCTTAGTTTTAATTTTAAATAAACAGAGGAAAAAAACACGTCTGGTGTATAAGAGTACGAAAATTAAGATTAATTAAGTTTTAATCAAACACGGTATGGAGTTGGAAACTTTAGTATCTTATTTATTACTAGCTGTGTTACTTTCCATGGTTACAAATAAGATCCTGATTCTAGAAAAATAAGGGATTGAGATTATTTATAAACTAAAATTAGTTATTTTAAGATATCTAATTGTGCTTGAGTTATAAAAATGTGTTAAAAATATTTTTCTTTGTTACATAAATATTTTTTGTTTAATTATATTAAAAAATATAAACAAAATTTATCAAATCTTTTTAAATCTGAGTAACAACTTTTGAATACTTTTAAATCTCCAAAAATAACACCAATTTTTTTTTTTGAATATTTTCTAAATGTTTAGAGACTATTTACAAATACTTCATCAAAAAGTCTAATTCACAACGAAACCAACTTCAAAGATTTACAGCAACCGAAATTATATATAATTCCGCGATTCAATTCTATAAAAGGAGAATGATATAGTTGACAATTGCTTTCCTCCAACACCCCATTCTCTTTCTTTTATTTTTATATTATTCTCATTTTTACATCATCATATTTTGTAACACCACAATGAAATGTTAAGAAGCTCATGTTTACGTTTTTGAATTATGGATTCTGATTTTGTAATAGTACATTTATTTATTTATTATAGTATATTTTTCTGTTTTTTTTTATCTTGAGTTTTATTTATTGTTTTTAAAATTGTATTATAATGATATTGAGAGTCAATTTTATGCTTAAGAATTAATAAGAACTCATTATTTTTATGTGAGGAAATAGTAAACACTTAATTTCTATATGGTGGAGCAAAATAAGTGTTAATTAGTTATTTTCATTTATATACAGTAGAATAAGTGAGAAAAATTAAAATAAATTGATTAGTGGTATCCAATTAATTCAATATTTAACCATTATTTGCTTAACAATGGATAGAAAAAATTAATACTTTAATCATATATACTAGAATGAATAAAGTACAAATTGAATATTGGTCATACACAATGAAATGAACAAAGTTCTAAAAAAAATATTAATTAAATGGTCATTTTAATTAATTTATGTTTTCTAATTTTTAAATGAAAATGAATAACAATCTTTTGAAAGTTAATGAAAAATCCTAAGTTGGAAAGACAAGAAATCAACCTAATTTCATATCCTTCAATTAAATGTTAACAAAAAGATGAAAAAAAAATTAATACTTTAATCATATACACTAAAAGGAATAAAACACAAATTGAATCTTAGTCCTACCTGATCAAATGAAGAAGGTCTTAAAAGAAATATTAATTAAGTGGTCATTTTAATTAATTTAAGTTCTCTAATTTTTAAATTAAGTTGAATAACAATCTTTTGAAAATTAATAAAGAATCCTTAGTTGAAAAGACAAAAAAATCAATCTAATTTCATATCATTAAATTAAATCTCTTAATCCATGTTGTATTTGTTTATTTAATTGTTCTTATTTAATTGCACAACAATCTTTTCTCTCTTTTTTCATTCAAGACATTAGGTAGTTAATAATTTGGCTTTATTTATGTATTTATTTTTATTTAATTTGTTAACAGCATTTTAACACTTTAGGTTGTTTATCATATTCTTTTTATTCTTATTTGCACCAATTTATTTTTTTTATTATATTGTATTTATTTTATACTCGTAAATAGACTTTTATAAGAACTTATTCTAATTTAAATCAATTTTATATTTTTTGAGAGACAACTTAAATTAATTTTATTTTAACTAGTATTCTTAGCCCATTACAAATCAATACTAAAATGATATTAAAAAAATAATATTCATTTAATAACATCAATAAACGAGAGTGTTTTATCATGATTCCGTGATTCATGCTGATAGAAGCTTACCAAATTGAAATTTATTCATTCAGGATTATTTTTCTCTCTTTAAGAGTCGGAGTATTTTAAAAATTTGGATTAGAGTTTGATAATTTTAATTAATATTTGGAGTCGTGAAAATAAAATAAAATGGAAAAATACAAAATAAATGGAGACAGAGAATTTTGAGACTGTGTGGGCACCACAATGAACATAACCGTATCATTAAGCTCCTTTTTAAAAGAATTATTCAATAAAGTAATATTGAAAGTTTTAATTAATATTTGGAAGCTGAGTTTCAAAATAATTTTCTCAATCACATTTTATATTAAAAATAAATTGGGAAGTAAAACTATGCTATCAAGTATTATTTTGTCTCACCCAATCAACTACACTCATAGTTGCTGTGATATTTGCCAAAACTCTGGAAATACAGACCACAAAGAAAATATCACCCAAGGGACCACTTAAAAATTGCAGGTGTGAGCCATTTATATATAAATAATAAAAAAAAAGATTTATATCCGTTTTCTCTGTTAGTCTGTCTGCTCCACCTGAACTTTTCCTAACTATAAATACATCTACAGACAGTCATAAACCGCCACACCAACATTTACCCTCCAACCAGACATTCTTAAGATTTATGAACTCTGTTTTTCACCCTTCAAATTTCACCAAGTTATTCCATCTCATGATTATGACTTTACAGTCACTTGATGATGGAGCGACAACCCAATACAATGCCAACTCACCAAAATTCGTTTCTACCACAGATTGAAAACTCCATATTCCTCCTAATAATAATTCCTGTAATAATTTTTGCTTCAAATACATTCATATCTTTTCTTTTCTTCTTTCAATATTCTTTCTTTACTGACCATTGGAACAATATTTTAACAAAAAAAATCCAAGCTCCATGTAAAATACTCATTTTAAGAATAACAACAACAAAACTAGCTTGATTGAAGAAAAAAAAAATGCTCAGATTATTACTATACACCCACAACCCCTCACTATTATATATTTCACAAACATTAATAATGAGACTAAAAATCATGCTCCATTGAGTTATCCATTTTGATATTGGTATATAATTCCTAATTGAACTTCCTAAATTCGATGCATCACCGTACACTGCAGACTTTAATACTCCTCTTTTGTGTTGACCTGTTCCTTGAGCAGAGTAAATTGTGAACTCTTAATAGTTGAATTCACTTAAGACGGCAGAGACGAACGAACAGAGTAGAGTGAGTTTTCTTGCATTTACATGTGATGATCAGTAATGTTATCACCTGCATTGCTTCTTTAAAATTAAGATTGGTTTTCAAACAAAGCTCCTGCAGATTTTGAATTAATGAAATGACAACTTTTAACATGAATACCTTTTGCGCTTGCTCTTCAACACGGTGGAAGTTGAGGGATTGCTGTGCCAGTTCCTCTTCCTTTGATTGATAAACCAATTATTGATCTGCTTTAGCTGCAACCCCGTTTCCTGTACCAACCGAGCCTTATCCTCCTCCTTACAAAAAAAATGTCACAATCAAACATGAGCATATGAAAGAGGGTTTCTTCATTTTAAAAGGGTCACTTGTAAACATCTCCTGCAGTAGCTTCAAATAGGAACATCTAAACAGCATATACTAAGCTTATTAAGCAAGGTCATTTGGTCAACGGTCAATTCCACTAAGATAAATGCATGAAATTTTCATTCCTTTGCTTTGAATTTAATAATAAATGTGTACATGGACATCTATCTTTGTTCCTACTCTCAGATTCTTCCATATTTATTTGATGGGTTTCTTTAAAAAATAAAAAATCAGTTGAGTCAAAATATGGAGTTCTTACTGTAGGGTAAGGCCACTTGGAATGTGATTGCCACCAAGCTTTAAGGACAGAGGTAGTGTCACCAGGAAGTTTCCCAGCTCGTCTCTTGCGTAAAATTTCCTCTCTTATGTCCACAATTTTCTCTTTATAACCCTACATAATAATTAAAAAGAAAAAACAAAAAAATAATTGATGTCAAAAACGTGGGAGGAGATTCAAAACGATGGGACTCTTAGGCAGACTTTTAAAAGCTATTTGCATTTAATCCCTTACCTGTTTCAATTCGTGCTTCAATTCATGTCTTACACGTTCCATGAGGGACCTCTCGTTCTCTGTGGGAATAAGAGGACCGAATCCCATGCTATCGGGACCATCCAAACCACCATCAAACAGATTGGCATCACTGTCTACTTGCTCATCTTCATCATCAGACATTGTTGCTCCCGTACCTTCCCCGGGTGAAACTCCTGTTCAATCATTTACCATGTGAAAAAAAATAAAAATCATCACTTTAAAAGAGTCGTGTGCTTTTGCTGTTTATTTCTGCACAAAAAGTTAGCTAATCTAACCAAAAGCCTCATCACCACGTAATATTCAAAGCACACGATGGTTCGGCATAAGGTGCCAAAAATATCAGACAATCGGGTTATGCACTTTAAAGCCTTCAGTGCTTTCTTCAAATACAGAAATTGTCATCATTCTATCTGAGACAAAGGGTAGGGGTTTGGTATATTCTTCTCTATTTGGCTATATATGTTTCAATTTTAATAAAGTTAAACAAAGATTTTAAGTTTTCCAACCCAGAGACATTGTATGTGAAAACATGAGGAAATTTTAATCCCTGTAGCCATGTTCCTCTCGGTCCAACAACCATTACGGACTTACATATCATTTATTACTGAAATATTGACTGATACTTTGACCTTGTATGAAAATTTAAAACATGAGGTTACAACCCACCGCCGGTAAAATTACTGATTTCGAGAATTTAAGTACCCTGAATCTGAATTAATATTAATTGCCCGAGTCTGAATTAATTGGCAGAAACGACTCTAGTCCCAAGTTCCAGACACGGGACCGAATAGGTAATCACGCACAGCAGCAGCTAGCACATGATACTCTTATTTTTGTATAAAATATTTGACATTTCTTCCCGTTAAAATTGTGATTAAAAATTTTAGACCCGGGTTTTTTTGGTAAAAAAAAAAACATATTTGCAGCTTTAAAAAAAACTGAGGTAAATTGGTAGAATATTGTGTTTATTAGGTGAGTAAATTACAGGTTGGTTCATTGATAGCCTGAACATAGTTGAGGGTACTAGAGTGAAGTTATTCCAACTTGTCATGCAACCAACCCTTATTTTGATGTTGAGAAGTAACAATCACTAAAAAGAGTATAGTAGTACCTGTTAAACTTTGTAAGGATTGCTCAATCTCCCAACAAGCCATTACTGCTTCCATTGCATGGACCCTGACATGCTGTTGGAGCTGTTCTTTGAAAGAACAGAGCAACAGAACATAGGAGGACTGCAGCAGGAATTTAAAAAATATATAAAAATCGTGAATTGTAAATCTTCCATAGCAAATAAAGCTGGAAATAATCACAGACCATGACAAAATAAAAAACATAACACTGTATATTTTTAAGATCCATGAGAAGCATATGGAATAAGAAGGCTCGGCTGCAAAATCATCTGAATTGGGGGTTATATTCCGAATGTGAAATTTTGCATGAAGATAGCTCAAGAACTAACATTAGAAGCACGGTTTCCAAACTATTTATTTTTAATTAATAACAATCATTCTACATCTGACATAACTTAAATAATTTCATTCTCGAATAAGGAAGGAACTACATCCGTTTCACTTTCTGTCCAGGAACAACACATACTTGGCCAAGAAACCTTTTTCATGTCTTCAACAACAATTCAAATAGCTAATTTAAAATTAGATTTGCTGCGACAAAAGCAAAAGTCCTCAATTACAACCAGAGAGAGACGGGAGGGGATAATATCGAGAAGAATAACAAAAAATAATGAATTAATAATGAATAATTAATCCGAAAAGGGGGGAAAAAGAAAGGTGAAATTGGGGGAGAAAGTAAGAAAATACCAAGAACTGATCGAGTTCCTTGTCATCCCCAATGGCTTGTCCGAAAGCAGAGTACTTGGCGAGCACATTCTGGGACTGTGCGAGCTGAGCGTCTATCCTGGGCAACTGGTCCACCGGTGTGGCGATCCGAAGGCATGCCACGTGTGCCGACAGAAGCTGTTCATACAGAGGATGCGATAGAATCTCCGCCTTAAACCTCGCATTCTGCCAGTTCATCAGGCCGTCTCCACCGCCCTCCACTGCTGCCGCCTCGCTCTTCAAATTGCCGGATCCGGCGCCGGTCATGGCAGAGTCGCCTGCTGCCGTGACATCGTCGATGATCTCGCTCTGGTTGCGGTGGAGGATCGGACGCGCCAGCCATTGGCCAGAGTCAGTAGCCGCAGTGTGGAGGTTGAGGAAGTTGGTGCCGCTGTTGTTGGGAGCGTTAACGTTGGTGTCGGAGTTGCTGTTGTCATTATTGTTGTTTGTGGTGGTGGTGTTGGCGTAGTGCGTGCGGAGAAGGGCGTTGTTGAGCCAATTTGGCGCTGGTTGGTGAGGATCAGAGGGAGGTTTGGAGGTAGGGTCGGAGAGGAGAGATGCGTCAGAGAGAGTTTGGTTATGGTGTTGTTGTTGGTCAGTGAAATGGTGGAGTGGAAGGTCTTGAGGGTTGTGGTAAGCCATATATGATAGAAATGAAACTCTTTTCTACTCTGTGTGCGAAAGGTAGCAGCTATTGGTTCATGGCTAAGTGAAGAGGAGTGAAGAAACTAGAGAGAAAAATGGAAAATGGAGGGAACATAAGGTGTTCTGAGTTACAAACAACGTTGTATTAATGGTTTTGGAGAAACACACAACTCAACACATTCACATAAGGCGGTTTTCTGTATTTCTCACTCTGGTTTTCCGGTCATACTTACTAATTCCGGAAATTGATTTTTTTCCGTCACCCCACATTTTCTTTTTCTTTTTATTTTCACCCCGGCCCTTCAACCCTCCTACAATTCATTCTTTTTACCCTTTTATATTGGCATGCACAATGGTCCCCACTATTTTTTTTAAATGTATTCTTTATTATATATTTATTCAAAACATTTTAAAATAAAATAAACTAATCCAATTGTTTCCTCTCTAGTATCATTTAATTTGTTGTCTTGTTATGGTTTAGTCCTCCTAGTTTACCTCACTAAGCACCACATTGCATGTATTTATTTTCATTACATGATTTACAAAGAAGTGATGTAATTCTAACCTTCATATACAATAATGTTTGAATGTAATGACAACTTTACATATTAATTAATATGGTTTATTGAATAAAAAACATCCGTAAATTAAAAATTGAATATGAAATAAAATTATCTGATTTGAAAGATAAAAACATTATTTTAATAAAATATTAAATAACTTGTTTTCCAGAGTTGTTATGATCCAGCCTTGGTTTACCTTACGAAGGGGTTGCATATATTTGATTCCATTGTGTGGTGTACATAATCTTTGAACTTAACCTACACATGAATTTAAAGTCAACCTTTTACAAGAAAAATATATAATTTTTTTTTTAATTTTAAAACAACACCTTTGGTTTAATAAAATGGCAAATTATTAATGTGTTTTAGAGAATTATAATAATGCCTAATTTGAAACTATCAACTTACTGTGAATTTCCACATTTTTTAAAACTATTTATAAATAATATATAAAATATTAAAACTCCACATTGCATAACATATAAAAAATTAAGTTTTAGAGAGTATTTTTTAATTAAATAAAAATACTTTTCATTTTTTATTTAGTGAATAAGAGTTTTAGTTTGAATTAATTTTATACATAATTTCTACAATATCACTTTCATTTAGTGTGATAAGTGAATACTATGGAGGAGTTCTTAAAACTATATACACAAATTAAGGATTAGTATCCTAAATTAAGATTTACCTTTTTAATTTGATAGTAGACCATTTCCACATTATCTTTAATTTGACATAATAAGTGGTTTCATGTAACTAATACCTAATAGGAAATTCAATTTCAAACATTGAATTTGAATTCATTTTTAATTTGGTTAAATGATTTTTTTTTTTTAAATTATGACATACTAATTATCCTCATTCTTCATTTCTCATTATAACCTCTCCTGTATTTGTTTTCTATTATGTATCTTAAAAACAAATATTTTGAAAGTGTCAAAATATACACATAATTAAAAATAATATTTTTATTTATATATTAATATTTTATGTGGTTATAATTATCATTTCTTGACTTACAATTTGTATTTTGATGTATTTGTTAATGTGGTGATGATTGGTTAGTCCTCTAATATCAAATAAGATAATCAAAGAAGAAAATGAGAACACCAACAGAGCTGTTGAGATGGTGCATGGTTGAGTCAATGGTCAATTTTGTTACTATTGACTCAAATCTATTTTGTTAATAGTTGGTGATTTTATATAAATAAAAAATAAAATTAATTTATAATATAATAAAATTAATTTTATTTGATTTTATAATATAAATAAAATTTCAATTTCATTTCAATTTCATTTATGATAATTCATCACAAACATTAAAAAGTTATAAGAATAATTATGTATTTGAGTATTTATCATAAAATATATGGATATAATCATAATTATTATTTATTTTAAAATATCGACTATTTATTGGCAAAAAAAAACTGTAATCATTATTTAACCTTGGTAACAATGAACAGGTATCAAAATAATTCTTTATGAATATTGTAATTTAGGCCTTATTTTGAAGTAATAAAATAATCATCTACTTTGTAAAAGCTTTCTTAGCCTCATCACCGTTACTACCCTTCATCCTGTTTCTAAATACAAAAACTTTTATATTAGTTTGATCTTAACTGACTTAAATAAAACCTAAAAACTCTTTCTTTTATTGAAATACTTTTGAACATTTTCAAGATTATAAAATCTGATCACTATAAATATATGTCATTTTTATTTATCAATAAAATATACACTATCCTCGTAAATACATATTTTTATTTTATTTTTAGTTTTTTATACAATTTACAAATATCAAATAATGATAAGATAATGTTATAAACAAATATAATAACAAAATATAGATTAATATAAATAATCAGTGCATAACTAAAAATAAAATAAACGAAAAGAATAAATAAAAAGAATCATTGTGTAACTGAAAAAAAATGAACCATAACTTTAATAAATAAAAAAATAAATTAAATAGAGCCATAGTGTAATTGAGATAAAATTAAATAAAATAAAAAACAACACTAAAAATAAATTAAATAAATAAATAAAATCAATGTATAAGTAAGATTAATTTAAATAAAATAAAATAAATAAGATTAATATGTAATTAAAGATAATTTAAATTAAATAAAAAACAAAACCAATGCTTAATTAGAAATAAATTAAATAAAATAAATAAAAATATCAATGCATAAATAAAATAAAATTAATAAATAGAATTAGTATATAATTGAAGATAAATTAAATTATACAAATAAATACAATCAACTTATTATGAATTAAATATTGTAAAGATAAATAAAAGAAAAAATTAAAAATTAAAAATAAATTAAATAAAATAAATAAAATTAAAATTAATATGAAAATAGTTTAACATCACCTTTACCTTATGGATTAGAGTGACATACTTCTACAAAATTAATCATTCAAAAAAAATATTTTTTAATATAAGGATGTTTTAATTTATATATATAATTTTTTTTGTTTTCTTCTTCTATTTTTATTATTATTTTCATTTTACTTAATTTTTTTCAAATCACTACTAAATTTACCATCCAATTGAAAAATCCATGACCTAGAAAGAAGGGAGCTGCCATCACCAAATTAACTCGTGAGTTTGATAAATTTTATTTATTATTATTATTATTATTATTATTATTATTATTATTATTATTATTATTATTATTATTATTATTATTTCAATTCAATATGCTACTACTACACGGTTATCACTCCAAATGCTATGTTGTACCGCCGTCCTTCTCTCACTTCCTTTCGGTTCAAATCACTCAACTCCATCTACCACACTTTTTAATGGAAATTAGATTGCACGTTGCACTCTGATATCACTTTCCATTCATTTTAAGAAAACGTTTTAAGCTTTCAGCAGTTTTTGAAAACTATTAAAACCTTAAATGATTTTCACAAATAAACCGTTAAAGATTTTCATTATATATTTTGGAAAGAACAAAATCAGAATTCGGTTTCCAAACAACCGAATGAAATTTTTTAAAATAAAAAATGAGAAACTTAATTTTAAACTTTTACAAAACCGTGTTATTCAGGTAAATATTAGTAAATTAAAAATAAAACTATGTTATATAAGAAAAGAAAAATCTAATAATAGCATAACACCTTATTCATTACGTTACTCCTTTGGTTTTTCTTTCTATTTTTTTACTTGCTAAATGTCTAATCACGTTCCTGCTTCTTTCTTTGTTTTTCTGACTCTCACGCTCATTTCCATTCAGACTGAACAAATTCATTGACTATCAAGAAACCTGCGCTTCTCACCTTTGACTATCTCGATGACTCTTTCCAAACTTACAAACTTTTCAATTCTCTCAAACACCACTTGCATTTGCTTAAAATTTCATTGTCTATACGAATATATAATAAATGTGTTATAAGTCTCATTCATATAAATATATAATCCGATCTATTATAGCCATAAAGATTTAAAAAGTTTCAAAAAAATAAGACTAGTCTAGTTACATGACATGAAAACTTTGATTATGGAAAAACGATGTATTAGATTTTTAAAACTCTTCTAGAAAAATAATGTATTAAATAGATTTATAAAACTTTATACTTAATTGTGACAAAATCTTTCATTTGATGTTCTAACTTCCAAAACTAATGTTTTTAAACCGAACCAGGACAATGTTTAGTCTACTAAATTTCTAAGTATGATATATTTTCATATCATATCGTTTGTTACGTGAAATTCTATTTGATTCACACTACCTAGATGTCTTATTTTACGTGAGTGAGACACAAGTTAAGTCAAGACAGTTTCATCTCTTAAAATTCCTTTAATACACTTTGTCACATTAAGTTTTAGTATTTTTCATGAACCTTGGACATAAAACAAGTTAAAATCATAAACTTTACAAATCTTCTATGAGGTGACAAATTCCGTCTAAGGTGAAAAATCTGGAAAAAAAAAATTACATTAGCCTTTCAAATAAATAAATAAATAAAAACTTACGCAAACCTCTCTCACTATTTCGAAATAAAAGCAAAGTAAAAGTTATGGAAACGAAGATGTAGAAGGAAAGAGAGAAAAGTAGAGAAATGATAACAGTAGTGACAAGCGACGATAGCAAAACTTATAAATAATTTTAACCAACAACCAAAGTTCATATTTAAAAACAATAAAAACTAGAAAGAACAAAAGATATTAAGATTAAACTATATTGAAAAAAAATTCAAAAGTATATTAATGAACATTTAAGATTTTTATTTGAAGTACTTTTATGAATAAAAAATTTTAAAATAATATACAGTTTATTTAAAAATCTATTTAAAGATAGTAATTAAAGAGAAATGCTTTTACACTTGTAAATTTATATGTTTATACTTTCAAATTTTGAAATAGTATAGTATTTTTGTTTTATTAACCATAATTTCTTGTTCTTGATAGAGATTAAAACAATCATTAAAAATATGGTATATGATTTTAGGTATTACATGTTTTAGGTATTACAAGTGCGTAAAAGCATTTCTCTTTAATTAAATTTACTAGTACACTATATATTTTTTTTAGGTATTACTATATTTTTACTGCAATAAGATATTAAAACCAGATCCTTACTCGACTTTTTTTATATGATTTTTCAAGTAAAGTATAGGGTAAAATATAAAATATAAAATTCTTTTAAAAAATACTATTTTTAATGAACGAAAAAAGAGAGAAAGTGAGTAGAGTTCCAATTAAATATTTGAGACTTAAAAGAGAATTATTTATAAAGTGATGATGAAAAATAAAAGAAAATTTATAAGACGACATGCTCCCTCAAATTGCAAGCAACCCTACGTCGAAGTGTAAATACTAAAATCAATTATCATCGTGTTTGTAATTCATACGCATTGAATTGTTCTTATAATTGGTTTCATTAATTCAAAAATATTATAATATTTTATTAAAATTTATACAAAGGGAGTTATCCAATTGTTTTCAATTTTAGGAATTCAATTAATTTCACACTCAACACTGCTTTTCTCATATATCTCATCCACTTCCTTATACAGTAATAGTTATCCATATATTTTATCCATAATTATTTGAAAAATGAAAACTGAGTGCAAACCATTTAAATATGATGCATTAGTCATAAGGAAATTATACAAGATAAAAAGAAAATTCATACGAATGGACATGGAAAAAATAAATAAGATGATACTTTATATGAATGGAAGCTACACTTTTTTTTTTCTTTTTTCTCTCTTTTTTATTTATATTTTTTTTAATCAATTAAATCTTTCACCAAAACAAAACAAATATATATAATGTAGTATTTTTTTTTCTCCATTTCATAATAAAATTACAAAAATGGGGAGGTCCACCACTATTTTATCTAATCCACTTGTACCAAATAGTTGTCTCTATTATTGCATTATCCAACCTTTACCTTTGTCCTACGTTTTTCTATTGGTCAGATCCATCAAAAAACCAAAGCTATTGTTGGGTCACTGTATTTACTATTTTATATCTATGTTAAATTGCATATCGTATATCTTAAATTTCTCAAAGGTTTTTCTTATTACTTATATTATTATAAATATGTTTGAGGTGTATGCAATTTTTTTTAAAAATAGACTCTAAACATAATTTTGATACTATAATTCTAATATCATATTAAAAAATAAATTTTAAATCTAATTTAATCTCATAAAATTAATCTGTAAAATAAAATTTATATCTCAATTATATATTATAATTTAACCTAATCTTTATAACACATATAAGACTTCCAACTCTCAGTGTCAAACTATGAACATGATTGCAATGTTTCTTTAATGTAAATTGGTTTCTCTTTTGAACTCTTGGTTTTACTTTTTACATATTTGTTTTACGCTTTTGACTGTTGTTTTCAAGGATTTGACACTTTATGATCAAATGAACAGCACGATGCAGCTTTTCTTTAGGATCGGAAGTCTCGAACTAAGATCTTCTAATAACTGATAAGATGTTTGCTTTTATTTTGATGCCGAAACACAGTCATAAAACAAAGAAGATAATGAATAGGAGATATAAGAAAAGTGCAACCAAAGAAAAAAGCTATAAATTATAAATATGGACCTACAATACCCAACTCCTCAGCCATATTCTAGCCACGTTTCTTTCCAAATGCCAGGGAATAGATAAGGTCAACATTTTTTTATTATTTTTCTTTATTTGACACTTTTTTTTTTAAAAATTTTCCTCTTATAACTGTAGAAAAATGTTTAAAAGAAATGGTGTGCGATTGGAATTGTTGGTGATGTAAAGCATAAAGGAATGGAGTCTTGTAATTGTTTGTTTTCCAATTGAAGTCCCATACGCAATGCTATGTAATATAATGTTACTTTATGCTTTCACTACCATATTCCTTTTATGTTTCCTTCTAGGTCACTACTGCAAGATTTAAGTCTCTAATGCTGCAATGAATATCCAACTTATAAATAAACAATATAATTTTTTAAAATAAATAAGGAATAAATGTTACAAGGAAAATACCACTCAGCCGTGTTCATAATTGCTTTCCACAGTGAATATAATATTTAACTATAAAATTACCGCCTCAGTTTCATTTATAAGCAAAAATATAAATGCTTACTTATATCTCGTTAACATAACTTTATAATACATAGAAGAAATTAAATTGGTTGTACTATTCAATTTTTTTTATTTTAAAATTTAATTTAATTTTACTATATGAGTTTATATTTAATTTAATTTCACAAAATCGATAAAAGTTATATCATATTATATATTATAAAAAAAAAAATCACTCAGAATAATTTATTTGTCCAATCACCCAACATCTTTAAAGCCTTGTTTAAAGGCTCAACGAATAAAGCAATGAATTATGTAGACTTTTAAAACTTGAATTTTGCATAAGGAAGGACTCATCCGACATGTTTCAATAATTCATACATCTAGTAAGAATCTTTATAACAAAATTTGATGTTTAAAAAGATGAACAGACTATTCAAAAACTTGAAGAGAAATTACAGACAAAAATATATTGTTTTACAATGTCAATTACTTTTTTTAAAATAAAAACTAAATAATCAACTTTTATATTTATAAATTTACATTTTAATAATAAAATATAAAATATTCAAATACCATTAAAATGTTAAAGCTGTAATACCCTTAACTGTTTTCTAAATCCTTATCATACGAATTCCAACATTAAATATATAATAGTTGTTACATTAATATTTTTAAACTAAAACCAATCCAATGTCTTAATTAATTATTGTTAAGACTTACAATTTTAAACTCAGAAAATATTACTATTATATTTGTCTTTTATTTTTTCATTTCATTCCGATTTTTTAATATTACTTTTTAGTGCTCCAAGTGTCTTAATTTCATCATACTTATTATGTACTTTTTATTATATTTTGGGTACAGAAATTATCAGTAGATACGTATACAGGGTATATAAATATATTTTCAATACTAAATGAAAATAAATATCAACGTTTAGAGGAGGAATGCGTTTTGCCTTACACTACTATAAAAGTAAACACTTATACAACAAAACATTTGAAAAATGAAATTTTCTTTATGAAACATAAACTATAATCAAATTAATTAAATTCAGATTGATTGTGTCATATCCAATAAATTCCCAGTTAGTGCGAAACACATGTCACCGAAGTAAATTTCAGAAAGTGGAGTATAGGTGGCGACATGGGAGTGGACTAATCGGTTTTTGACGGTAGTATTTTAAGTGAAATTTTCAAATCAAGCTTCATTTCCTGTATGCAACCTTTCTTCTCCAAACTTTCAAAAACTTCATTTCTCCTCCTTCTATCTAAAGCTTCTGCAACTTTTCTCTAAAATTTCTCATCATTTTCTTTCTCCGATCATTAATCAGCTTCTGATTAAGCCTTCCCGGTGACAAGCTTTTTCAGTGACACCGATCAATGTCCAATTTGAGCCGGTAAAATCAATTTCTCTTTGTCATTTGAAGTTTATTCGTCTTCTATGCATGCAAGTATATTTTCAGCTTGCATGTGTTCATCAATTCACTCTCTGAATCCGTTTTTGTGTAATTAACTCTATGGTGGATGCTTTTCATCGATCATGCGTTTGATTGGAAGCCTTAAAAGTAGTTGTTGTGAAAGCTTAGGATTTCTGGACTGTGAGGTAAGGGAAGCTTGTAATTTAATTATGATTCGTTGTTTGGAATATTGTATGTTTGAATGATGATGAATTGGTTGATATTGTGATCTTGCATGGATGTTTGAATGTGTTTGTGATTGCTAAAATAATAAGAACTGAGTAGTAATAGGACTAGTGGTAATTCTGCAAACTTTCATAATCTGGACCGAGGGTCATTTGTAAACATTCGGTTTTACTCTGGTACGTTCGGTCTTGACTGAAATCTCTTCTATAGGGGATCTCAGTTATTGATCGATCGGTTTTCCATTGGTTAATTATAATTATTTGGTTAATTAAGATTCTATTGGTTAGTTAGCTTAGGCAAATTCTTGACTCTAATGGCGTTCGGTCCTGAGATGCTCGGTCATAAACTGACATTTGGTTTTCAGGGTGCTCGGTCATAGACTAGCACTCAGTCTTTGAAGTACTCGGTTTAACACTAAAACTATTTATTTCGAAGAGCGTCCGGTTTTGCACGGACGCTCGGTCCTTTAAAGAGTGCTCGGTCTTATACTGACACTCGATTTCTTGAAGAGGACTCCATCCCATGATAAAGTGTTCGGTCAAAGCTGTAAATGCTCGGCCTAAGCTCCAAGTACTAGGCCAAAGCTCTAAGTGCTCGGCCAAAGTTATAGTGATATGATTAAGTCTTTATCTTTCCATGAGAATGTCACATGGGTTGGATTTTAAACAGTATTCGGCTTAAACGAGAGCCATCATGTTACATGACCGTCCGGTCATGATTCTTGGGTGAGATTATTCTTACCGTTCAGTTAGGTTTTATGAGCTATTGAATTAATTCTTTTAAGTTAGGTTTATGAGTGTTATTCTTACTATATTGTTCGGATTGATTATTTTGATGTATAAGTATGATGATACTCTGTTATGAACTGAATAATTTGGTGGTGTAAGAGAATTCCAAGGAGGAATGTCTCACGATTGGTGATGATTGGTAAAGTATGAACATGGTCAGACTCTGGCTTCGTTTTTGATCCTGAAATTCCGTGATTACTCCTCATCATATAGAAGAAGGTAATTCATGCGTGGGAATGACAGGAGGTCCGCGACCATAAGACCAGATGGTCGTTTTAGGACTAACCTCGGGTGACAGTTGTTGAGTGTATCCCAGTTACTACACCACGCCGGGTGCTAGAAACGACGAGCTACATGGTTCATACAGTCTGAACAGAGTCAAAGTGATTGGTTATAATGTTTTATGCGTTCAGTTTACTGTATGAGATGCTTTGTATGACGATTGTATGCGTTCGGTTTACTCTTAAATGATTCGTTTAATAGAACTAATTAAATTACATGAGCTTACCCTTATTTTCCTGTCATGTCTATTATTCCGTTCGGTCGTTCTCTTCACTGCAATGATCATCCTCTGGGTGTGAGCAGAAGGTGATGTTGATTCGTTGGAAGAAGCTTTGGAGTGTGCTGATCCTGAACCTAGCGAAGGACCGTCCGGTTTATAGATGTGTGAATAGATTTTGTAATTAGTCGTTTAGAAACCGTTCGGTTTATCTAATGTTTTGTGAAGTCATTCGGTATAAACATTCCTTTTGTAAATACCGTTCGGTCATAGTAGTAAAACTGTATTAGACCTCTAGTTCTTGTACAATTTTAATTTTTATGGTTATTCTAGCTTCTATTCTTAGAATTATTTCATTATTTTATCATATTATTACTGATAACTCCTGAATATACGTATAGTTTTAATCTATATTTATTGGGATGTATATATTGTGCATTTCAAAATCCAAATCCATTTATATTTAATTATATTTTACAAAAAAGACTAAACCAAAAAATATTATTATTATTGATATTAATAATAATATTATTACTGTTATCATCAACCACCTACATCTTTTAGTGTAACAATTTCATTATAAATCATCTATATTTCTAACTTTTTCCATCCTTACATCAATTGAAAATATTATTTTGTAATTTTATTTTTCATCCTCTTAAATCCTATGATCGCTACGAGAATAATTTTTAATTTATCTCTCTTAAATCTACGAAATAAATTGAAGTGAAAAACATGCATTCATCCTCTCTTTTTTTTTTTCTTTCTCACCAACAATGCATTTTCACAAGTGAAGACGTTGTTAAGGATTAATAACATCAACTAACTGGCGATGTCACCCTAATCAACGCATACCTATAAAGTATTTAATTTTTTTTAATTTAAAAAAAATAATAATGTTCTTTTAAAATTTGTTATGAATCGAAAGAGTAATCATATGTTATTGTGATATTGGAAGTTGATTGAGAGGAAAGGTGTGAAGTTTGAAAAATTGAAAAATGTTAAGGTGGTCCATTTTTGATTTAAGAAGAATGATGTTTGGAATTGATTAAAGGAGTATTGAAAAGATAATGATTGGTGAGTGGAGAGATATGAGATGAGAAGGAAGGGGGGGACCATGGAACAGCACGCGCCTTCGAATTGAATAGGTGATGATGTGGACAATTCAATGGGGACCACTTTTCATTTTGACTTCACTCATACCCGCCGCCTCAATCAATCTGTGGTCCCTCTTTCACATACTGTGGGTCCCACTTTCTCGCTAAATTGTTCCGTTTTCACGCCATTTTGTCCTCCTCTTCTAACATCAAATCAAATCTTCTGGTCCCCTCTTCTTCTACTACAACGCCAATTATTCAAATACGCTCTTTATTTTTACATTTAATAATTTTTATGAAAAAATCTTTAATTTTATATGTTGAAACATTATTTTAAATTTTAAACATTTTTTTTAAAGTTTCAATCAATATATCATTTCAAGTAAAATAAGAAAAATGAACGTTGTTCTACTAAAAATATAAAATAAAAACTATTTATTATGTCTGTTTAAAAACTTGAAAGAATGTAAATGTTATTTAAGTAAAAATACAAAAATATTCCTATTTTAAAATTAAAAGAAATATGAATATTATTAACCGTGATTGAAATTTTCTCTTTTATATATAAAAAATAAGATACATACGTTTTGACGGAAAGAAAAGTCACTGGTCTCTTTTATAGAGGTAAAAGGCAAATATAGTTTCTGGTGAAGAAATGGTTTGGTTATTAGTGAGATGACTTTTTTGCCTGTCTTTGTATTAATATTAACATGTCAATTTCTTATTTAAATATTTCAAAAGGATAGTCAGTGTTATTAGAAATTTAAAGATTCTTTTCAACAATTTACCATATAATAGTCAAAATAAAATAGTTCTTCATTGTGAATAACAAACCCAATTACTTTATGAAATTGTAACTCTCCCCCTTGAATAAACTTTTATAATTTTCACCAATACAACAGTCAAAGTGTGTGACATTATTTAAATGGAAATATATATTATATTTTTGTTCAATTTAATATTTATAAATATGCAATTTGACATTTAAATATTTTTTAAATTATATTAACAAAATCGTTTCTTAATCTTATTTGTGTAACCTCTCAAACTATCACAATAAAACTATTTTCGACATAATTTTGGCGATCAAAAAATTTATTGATAAAAGAATATTGGTTAACAGATTTTACAAATGAAAAAAATTGTTGATAAAATAGAATTTATTAACAAATTTAAATATTTTTATTATCGATAAAAATATATCTTAATATTAGATCTATTAGTAAAATTGATCAAATAATTTAAATTTTTTATCGTCAATGAATATTTCTATCAATAAATGTTATTAATAAAATGAGTGTAAAAATTTTCATTTTAATTTTGACCGTGTTTTAATAAAATTCATTAACAATTCAAAATTTGTTATCATTAGCAAATTTTTTTATATATAAATTTAGTCGATAAAATTGACACAAGTTTTAGCTTTAACTTTGATTATGTTGTCAAATTTGTTGATTAATTCGTGTATAATAATTTTTTAAAAGTTTTTGCTAGATAATGATTTCTTTTTTAAATCGGTTAATAATTGAATTTTGTAAAAAATAATTAATAAATTTGTCGACAATTGAATTTTTAAAATTTTGTTAATAAATTCATCAACAATTTTGTCAGTAAATTCATTGATAAAATGAATGTCTAACGTTTATGTTAAATATAAAAAATATTGGTTGTTAAATTAAATAAATATGAATGAGATAGAAAAGAAAGAAAGAAATGAGAAAAGGAGGAAAAGAAAAAGTAAGAGGAGAGGGAAGAGAAAAAAAAAAAACAAATCAAAACTAGTAAATATAACGACGACAAACAACCTAGTATTTGTTACGACGACATCGACAAGAAATATAAAAAATAAAAAGAGAAAAGAGAAGAAAATTAACAAAAATAAAAAGAAGAGGAGGAAAAAAACTAATAGAAAAAAAAGAATATCTAATTCTTAATATTTATAAACAAATCTTACCAATAAAAAAATTCATATTGATAAATATTTATTAATATATTTAAGTTCTCAGTAATTATTGATAAAATTTTATTTTAAATAATTATTATCATATTAATTTTTTAATAAAATTAATCGATAAATATTTTATCGATAAATTTTTACTATTGTTACGTCTTTGGTAATTTTTCAACAAATTTTTATGATTATTGATAAAGTTTGTTTTAAATAAAATTAAAATTTGAAGTCTGTAAAAAACATGATATAAATTAAAACTAGCTACAAATTTTGCACTGTTACTGTCGTTTTAATTTAAGGATTTAATTTTTTTTTATTGATATGAATAAATTATATCAATTCTATAATATGTAAAATGAATAATGTATTATTAAATGGGATGGCCAATAAAAAAAGTTATTAAAATGTTGGAAATGAGTATTGTGTTTTATTATTTTGTGAGACACAATTATAAATAAATAAAATAAGTAATATTTAAATTTTAATAAAATTTATTTCGTGTATTTGTTTGAAATAGTTATCAAGATGAATAACTAATTTTAATATCACAGACAATTTTTTATTAGATAATTTATTAAACATATTTTAATACCAATACGTTATAAGTATAAATGATAAAGTTAAGTGACATATGAAAATAAAAAATAAAGATACATTACAATTCTTTAGAAACAAAATAGTTGTGCATTGAAGAGGAGTTGAACAAGAGTAACCTCGACTTATAATGAATTTTAAAAAAGTAGTCAAACTTTTACAAAATACAACTAAATAATATATATATATATATATATTTAGACTAGTATATATTTATTATAATTTTTTACCTTATAAAACATATTATGTAATTTTCTAAATAAGTAGTGTAAACTTAGCTTTATTTAAATTTGATTATATAGAAGATTAAAAGCCATCTGTAGTGATTTTATTTTGGATAATGATATTTAGACAACATTTTTTTGATAACATTTGAACATCATCTACATGTCATTTTATGATTGATTCATGGTAGTGTTTATGATTATTATTATTGATTGTGGAGTAATTTTGAACCAATCACAGAATAACACGTAAATGATGTTCAAATGTTATTAAAAGAATGTTGTCTAATTATTATTATCTTTTTATTTTAGGTACATTTTTCATTAAGATTAAAGGAGAGTGACGTTCCATTTTGTGAAAGGTAGAATGAATTTTAAAGTTTAAAAAAGCTTGAAGAAAATGACAAGGAGAAGGGTAGATGAAAGCTTGCGATTCAGTCATTTGTCTTGTCTAGACACACCACACAACAACTCAAATCGAGTCTTCATACATTGGAGTTTACGTACGACAACAACCAAAAAGGTCGGCATATCTTTTTTCTCATGCAAGAAACAAAGCTTCTTCCTTTCACATCAATTCTTACATTATTTTAAACTTACACGCATTCTTTACCATAATTCTCTTTCAAATTAAGTAATCTTATTTCACCTTTAAAACTACTCAAACAGTATTAAATATTAATTCTACTTATATCAATTTTTCATTATATCATAAATATAACCACATTCATTCTTGCTGATTCTTATTCATTACCTGTTCTTTTATGTATCTCTCTATTTTTTAATTATGTGGAGAACTATACTAGATTTCGTTGATTTCTAGGTTGTCAAAACAATTTTATATGCTGACTCCTATTTTGGCTGTAAAAACTTCTTCTTTCGATATTCATTCTTAAGCATCTCATAATTCATATGAACAATTAACTTATATTCATATACTGTCGTATTATAAATTAGAATTATCAATTTAAAAAGAATAGATTTTCTATTGTTTCAATTACTTCTTTTTTTATATAGTTTAACTACTGTACATTTTTCAATTACTTATTAGAGCTAATTTTTTATACTTTAATTACTGTGTTTTTTATTATTTATTAGATATTTTGTAAATATTTTACTGTGTAAATATATAGTTTATTTTCTCACTTTTATTTGTAAAAAAAAAATCTAACTATTAGTTTGTGTCAACTTATTCTGAAATCACCAAAATATTGAATAATCTATCAACACTAATATTCTACGACGTTGAAATGCTGTGTCACACGTGTAAAACTGTTAAGTACGGAGAATTCTTGTTCCACCACGACATGTTTCTATTTGCACGTGTGAATGCGTAATTGTGTTTTGTTAGGTTTGGAATTGCCTGAAGCTATAAAATGCATAATTCTACTTCTACATCTTAATTTTGAAAGAATGAGATTGAAGTTTTTTTTTATTATTCATTAAGTTTTTCGAATTTATAATAAGATCATTTTCAAAAAAAATATTATTACTTTTATAGTGTATGGCCAAATGCAACCATTAAGGAAGGAGGATTTGTCCTAGTATGTCGTCATCAACAGAGCAAGTATTGTCTAATATAAAGACAAGTGTTCCTTATTAATTAATCACGTGAATAGACGACCTTCAATAGTAAAAGCTCTTCAACATGGTTTCTAATCAAGGTTACATCTAAGAATTATTAAATTGATAATAAATTATGATTGAATTGTAATTAAGATTTCATTAATCACAAGTCCATTTAGAAACTTGTAAATAAAGGTTAAAAGTAAAAATATAAGTATTATATTTATTACAAATTTAAAAATTTATTGTGACCCGATCAAATTGAACACTGATTTGAGTCAGAGTATATTTGACAGGTATATCTAAATAGTTTAAAGTGTAAACAAGGAAAACTTTGACAAAAAACATTTAGAAATATTAAAACGAACTTAGAACAAAATGTGAGAGTGTTTTATAGAAATCTTCACCCCTACACCCAAAACAACTTTTATGTAAAAAAATTTAAATTTAAATTTTCTATATTTCAAATGTATTTGTGAACTCGCTCTACAAAAATAACATACTTTCTTTTTCTTCATTTAAATTATATAACTTGTGGTTAAATAAGGAAATAACCAGTGACCATTTAGTAAATTATTTATTGAAAAAGCAAAAGTATTAATTGATTTGTGTAAAAAAATAGATCACTCTAGCCTACAAGAAACTTATGCGTTACACAAGGTTTCGTATGCAAGTTTACAGCCTAGTCTATGATTCATATAAAAATAATTATTTATTTTGTTATTTTATTTCTCTATTATAGCATGTAAATATTATGATGCATGATTTTAATCTCTTTACTTTTATTTAATTAAATTAATGCAAATAATAAATTTATAAGTTTATTTCTTAAAAATAAGTAATATTTATAATTTTGAATTTTTAAATATAAATATTTTAAATATAAAATTGACTTTAAATTAGATTAAAATAAAAAAAATGCAAACGAATGAGTAATTTTACGAATGATTAAAAAATAAACGTTAATGAACAATATACTTATAAAAAACACACATAACAAGTTATGTTGATAATGTTAAATTTTCACCATTAACATGAGTTATGCGAGTCAAATGCAAGTTAATTAGTTTGTCATTGATTCATGCAAGATGTGAGTAATAAAAGAAAAAATTTTTTTATCCAAGTAAACTAAAATACCTAATCCGTCTATATTTTTCTTTTGAGTGTATAAATGGATTCACGTCCATTAAGGTGGGGTAAAAATAATTTATATGTACTGTACTGTAGTTAATTATACTATATTATACTAAAAAAAATTGATTTACTTTTACTAAAAGTTCAGTATACTATTTTATGGTTCAGTTTTAAAAAATTAAACTTATAACAATTTCGGTTCACTTAACTGTAAAAACTGTATCTACTTTTTCATTTTTTCTAATTCTTGTTCAACTCCTTCGTCTTGCCAAAAAAATGTTATTTAATAATAAAATAAGACAAAATTTGTTTATCACAAATTTTTATATTTTTTTATCAATAAACATGTATTACTTTTTAAATAATATTATTTTAAGTAATAAAAGTAAAATATATTTTTTAAATTTAATTTTATTAAATGATTAAATAATAGAAATCATAAAAGAAAAAAAAGACTATATAAAAAAATAATACTTTAAATATATTATATTCTTTAACATATTATTAAATATGTAAAAAAACGTTAAAATTTTTTTTAGTGATATTAAAATGTGTGTAATTACACATACTAAAATAAATATTTATTTTTAAAATCAACTTACTTTAAAATAAATATCAATATATTATTATTTTTAAATGATAGTATTTTACAGACTAAAACTAAAATATATTTTTTAACGTTAAATTTTATTAAATGAGTAAAAAAATAGTAATATAACAAAAATAATTAATATTATAGAAATATTAAATGACAAAAAAAATAACAAACGTTTATTAAGAATAATTTTTCTAGTATCATCTTTTATTATATTATAATAATTAATAAATATTAGTTTAATTTTTACATAATAAAATATAAATAATAAATAATTGATTAATAAAACAATTTTATGAGAGAACAAAATAAATAAAAATAAAAAATTATTTTAAACTAAAATAAGTAGATAAAAAGATAAAATAAATTATATACACATATAAAAAAAATATAAATAAAAAATTTAAAAAATAATTATAAAAGTAAAATAATATTCATGACAAAATAAATATAAATAAAATAAAATAAATAAATAAATAATAAAATAATTTCCATATACATATAATAATAAAAAAATATAAATAAAATAGAAAATAATAATATCAAATAATTAAAAAATTAATTTGTAAGACACTTATGAATAAAATAATAAATATTAAAATAAATTTATTCAGTTTAAAAATTAGTACAATTCAGTTTAAAATTAACATAATTAGTACTTCAATTTAGTTTATATTATAGTTTAGTACAAGTTAGTGTAGTTCAGTTCAATCCAGATAAAACAAAAAACAGTTCAGTTTAATTTAAACAAATTAGTTTTGAATTCAGTACCAATTTTAATAGTATAACGCAGTTCAGTTCTATTTGTCCACCCTTACACTTTGTATTATCAACTCTAATGTTTAAGTATTAAATAAATATTTTCTTATCATAATAATATTAATTTACATCTTCAAAGATAAAAAATAACCTTTCACATCTTTATGATCAATTTAAATCTTATTATGATTAATTTTCTCAAATATATTAACTTATATATATATATATATATATATATATATATATTAATGTTTGGTAAATATAATAGTAATTTATGGTGATTGGTAATTTTGTGAGTAGTTGTAGGATTTATAACTTTTTTTTAAAAATTAACCAATTAGTTAATGTTACTTCACATCACATAATTGACTACTCTTATTTGAGTAGTATTTAAAAATAAGATCAAATTGAAAGAAAATACTATAAAAAAAAACAAAAAAACAAAAATGAACAAACACTTATTTAATTAACATCAATCTAACTAGCATCAATATATATTTAACAGTTATTTTATATCAACAACCAATATTAATCTTATTTATATAGTACAATTTTGTGTGTTTAACATATAATAAGGACCTCAAATAAGTTTTAATTTAGAGGTTCAAACTAATACTTCTTTTTCTAAAATGTGTGAAATATTATCAATTTAATCTTTAAAATAATGAAAATTTTGGCTTAATTTGTAAATGTACGAAAACGACTTAAACATTTGTTATTAAATTTTATAAGATTATATGGGGATTAAAGTATAATTTTGAAGATTAAGTTAATATTAAATTCTGGAAACATTTTACTTTTAACTTAAAATGTAGAAGGGTAAGCTCATATTCTGTATTAGATAATTTTGTCGTTGTTTGCAGAACTAAATTTGACGACAGGTGACACCTAATTCACCATTTAGCCTAAAAATATCTAATATGTATTATTTAAAAATTGAAATACAAGTTAAAAAAAAAATAATAATTTGAGAAGTTATCGCATGCGAAAACACCTAGCGGATGCTCTTGCTTTCCTTTGACGGATAGCAACGTAATCAACGTCAATCACACCAATGTCAAACACAGTCCAATCAACCAAAACTAAATGATCATTTTTTCTAACCACATATTTCCTTTTCCAAAACGCGTATTTGGTAATTCTTACAATAGTTTAATTTATTTTAACCATTTTTTTACAATAATATATGTTATTATTTTATTAATTTGTTTGAATTTATTTTTTAAAAAATATTTAAAATGGATCAATCATCAATCACATATATTTTATAAAAAAATTAAAAAAAAAAATTGTTAATTTTTTTTTCTTTCTCGCAAACATCTAGATTACATGATAAGAACAAATGCCAACAATATCATTAATACAAAATTTTTGTCACCGGTGATCACTTCTATGATAATTTACATATTTTTATGACGTTAAAATAATATATACATTTAATCACTCTTTGTTGGACATTGTGAAACGAGTGCTTGTTACAAGAATAGAACAATTGAAAAGACTAATTTATTAATTGAAAAATTGAAAAACTTATATCAGGTAAAATATTTTACTTAATGTGCGAAATCTTAATATTTTCACCACTTATGTTGATATCATAAAGTCTTAAAAGGGATGAAGTCATGGTCAGTGTATCTGTCACTTTTTTAAAATATCTGAAGGATTATAATACATCCATATTAGTTAGTATATATGATAATAGAAAACAATGTACAAATTAGCACTTCAGGTAAAGAAAGAGATTGAATGATGAAAACAACTAAAAGAGGTTTGGAAGAAAAGGGAAAAGAGAATACTTTTTGAGCAAATAGGAAAAAAAAAGGAGGAAAGGAGAAACAAATGAAAAAAAGAGAGGGACAAGGAAAAGGAAAAAAAATAGAAAACAAAAGAGGCATCAGAGGCATAGGAGAAAAGAAAAATAGAATGAAAAAAAAAAATTAAAAAAAAATGAGAAGATGTAATTACATATATGACCTTTCTTTTATGATTTTAACTAAAGTTCAGAATTGTTTTTTTTTTTTATCTATTTGTGTGGTCTCTTTATATGCATATTTATTCATTTTATTTATGTAATTAAGTATAAATTTTATCAAAATCTTAATAATGGATTTGTAAATAAGTGATAAATTTTAATAGTGGTTTGATAATTTATTTTGTCTTGAGATGACACTTTTAGTACCGAGAAGAGAGATTCATTTGTAAACGAATATTTTTATACTCAAATTAATAGAAAGTCAAAAATATTTTGTTTATGTTCAACGTGCAGTTGTAAGTCAATGTCCCCTTTTATCTATCTAAGGTGCAATAATACAATAATTTTTTTATTTTTGTTTTCAAAGAGAGACACATTCCAATCATATGTATACTTATATATTTTGTTTTATAAAATAAACTTTATCAACACTTATCTATCGTAAATCATCGTTTAATTGCACTTAGTGTAATATATAAATAATACTTTCTGTATCATCATAATTCTAATTGGTAACAATGAGATGAGTTATGACCAGTAACCGGTCTAAAAAAATATATTCGATGCAAGTAAATATTATAATTTATTATTTTATTAGTATCGTATATTTATAAGTGAAATCTAAATTTTATATTATCATTCGCTTTGATATACTTTTTCATAATGTATTTCTTTATTTACTTGTACTAGATAATGTAATGTCTTGAAAAATAGTTAAGAGTAGAAATAATGTTCATAAATAAAATTCGATTAATTATTTATTAATACTTCAAATTATAAAAAATTTAATTAATCAATCAAATTTTATTTTATAAAAGCAATCATTTGTCTAAAAGTTGTTATATTTATTTTTATATATTTTTCAAAGTTTTTTTTATCGATTTATTCATTTATTTAAAGATTGAAATGCATTATATGGGTCCTTGTATAAAGTAATACAGACTTATTTGATCATAGTTTTATTTTGAGTAAGTTTATTTCTATCTTTGAGTCAAATTTTAAAATTTTTACATGTGACTAAATAGAGTTTATATTAATTTTTTATTTTTTATATATATAACATCATGTGAGAATTAGAGTCTATGAAGTTTAATTGAGTTAGAAACTATAGTTTGAAGAAGGAAATGTAGCTTATTTTTTATTTTATTGAAAGATAAATGTTTTGAAGTTGTTGATTGTTATAATTTTTAAGTTTAATACCTATTTTGGTCTCTCTTTTTATAAGGTTTGTTTAAACTCGTTCTCCCTTTTTTAAAACGTTCACTAAAGTCCTACTTTTTGAAAAAACGGTGGAACTTAGTCCTTTTTGCTTACGGCGTTAATTTTGCTAACGGCAGAGCTGCCCAGCTGGCAAATATTTGATGAGTTGTAACGTTTTGGTTGTGCTGGCACTGTGATTTCATTACATGTGTTAAAATAAAATAATTAATTGTGACTGTGAAATTTAAGAAAGTTAGGGTTAAAATAAAATTTGAATTTGGGGTAATTAACTGAAGTAATTATTGAAGTAATTATTAATTGAAGCAATTTGGGATAAAATCAACTTACTTGCGATTTTCTGGGCATTTCAGGGTTCAACAACCAGCTTCAACAATCCAGAAATTCTTGGTGAAGTTGCAGCGCGAATCACGCTTCTGATTCGAAGGAGATTTATGGTTCCTTTGGTTTCTTCTTGCAGGTCTCGAAGAAGAAGATTGGGATGCGAATTGCAACGGTGAAATTGGATTTTGCTGTTGTGTTGGCTCTGTGCATGGAGGTGCTCATGGTTGTGCGTCAATGGAAGAAAGGTTCGTGATTTCTAGGTGGTTGTTGGCTCTCGCAAAGAAGTATGATGGAGAAAGGTTTCAGGTGTTTTTTCTTTAAATGTTAATTTATAACCCTTTGGACCTAATTAATTTTTCCATATCAATTTCCCTTAAAACTTCATTAAATTATTTTATTTTGTTAAGTTTGAAATCGCTAGGTTAGAGAAATTCTGACTATCCCTAATTACTCCCAAATTGAGAATTTCCATTCTCAAAAATCAAAATTTGGGGAATAGAGGCTCTGTGACGCGTGCAGAGGTAGTGGCCTCTTTGTGGCGAGAGCGATGGTGTTGCGGAGGCGCACTTCTTCCTTCCATTTTCGCGTGTTGGTTTGACCTGCAAGGAATCCTTCTTCTTCCTCTTGTTTATGTCGTTTTCTAATGCAAAGGGGATGTGAGACAATGGCTCAAGCGTGAACCTTTTTGTCTCGACGCAAGGGTTTCCTTCACCGGCCTCTCCGCGAAGCGAGGGCTTCGTCCTCTAACGTCTCCGTGGCGTAATGGTTCCCGTTGGATAATGTCGTCGTGGGGATGAAGATCGGTCTTGCGTTTCGTAGTGGGGTTTCAGTTTCTACGTGAAGAGCTAACGTTTCTGAGTTGCATGAAGATGGCGATGGCATTAACACGGTGGTTGGCGAGGACAACGATGACTTCGTGACTAGGGTTTCGATTGGGGTTTTGGAATTCTTTTTTTCCTTTGTTTGGAGAATATGATTGTTAAACTGATATTGGTCGCACATTGCTTTTAAATTTGGGAACAACAAACATGAATCACATTGCTAACAGGATGATTCAAAATTCCAGTTTAACACGTCAACCAAATCTGTACAACTCATCAAATATTTGCCAGCTGGGCAGCTCTGTTGTTAACAAAATTAACGTCGTTAGCAAAAATGACTAAGTTCCACCGTTTTTGCAAAAAGTAGGACTTTAGTGAACTTTTTAGAAAAGTGAGGACGACTTTGAACAGACCTTGCAAAAAGAGGGACCAAGGTATTAAACCTAATTTTTACTTGAATTATCTCTTAGGTATGTTATAAATGTGATGATTGTTGTCTAAATTTTTGGTGTGAGAGAGATATTAGTTTGAATTACTCCATGTGATTTATATTGGATAAAGGGGACTCTTATAAGACGATGTAATATTTGAAATGTTTGATGTATAGATGGTTATATTATTTTGAATAAGGTAACTTACTTTGTAGTGTTAGACTATGGTTTCCACATGTTAACTTATATAGAACGGTAAACATGATTATATTCGTATATGTATCTATGGTTATTGAGATGTTTAGTAAAAGATTAGGAGTAATCTAATTATAAAGTAAGACCGTTATGGATAATCAATAATTAATCTTAATTTTCTTATAATTATAATAGTTGCACTAGATGGTAGTTTTTATAAGATAGTCCATTTTGAGATTAAAAAGTTATATGTAACTCCATTAATTTTTTTCAATATGTGTAGAATGACCTGGAAATCCAAACGAATGATTAGGAGAGACAAACCAGATCCATCATTAATTAAGAAATGTTACATAAATTAGTCTTCAGCTTCTTTTTAACCAACCAAATACAAAACGAACTATAATGGGATATGTGTCGACCCATAATTGGCAGTTCCAGTAACTCTTACTATCGAATCTACGGATGGTGGAGTTTAATACTCTCATCCTCAAATGCTTGCTGGAATAATCTGTCCATTCATGGTGAATGCCAAATAAAGGAATTAATTAACATTGATTTTACTAACATATGCGACAAGGTAAAATAAGAATAGTTCAAAGAAGACAAGAGACAGAAAATTCCATATTAATTCATAAAACTTTAAAATTAATTAATTTCAAACTAGTTTCTGAAATATTAATAAAGATAGGAAAAAGTGAAATAGCAATAGAGAGATTTTGAGTTTTCTTTGACGTGCAAGTGATAACAAGTGTTAATAATGATGTTGGAAATTTATGTAAGGCGTGGGTTTGACAGAAAAAAGAAAGAGGGGAAGAGAAATGTGTGTAAGAATTTTGTGATGTTAGAAATGATTAGAATTTTAAGGTTGAGTCTGCGTGTAGTTTTACACGTAGTAGAAATGAGAGTAAAGATTTATTAATTGACTGTTTTAAAATATTAATAAAGAGATTTTATTGATATTGTATTTTTAGTTAATTTATTTTTTATAAACTCAATAAATGGTATAACGACATTATGAAAATGAATACTGGAAGACTTCCATTATAAAGAGAGTATAGCAATGTTTAAGTAAAGAAGAAGAAATAGAAGAGAGTGTAGAGAAATGTAGAAATAGTGAGGGAACAGTGAGAAAAAGTTGGAAGATTCGTGATTATTACAGGCTTGAATTGATGCTCTTATTATGGAAGGGTTGAAAGAGAGGATTGGAGGAAGAATGAGGACAAAGAAGGAGTTACAATCAGGAACTTTGGACTGCACTGTTTGAAAGAAGCCTAAAATTTGTGGTAAGTGTGGAAACATTGGACAAATGAGCATTTGAATTGTGTGAAAAGATGAATGAATGTGTGGTGGTCTTATCCAGAATATGACTCTGCTTGTATTTATCCATATTTTTGGTCTTAAAAACTTTACATTACCTCGTTCTTTGTTTTATGCCCATTTCCGTGTACGCTTTTTTAAGGTGCACTTTGTCGCGGAAAATGATTGTTGGGGTCAAAGCTAAGCAATGCAAAACGGTATATATTATATTATTATCTGAAGGGAATACCATTACTAAGGAGGTATCCAAATAATGGTGTTTGAGAGGGTTAAAAGAGACGTCCATTTTGTTCTTTTATCATAACACCAACCAACCATTCAACACCCAATCGCAAGATGCTCCCTATCCCTTATCCTCTACATATATATATATATATATATATATATCTATAGGGATTCAAAATTTACTTTTCTTACGTAACTTCCTTTTCTCTTTCAAACAAACAATAACATACTATTTTATTACACTCATCATCTTAAACTTCTTCCGTCAACATGATATATCATTAATATTTTCTCAGTTGACAGTTGAAGGTTCTTAGGAGAATTGATTGATGAGATGATATATGAAATAATTTAGAATGAAGGTGATGGAATGATAATTGATATTTGATAAGGTAATAATGTTTGGAAGTTAATTAATTGGTATATTGTCCCATGGTAGTGTGACTTACATAAGAAAGGCCCCCCTTCATTGCCACCATCTCATGTTCCTTTGCCTCCCTTCACCTGCCTCCAAATTAGGCTTTCCTCAACTCAACTCCAGGACCACAAAACCACTCACAACCACTGTTTCCTTCCCTGGACCACTTTTGCACTCATCTTTTTTTTCTTTTACTCCAAATATTAATAATAAATATATCAAACATGAGAAATTCATATCACTAACAATTTCAAACTTGTGAAGAAATAAGTTTTAACATGTAGGATATAAGGGTGTAGCTGTGCATGTAGCAGTAGGAATAGGTAAGGGACCAAGTGTCCCCACCAGGTAATGTAGGTGATATGATAGATGAAGAAAAAGAGAGAATCGGATGAGTATTTATATTTCATAATAGGAGCAAGCATGCATTCAGACTATATATACAGATGAATGAATAATCATGTGTGTGGTCGATGGAATTCACTGTTTTATTTTCTTCCTTTCAATTTTATTTCTGTTTTTGTTTGCTTTCTTCCAACTATACCAGTTTTGATCTTCGTGTTGCATGTGTTTTTTCACGTCTTGTCACACCAATCTGTTCTTTGTTTTTATTTTATTTTTTGGGTTGCTTTGCTCGATTGATGAAACAGAGAAAAAAAGTTATAATCATCAATAATAATAATAATATATATGTAGAGAGAGAAAGAAGTTGAGTTGTTGAAAATTTCTGTCATTTGAAAAAGAAAAAGAAAATAGTTGTATTTCCTTTTTCTTTGAATAGGTTTTAGATCTAAATTTGACTATTCAGATCATGGAAGAACATAGGCTTGTCATGATCATCTTTCGTACTTTTGACCAAAAACTGTTTATTATTAATGGGTTTTTTATTTCATTAGTGCCTAACTAGAAAGTAATAATATAATGTATGAGGTTTTGATGATTGTTATGTGAAATATAGGTAAGTGGTGAATGTGAAAAGGGTGATGTGGCAAAAGGGGAGTAGGTAGGTGAGATGATATAATAAAGTATAGTTTATGAAATGAATAAAAAATAGGTTAAAGAAAGAGAAAGATGAATGTGAGAATGGTGATATTCCTTATTTGTATAAGGAACTAGAATAGGACGAAAAGGGATGGTTGAAAGGAAACAGTTATACTTAAGGTTTTTTGTGGTATACTAATTAGCAAGTATGCATTTGTAGGGTGAATTGGACATGCAATCACTTTCAAAAGTGTGCCAAAGTACCATATTTTCTATATTCTTTTGGGTCACTTTCCTTCTTCCATTTTAGTTACATGCCCTTGTTTCCCTTCTCCCAACCATTCTACAAATAAAATTTAACTCATTTTCTATACTCTCATTTGCCCCACCACCACCCTCCCTCACCTTATTTTAATCTCACGTCTCATTAAAACATCATCATTCATCCAATCAAACAAGGCCCATATCCACTAATCCAGCCCATCAAAACAATAATGCAATATCAATAGTGTAAATGGCCAAGTTTGGTGAATATTGAAAATTTAGTGAATCGGATAAAATATTTAGTAAATTCATCTATTGAATTATTGTTGGACTAAACCCTTTTTAAAACAAGTTAATTTGGTTAAAAAAATTAAACTAATTAAAGAAGTTAAAAAGAAAACTATGTGTGTACTGGTTCATTCTGGAAGGCATTTGGCCCAATAAGGAATCAACAAATTGTATTCATGCATAATGATGGGAAGGTTAGAAGAATCTCCGAGAATTATATGATTTTATTGATTTATGTCGGCACATAAAATAATGGGTTAAATATGTTTTTAGTCTCTGTATTTTTGGATGATTTTGGTTTTAGTTCATTTTCAAACTAAGGTACAATTTAGTCCTTCAACTTTAGAAAACTCTGGTTTTAGTCATTTTTACCAAATTTTTTTAACTTTATTTGCTGTTTCAAGCACGTTTCATTATAACATTTCGATTGTTTACACTGTTTGACACATTTTTGCTTTAATGTTAACTGAGAAACGCGTTTGAAACAACAAATAAAGTTAAAAAACTTTGGTAAAAAGGACTAAAACAAGAGTTTTCTAAAGTTGAAGACTAAATTGTACCTTAGTTTGAAAATGGACTAAAACAAAAATCGCCCAAAAGTATAGGGACTAAAAACATATTTAACCCTGAAATAATTTTATTAGTTATTTATTAAAAAAAAAAAATCATGCTGAAAATAGAGTCCAATAATTATTAAGGAACTTTGATATTGAGATGTTGAGTATAGGTAAGTGTGTCTCTAAAAATGGTGTTGGTAAGTAAAGAATAAAGAGTGATTAAAATTAAATCAAGATTACTTGGGGTTGCCATCTAGAGCTGTCAAAACGGTTAATCTGGCTCAATCAGGCCTAGTCTACCACGAGTTGGTCACTTAGTGAGTCAATCCAACCCGGCTCATTTATCAGCGAGCTAGAAAAATTCGAACCCGACTCGACCCACCACGAGTTGGTGGGTAAACGGATTGGCTCACTGACCCACTTAATTACAATTTTTTTAAATAAAAAAAAATACAAACTTTTTATAATTCAAATCTAAACAAATTTCACTTCCAACATGAATGTTTAATTAATTTTGAAAATATGAAACTTAAATAATTTTTTCAAACAAAAAAAAATAATAAATATTTTTTTATAAAATTAAAATTAAATTTTAATAAAATAAAATTAGGTAAGCGGGTTGGTGGGCCAACCCGGCCCACCCGGGTTCAACCCACATGAGTCGGATTTAAATGAGCCGGGTTTAAATCTGACCCGCATAAAAAAAATACAATTTTTTCAAACCCAACCCGGCCCGACACGTGACGGGCCGGGTTAACCCGCGGATTGTGACCCATTTTGACAGCTCTAGTGCCAACAATATTTTATTTAAAAAAAATTACTTCATTTTATAATTTTTTATAATATTAATATAAAAAGATAAATGTAGGGATTGGATTATGTTATTTCGACATGATTTAAAGGGGCTTGATATATTTTCCAATGAATTGCAGTGTGATAATCATGACAGGTTTCTTTTAAGTAGTGATGATTCAGACTTTGAAATTTAGTATATAATTAATTTAAACTACATAGAACAATTTTTTTTTCTGCATAGCACTTCTTGAATTGGGCTTCCACACTTGTAATATACTTAACTTTCTGTTGATTCCTCAGATTTTATTTCCTACACCCCATCATTACTAAATACACTTTCATACTAATAATAAAAGATTAAAATATTTTTCCTCACAGTACCACACCAGGAAGAAAAAGAAAGGAAAAACGGTGTGAAGAAGAAGAGATAGAACTTTGTTTAAAAAAAATCTTTACGAGAGGTATTTTATGTATTTAAAAATATTTATTCTAGAAAATTTATTATGGAAAGCTCATTCTCAAAAGTCTTATATATATTTTGGAGAGATTATTCTGAAAAACTTATTTCAAAATGCATTTTTACACGTACCAAAATTCCTGTTCCAAAAAAATGGTTCCACAAATCTTATTTCAAAAAGTCATATTCCAGAAAATTTAGAAAGTTGGTTCTGAAAATATTTTAAATTAGGAAATCTAAAAGTCACTTTTCTGAAGGGTATAATATAAAGGCCGTTTTGAAAATTAGAGGGGTGAACAAAGCAATACTGGATATGCAGAAACAAAGTCTTCTCTTTGTTAGGTCAATAAATCATTAATGCTTTACTTCCTGTACTCAAGTTTTGTATTCTCGCACCTTAATAAATTTTTAATCCCAATTCTACCCTTAATAATATTAAAAATCCTATCTATTCTTGGTTTTCTTCTTCTATGAACCCTACCCCTCTCCCATCTCCAAATCTTTCTTTTCTTCCATATGAGACTCTTCCATCTATCACTTTCTTCATCCTGGGTGGCATTTTTGTTGACTATATTCTCATTAACACCGTTTGAAAACCATTAAAAATTGGTAATAACTTGAACGTAAAGGTGAGGGTGCAAGCATTCCGGAAACAGTGTTTCAAGAAAAATTTATACAATATACTCTTGAGAATTGAATATTCCGAAAGATAATTCTAAATCTAAAAATAACTTCCGAAACACTTGTTTTTGTATTTCTTTTTTTTTATATTATATTATGAAATGATTGTTCTAGAAGGTGAATTTGAAAATACATTGACTCGTAAATACATTTCAAAATATAACAAAAGTTTTTAAAATAGGTGTTTTGAAAGTCATTTTCAAATTTAGAATGTATTTCCATATAGGAAAGTGACTTCTAGAATTGAGTTTTTCAGAGTATAAAAAAGTTTATAGAATAAGTGCTTTTGAAAAGTAACTCCGGATCTGAAAGTACCTTTTCAAAATTTCTTTTCTTTTTTTATTTTGAATTGGGTATTTCGGAAGATAGTTTTAATATCTAGAAATATATTTTTGGAACATTCAATTCAAAAGAATATTAAAAATTAGGACGTGTAGGGATTTTTGTTATAATTTTAATGAAGGATAATTTGGAGAGTATCACTTTTATGGGAGTGCAGACAAGAAAATTATGGTGGTTGAGAAAGAACCATCTTTAAGGCCGTGTTCACTTGAGTAGATTTGAGGGAGAGTAATTGAGTGGATTTGAGAAGATTTGAAGGTAATTTTTTTTTGTTGTTTATTTGAGTGAATTTAAGGGTAATTGAGAGTGAATTTGGAAGTAAATTTTATGAGAATTAGTTTAGGATTTAATTTATGTGATAGATTAAAAAAATTTATTTTCAAATTTACTCTCACTTATCTCCAAATTTATTCAAATAAATAACAAAAAAAATTATCTTCAAATTCTCTCAAATCCTCTCAATCACTCTCTCCCAAATATATTTAAGTGAACAAGGCCTAAAGCTTACGTTATTTGGTGCAATCTATCAACTGGACTGTAGCCCATTTTGGTGAGCGATTTTAGTCCATTACAAAGTGCATTACTCTATTTATTTTTGTAATGTTTAATTGAAATCATATGAATTTGAAGGCTCAGTTATTTAATAAATATAAACAATATAATATATTCCTATCTAAAACATATTATGAATAATATTAATTTGAGTATGATGCTCCGTTACTTTTATGATTTGGGCAATGTTGTTGGCCATCACAAATTAACAGTCCACGTTTTAAAAAAAATTAAATATTTTTTAAAATCAGTTAATTTAAGTTCGAGTTAATAAAACAGTCAACTGAAATAAACAAAACTTATTCAATTAAATAAAATGCGCGAGTTATTATAAACATGTTTAATTCATAAAAAAAATCAAATACCCCAGAAAAATGTTAACCATGACAATCCAATAATATGAGAGTTCATAAAGTATTGTTTTGCATTTTTTAAGGATTAAATTAAATCAAAATAACCCAACTTTAAATTTATGACTTGATTATTTGAATTTGTTGTAAATTTGGATGTTTTTGATTGATTGAGTTTTACATAAAACTCACCAACAATATTTTTTTTCTCAAAAGAAGTGTACCAAAAATCCCTGTAATCCGTTCTTAATCTCTAATTTTAAATATAAGTAAATATAATGAGTTTTATTGAATTTAGTGTAATGAAAGTGTTATTAGAAGAAAAAATAATTATAATTTATTTGGAAATATTTAAAAAAGAAATTAATTGAAAGATGTCCTTAAAAATAGAAAGTAGGATATGGGAGTAAAGGAAAGGAAGAGATATTTGAGGGTTGTCCATAGCAGGAAAGAATAGAAGCAGCCAAAAGTGTTTGTTTTTATTTGTTATTTAAAAGAAGAGGTTTAAATCCTTGTTTCCTGGAAGTTGCTTAGAGGTAAAATACTATGTTATAGATCCTTTCTCAATTTGGCGGTAGCTTTTGTGGGTTTGTAGTTGGTGGGGTAGGGAAGGAAGGGACCCATACAAACTATGTAATGAATCAGGTTCTTCAAAACTTCTTATTTATGCTCTCACATACTTTTTATTTCCTTCATTCTACCAAGCAAAAACAAACATTATTTTGCACACAATACTAATCAATTAGAAAACTTGTCTTCTATCAGAAAAATTAAATTCCATAATGTCTGCATTTTATACAAGAAAACCCCAAATGCTTACTTTTATACTTGAACTAAAATGCAAATATCTAAAAAATTGTTAATACAAGATTATATATTATACGCCGTATGTATCGCATCCTAAACTTTTGATATACCACGTCATGCCATGGCCACTAAACTTGATGATATTTCTAAAAAAGATACATTGTGGGCCTCCAATTTTTAAATTTATCACTAAACTTGATGTATATTTCAATCATAATGAAAATAGTTATGCAATGAGTGATCCCACAAAATTTGTAATTGAAATTAGACGTGCCCTTGGTTTCAATCACTTCAAATTTCGAATTTACACATTATGTCGAAAACGAATTGGTTTTATTGTTTTGGACACACTTTTTTTTTCACAATAATCTCGAAATATGAAAAAAAAAAAACATGTTCTCGGTAACATTTTCTATTTTTCCCTTAAGCGTGGTTAAAAGTATGTAAAAGATCTAACCTCAGAAACAACCATGGTTAGCAGTTCCCTGTACTGTATACAAAGTAAAAGTAAGGGACCACTAGTAAAAGTAGTCTATTGCACTGTGCTGAAATTTACGAGGTTAGATCTTTAATAAAGTAAAAGAGTTTGGGCGTGTCGTTTATCAAATAGAATAATAATACACGGCGCCAGGATCTTCTGTTCATCAGCCACCGGTGAGATAAGCGCACCATGGCAGTGACGAATAATCCTACAGAAAAACCACATCTATTGTCTCTGTCCCTTCAATTTCCTGGAGGGGCATGAACTTCACACAGCACATCATAAAAAAAAGAAACATCCTTTCCTACACTATATCCAAGAGGTGGCACATGATTTTTTATAAAAGAAATGAAGGAGCAACCAATAGAACTGATGAATAAAAATATAGAATTGTAGATTAATTTTAGATACCTTCTAAAGGGGGAATCCAAGTTATTTAACCTACAAAAGAATGGTACATCTTACAAGATTGAAGAATTCCGAAAGCTTTATAAGAAATTTCGGAATGGGCGGAACCTGCAACCTTAACAATATCTCTTCTACTCTACAGCCTAATTGCCTACAAGTACCAAAGAAAATTTTCCCATAGAAACGTCTCTGGCGCATCATGTTGTCCACTGATTTTCTATTGGATGGCCTGTACATTTTTTCAGGTTTGTTTCCCCAAACACAAACAGCGCAACTGTTTCAAGAGTTCTGCGCTCTGAACTATCAAAGCAAAAAAAGGTCTCAACTCATTCAACATAGAGCGTCAGTGCAAGAAACATCATCCGATGGCGTCATATTTAGATCCGGTATCAAGAAAAACCTTTCCCCGGTTGATTCTATCTCGTTTGGCCTTGATTCTGATGCTTGTGAACGAGCATCGTCTTGAGTGGTACGTATGAGGGCCACCGGAGACACTATTCTCTGATGGGGTTGACCAGCAACCATACACTGTGGTTCAACAGACGTTGAACTCGGATTCTTCTGAGATTTTGATCCGATATCGAGCTAAAAATGCAAAAAAGAAAATTGAGGTTAAGCTTTAATCAAACGTAAGGTGGATTCACTATAAACATTAAAAAGTAGAGAGGGCATTTGAACTCACCTTCATCCTCTTCAAACTCTCATTTTTAGCTCTCTCTGCCTCAAAATTTGCATTTATCGTTGCAATTTCCTGCAAAGCAAGAGTGATGTCAATATTCAAGAATCATTTAGTCCCAAGTTAAATGTGTGCCAAACTAAAATAAATTTATAGTTCTGGAAAATATGTGCGAAGTCCAGGGAGATACCTTTTTCAAATATATCCTTTCCTTTAGCAGGGAGCTTTCCTCTTCCTTTAGTTCAGCAAAGGTCTGAAAAACGAGTAAAAAACAGCGATAAGCATATTCGTATAACGTATATGAAGAGCGAGAGAAAGGCCATGCCAACGGCTTCTCAACCCAGAAATCATTTACTAGGAATATACGCTCTTTGAAATCTTTCGAAGAAAGAGAATGAAGGCAGGAATTATAAGATAATAAAGTGCAATTTTTACCTTTTTTCTTCTGCACTTCTTGGTTGAAGCTGAGTTGCCAGTGTATCCACTTTTGGCAGTGGCCTGAAAATTGGCGAGATCACGAAGGCTTACAAAAATAGTGACATGAATAATGTTCGATAAAATCATAGTCGAAAATAAGGGGGAAAAGGGAGCTCTAGCGTTAAAGGAAAACAGAAAGGTCGCTTGAGAGGGAGCTAGATCTTTATTAATAATTTATATGTAATTATTTAAATCAAGAAGTCGCTCGGCTCCATCAATCATCGCTGCCATCTGTTCGTGCAATGGGACACGTCTCAGGCCATTTAACTTGGGGCCCACCCAATGGGACACCCATTCATGATTCTTGGTGATCAAAGCCCAACTTGCCATGATTTATTTAATTTATTACTATAATCGCACAAAAACTGATTATCAGAGAAATAAGCATAGGCACGCAGGCAACATGAATTCAAATTAAGTTATAATTTTGTTTTTGCAAAGAGGGTAAGGGTAGAAAAAGAAATATGAAGGGCATGGTGCACGAAATGCTGCGTGTCTTCCCATTTCCCACCCAACCGAATCCTAATGTATAGGATTTTAATTTCCCATTTAAGACACCAACTTTAACTACCATCACCCCCGTGATGCTGAAACCCCATCCACCTCATAATGGCACTGTGTCGCGGTGTTCTCCCTCTCTATCACATCTCATTTCAACACACTCCCCCCAACACGAGAACCGCTTCACATCCACACCAACAACACGAGAACCTAAATTCTCCATTATCAACGCCTAAAGGATAATTAACCATTATTTTAATTATTATATAAACAAATACAAGCGGTGCTTCTAATAAAGACACGGGTGAATGTGAATTTCCACTTCAGCTCAGGGGCCACCGGCAAAAGCAGAAGCGATGCAGCTAACTCAGGAGCTTACAGAAGTCATGACACTAACTTCAACGAATCGCAGGCCCGTCATCTATCCATGACAAAGCCAAGCAAACCCTTCCACAGTCCACATTCGGTTCGGTCTTTTCTCAACAGTACCCATCCCCATCTAAATCATGGGGTCCACAACCCCGAATTTACATTGACCAAAATACCCACGCTTTCCACTGCTATTTTTTAACGACTTTTGTCGATGTAATAATAAATATTTAAAAAGGATATGTGTTCTCGTCTCGGTTACGCCCACCCGGTAAACGGGTGAGTGGCCAAATTATTGATTTTGTTTTTTCACCTCGTCAAAAGTAAAAAAGGGTACCGGCGGAATATTAGTTGCACCTGGAAGGGCGTTTTCGTCAATCAATGGAGAACATAGAATGACAGGAGGTACCCCAAACAAAAACAGGCTAGAACAAAACGCCGAGTCTTTGTTCCAGTGCCCCCACGAACATCCCCAGACATTTCCGTCACCACAATATCAACATGAACACCGAAGAAACCCCAAAAATAATTAAAATCAATATAAGAACGGAAAAATCATCCTCCGTAACGACAAGTGACGAGCACAAGTGCGCGGAGGGTATTAATTATAGTTAGATTTAAAAACTAAAAAGAAAAATAAAAACAGAAAAATTGACAGATTTGCCGTCAGCGTCTGATGTCAGCGGAAAATCGAAAACGATGCGCGATTGGAAAAAGATAAAAAAAAAGGAAAACAGTTAAAACTTAAAAACACCACTGGCCTTTGGTCTGTGAATAAGGAGGTTAAGGGCAAAATTGTCAGACGCGAAGGAAACGTCATGCAGAAGAAAAGAATGTTTCGTGAGGCACGCCAAGCCATCCGAACCGACGATAACTACCACGGAGGCGGAGGAAGTTACGCGCACGCGCACGCGCAGCCGTAACGGTGTTTCGGTGAAACAACGGAACTCCGAGCACGCAAGAGAGATCAGAAGAAACGGAGAGAGAGGGGGGAGGAATAGAGAGAAAGAAAGATAACCTTGGATCTGGCGGCATGGTGTTGGCGGCCGGAGTCTTCGTAACCGTCGGCGGTGGCGGATGGGGAGGCACCGCTGCTCCAAGAGAGCGGCGTGGTGGGACTGCATCTGGTAGAAACGGCGGCGTCGCAGCGAGAGACGGCAGCGGTGAGCCTTGATCTTGAGCGGGGCTGTTTGACCCCCCAAGAGAGAGGGGGGCGGTGGTGGTGAGATTTGGTGGAAACGGTTTGCTTGAGTCGTAGGAGAACTTCGACGACGACGGTTTCGTCCGTCATGGCCGCTCTCACCCAGTCGTCGTTCAGCATCTTGGGGTTTGAGTGATAAAAGTCATGAAATGGAGACAGTGTGAGTGTAGCGTGTGTGCGTATAAGAGAGAGAGAGAGAAGGAGAGAGAGAGAGAGAGAGAAGGAAAGGGGTGGCGGAGGTATTGGAAGAAAAGATGCAGAGTGAAGGAAGGATAGGTTTATATATAATTTATAATAAAAGAGAATATTAATAATAAAAAAAAGAATAATAAACGAGAGAGGGGGTGAGGATATTGTGTGGCGGTGAAGAAGGAGGAAGGTTATTCTTGGTTGGTCGTCGGTTCTTAGTTAAAAAGAAAGGGTTGGGTTGGGTCGTGTAGGAGGGTGTGGCCACTGTGCCCTCTCACTCTTTTCTGCTCTTTTCTTCCCCCTGACCCCACCTACTCACATCTGGCATGCCATTCCCATTTTCTCTTTTCTTCACCATTATTCCCTTCCCCTACCCTTCTTTTTTTCTTTTTAACCATATCTTATCACTCTTTTATGCTTAATATTACATTATATAATCAATCATTTCTTCAAGATTTCAAGAAGATATGAGTAAAAATATCTAATCGCTATTATGCTATTCAAATAATCTATCTCCAATTAAACAAACTATTTACCATTTAATTGATGATTTTATTTATTTTTATGTGTTTCTCTTTTCTTAATTTTTTTTCTATTTTCCTTTTCAGAACCAAACAGGAAAATATTTAATAATTAGCTATAAATTTTAAATGTGAAGTTAACAAATAGATGGTATCATTGAATGCACTATTGTAGTGTGAAGAAAACAAGTCCTCCTATTGAGTAGGATCAATGACAAAGCTTTCTTTTTTATCTTACTGTAGTCGCTTCACTATATAGACTACATGACATCATTAAACTAAGTTTAGCGTCAAGGTTTTAAGGTTGATAGTGAAATTTCTCAATGTAACTTTATTTTTCATTTTTTTAAAATAAGATTTTAAGTTATTATAGGAATTTATTATGAGGAAATCAATGAAATATAAACCATTTAATTGTCATTTTTCGTGGAAAAGTCAGATTGACAGAAGCAAAAACAAAGGAAAAAAGTCACGATAAAATCAAGACGCCCTTGGACTAAAAAAATAGTCAAGGGTAATAGGAATCATGAGTTGAAACATATATACACTTAATTAATATAATATACGTATCATTAAATGTATTATAACGTGACATGTATTTTTCTTTTTTCAATGTTTGATTATACTATGTACCCAGTAAAGTAAGAAATTAAATAATTCCTTACAAAATGCATTTCAAAAAGTATTTTATGATAAATCGAATAATGACTGTTTAAGAAAAGTTCTAAAAGTGTGCTTGAGTTAAATTATTTTAAGTTTTTTTTTTAAATTAATTTTTATGATGTTTTTCTTTAAAATGAGTTATTTTAATTTGTTATTTTTTTCTATTTATAAATATTTGGTCCAGCTGTTAAGTAAAACTGAAAATAAACTAACCAAGTTACCATACACAAAGATATTATCTACATGCTAAAGAGATTTACTTAAACTGAAATGAAAATGGAAATAAGTAGCAAAAGTGAAAGAATAAAAATAAAGTCAGCAAAATGCCGTTTTTTAAGCCTGTAACCAAAATTTTAAACAACCATGTCAAATTTTAAACAAAGGGACAGTAAATTAATGAGAAGTTGTGAAAAGATTACATATAAATTTATATTTAGAATAAATAAATATGATAATTCATATTTAAAGTTAAAAGATATTGTTAATATAAGAAAGCAGAAGAGAAGAGAGAGAGAGAGAGACAGTGGTGAATGATTGGAATGGAAGAGTGCATGACAAGCCTTCCTTTCGGCGACTTCACGCCTCATTGTCACCGTTGGGATTTGCACTACCAACACAAACTTTTAAACCCTATCTCAAATTTATAATTATAATATTATTTTATTTTAAACAACTCTCACTCGTAATTATTATTATCACTGTACTATTAATGTAATTATTATTTTAAACTCGTGTTTTTGGAAATCAATCTGCACATCATGCTTTTTGCCTCCCAAATAGTATGTTGAAGAAACCTAACATTCCAAGTTCCTTTCGGACAAGAGCTGTCATCATACTGTTTTCTTCAATTTAAGATTCCATTTTAATTAAGTATATCAAGTCCAGGCTTACCACTAGAGAAGACGACACCCCCTCGTTGGCCCAATAAGGCCCAAATGAAGCCCAAGATATTATAGACAATTTAAGACTTTTTCTTGGACGATGCAAGAAGAAATTACAAGGTTCTATAAGAAATTGCTATGATATTTCTCCCTTGTTTTTAGGACTTAGGTCCAACATTTTTGTAATGTAGTAGATGATTGGGTCTTGGATATGGTTTGCCTTCTAACCCAATTGGTTGCTCATTCATTTCTCATTCATTGAGTGAGTGATTCTTATATGAGCTGTTTAACGATGGACTCAGCAAATATTCATATCACATTCACAAACATGTTTTCTGCTGAACTTTGAAGTTATTCTATTTCACACTTGTCACTTTTTGTGAAGACATCATGACATTGCTACGTTAAAACTACAAAAACTAAACAAACAGAATAAAAATTAAAACTGAATAACAGAAGATAATATGTATAATATCTCTACCAATTAATTAATACAACAAACCGTTTATATTATTAGTTCATTGGAAATTTAATTCTTTTAATTTTCAATACAGAAATTGCAGTATATATCTATATTTTTTCTTTTTAATTTTTTTTTATCCAAATCAATCCTATCAGTTAATTCTCCAGTATTAAAACAAAGGGACACCTAAATAGAGAATCACCATTTATTTTTCAATTTATACAAGAAAATATATAATTAGTATGTTACAAAGTTAACTCTAAAAGGTATAAAAGATTATAAACAAATAGTTAATGATGACAAATTTGTGCTGTATAGAGTACTCTCGAAAAGTTATGAATTTTAACTCATTAATATTGACTAATAATGTCGGCTGAGTCAATGTAAATTTATTCATATTTGTTAATTAATTTTTAAGTAAAGAGTTTTGGATCAACAATATGATATTAATGTATATTTTTCTAAATTTATTTTATTTAGTATCATTAAATTGATATTAAATAAAATTTATTTTTAATATTAATTTAATTTACATAAGTGTAGTTGAAGTTAATGACAATAAGTTAAGAAGATGAAAAATTCTCATAAAACACTTTTATCTATTTTTAACTTCAACAAAAATAAAACAAACAAAAAAGTATACTAAACAAATAAACTTTAAAATCCAAAGAGTTATGTAAATTAGTGTTAACTTAAGAGATACTAACTTAAAATAAACATCAAAGATATATTATGGTAGTGTTGGCGACACCAATTTAAATAAATGATAAAAATTAATAAAATTAGTGTTAACCTAGATCCTAATTTAAATAAATATAAATATTAAAAATAAATAATATTTATATTTTTAATATTTATTTTAATTAGGATTAATATATTAACACGATAGCAACAAAGACATTTTTATTTATTAAAACATTTAAAATAGTTAGTATTGACTTAGAATTGTCTAAACAAACTCTATTAGTATTTAATATTAAGTAAACTCCATTAAGATAGGCTAAACGTGTCACATCCCATTAATTTCTCTTTTTAGTGGAAAACAGGTGTCACGTTTTGGAGTTCTCTCATCTTAGTGAGAGGCAAATGTGGTAGCCGCATTTAATTCTCCGCCATCGGAAATCGTGTGACGGCAGAGAGATGGTGAGTTTCTAGAAAATGGAAGACAAGTGGCAGGCAGAGAGTGAACCGAACGATTTTTGTGGATACAGTATTTAAAGTTGAAACTCGAAAATGGTACCACTTTCTGCATGCGAACTCTTCGTCTTCAACCTCCAGAAACACCATTTTCTCTTCCTTCTCTCTAGAACTTCCAAACTTCTCCCTAGATTTCTAACCACTTCTTCTCCTTCTATCATCAACCTCCTTCCAGATTAATTGTTCCCGGTGTCAAGCTCGCACCGATCAGATTTTCGTTTTGACAACTTGGGATTTTTGAAGGCTTAGAAGCTAGTTGGGATTATAAGGTAAGGGAAGCTTATAAATTTAATTATGATTATTTCGTATGCATGATTCTATGAGTATATGTTTGTGGAATGTATGATCTTGCTGTTGAGAATTTGCATGTTTGATCTTTGGTATGAAATTAGTTTATAAAGTTTTGTAACTTAGTAGAAAATACTGAATCTGTAATCGAAGGGTCATTAGGACAGTTCGGTTTCCCCTATTTTAGAACGTTCGGTCTCATACTGAATGATCAATAACTCAAAGCAATCAGTCATAGATCGAGTGCTAGGCCCGAGAAGGTACCCAGTCATAGACAAAATACTCGGTTCTATATTAATTCTTTCTTTTGAATAAAACGTTCGGTTTAAGTGCTCGGTCTTGAAGAGTACTCGGCCCTGGCAAAGTGCTCGGTCTTGAAGAGTACCCGGCCTTGAGAAGTGCTCGGTCATATACTAGCCTTCGGCTAATAAAGTGTTCGGTCCTAGACTGACACTTAACTTATGAAGCATTCGGTTTCAGATTCTTATTATTGGTTGGAAGTACGTTCGGTCATACACCAAGCGTTCGACCTTACACATTAATAATACTGCTTGAAAGTACTCGATTTTAAAATTAATATTGCTTATTTTAAAGAGCGCTCGGTCTTACACTGACACTTAACTTAACCACGGAGTGTTCGGTCTGATACTGACACCCACTTTCTTGAAGAGAACTTTTGTTGTTCTAAAGCATTCGGCTTAAATTATAAAACGCTCGGTATTCTTCTTCATACGACCGTTCGGTCACTTTCAAATTTTCTTTGATGATTGGTTTCTCACCCTTGCTCGGTAAACTATTGGATTTTTTTTTATGATTTTAAGAGTATTTCAGGGAGGAATATCTCATGAATTGGAAATTTATTTGGTAAAGTATGACTATGGCCAGACTCAGGTTCTGCTCTATCCTGATATTCCGTGAGTATGCCTTCTCAGGTAGAGAAGGGTAATTCATGCGTGGGAATGACAGGAGGTCCTTTAGCCTCAGGGTATTTCTATACCGAGGTGGTTCCACTGGACTAACCTCGGGTGGCGGTCTGTTGAGTGTACCCCAGCCAGGTCCACCCGGATGCAAAGAGCGGCGAGCTACATGGTTCATACCGTCCGGACAGTGTCTTGAGGAATTTGATTATTATGATGTTATCGTTCGGTTTATATATGAATGTGTTTGACTTATGATTTATGGGTTGAAATATTGATGTGCGTTATTTGTGTGTACGTTTCAAAAGTATATTGAAAGTGATTAATTAAATTACATAAGCTTACCCTTATTTTCCTGTTTTATCCATGTGTCGTTCGGTCTTAACCGTTCGGTTGTCTTCTTCATTGCAATGATCATCCTTTGGGGTGTGAGCAGAGGGCGATCTCGAAGATACTTTGGAGGATGCTCTACAGGCCGAGCTACCTATAGACGCGATACCGGAGAATTGTGCAGGACCGTTCGGTCCTTAGAGTAGAATTTTTTTTCTTCTTTCGTTTAGTATGGATAACCGTTCGGTTAGGTATTTTTGGTAGAACCGTTCGGTCTAGTTCTGTAATTTGTATCCGACTTCTACACCTTGTATAGTTTAAGTTTTTATATGTTATCTCTTGTCCCTTCTCTTTACTTGTCCCTTTCTTCACTGTTCTCTGTTCTTTATGATTATTCATGTTAACTCCTTAAATAAATTATAGCTATTATTATATATTTATTGGGATGTTACAAAACGGACACTAATCGGAGATTAACTATAGTGAACATCAACTTAACATGTATTCTACAAATAATAAATTAAATTTAATAATAATTTTAAGTTTTTAATTTTCTTTAAAAAATAATTAACCTTTTAGTGCTAGAGTCGGTTAAGTACAGAAAAAAAATGTCATATTTTTTATCAATGCTATGTTTTGAGAACTAAATGTTTTTTCTTATTGTAAAGTCTTGGAAAAATATATTTAAAACGAAAATGATTATTGTTCATGAAGAGTTAATTAAAAGCTTGGCAGAGAAAAAAATGGAAAGAAAAACTTAAAAATAGATTATAGTTTCCCCCTTACCGATACATATAAGTCGAAGTAGAAGAGTATCTGATTATAGCTTTCTTATCCAAATTAATGTATATGACAAAAAATAGTGCTGAGAGGAATTCTTACCAAGAAATTGAAAATATCCCCTACCTTAATCCCTACATCTAAGCAGCTATATTATCCACACTAATTTCATCGCAACTAATTTGCTTAAACACAATTAATCTGTAAATGAAATAAAAATTTTCTTACACAAATTATCTATCGATAAGATTACGAATAATGTCACATTGATTCGAAAAAAGTATTGTATAAATATTTGATTTTTATTTTATGATATTTCATGGCAGAGCTATTTTATAATAATTCTTTGGTTGCTGGTCAGTGGTCGTGAGCTTGTAGTTTAAGAGTTGTTAGTTAAAGACGTACCCAGCACAACCGAAGCCTTCCTTATACTTCCCGCAATAAATTCAAATGTTTAATTTCTTGGTATGAAAAAAACACCAGACGTTGCTTCTCATCTCTCACTGTCTGTCTCTGAATGTGCCTTTGTGTGTGAGCTACACAACGAATGACACCAACCTCCTAACCTATGAAAATGATTCCACCACATTGCCATCACCTTCCACACCCTTTACATCAGAGACCACCCTCAATGAGTTTATGCTCTTTCATATAAAATTCCATCATAGCACACACTGAGAACCAAAGGGTCATTCGGAGAACCACCAAAGATGATGGAATCCGGTGCTCACTTCTGCAACTCTTGTGGTGAACAAGTTGGACATGATGCTAATGGTGAGCTGTTCGTGGCTTGTCATGAATGCTATTTCCCAATTTGCAAGGCTTGTTTTGAATATGAAGTCAATGAGGGTCGTAAGGTCTGCTTGAGATGTGCCACTCCCTATGCTGGTAAGTGCTAACTCTCCAATGTCTGTTCCTCCTTTCACTTCCTAACTCATTTTTACATAAAAAGTTGTACGCGTACTGGTTCTTTATTTTTGGGTGAAATAGCCTAAGATTTTACTCCTTTTGTATATTTCATAGATAGAGCAAAAGATAATGATGACACCAAGGCTTATGGAAATCAATCCACTATGGCTGCCCAGATCGATGTTTCTCAGGTAATTAATTAACCTTAAAAATATATTTAGTGTCAAGTTGTTCATGTTTGCACTTACAATCTCTGCTTGCATTATGTAGGATGTTGGGCTCCATGCTAGGCATGTCAGTACTGTGTCCACAGTGGATAGTGGTAAGAGAGACTTGGCCTATACCTTCTAGTATAGTTTCTTTGATACTTCCTTTTGATAATCATGATCTGTTTTTTCTTGTAGAACTTAACGATGAATCTGGGAATCCAATCTGGAAAAATAGAGTGGAAAGCTGGAAGGAAAAGGATAAAAAGAACAAGAAGAAAAAGTCTGCACCTAAGGTTGAAAATGAGGCACCAATTCCTCAAGAACAGCAGATGGAAGAAATACAGTGAGTTCAATAATGCGTTGTGTAACGTATTTTCTGCAGGGAACAATACAAGATATGTATGTATGTATATATAATGATGTGCATGGCTTCATGCTGATATATTTTGCAGGTCCTCAGAGGCTGCAGCTGCTGAGCCACTTTCAGCGATTATTCCAATCCCAAAAACGAGAATAACACCATACCGAATTGTGATAGTCGTGCGACTTATAATCTTGGGTCTTTTCTTCCATTATCGAGTTACAAATCCTGTTGACAGTGCTTTTGGTCTGTGGTTGACATCCATCATCTGTGAGATCTGGTTTGCATTTTCCTGGGTATTAGATCAGTTCCCTAAATGGTCTCCCATCAACAGGGACACTTTTATTGACAGGCTTTCTGCAAGGTAAATACACAAAGTTGTGCAACATTTGGAAACTTTGTTCCTTGTACTTCAAGATTTGAAATGAAAAATCATATTGAAGTGGATTGAAGAATGTTCCAGTATTTCTTTCTTTCTTTGTCAGTTTAGATTTGTGAAAGGTGATCTATACAAATGAAATGAATGGATAATATACAGTAAAATAACATCTAAGTTTAATTTGAGAGTGATATTCAGTTAGTTTATATTTTGGATGCTTGAATTCTCACTTCTGTTCTGTCATGCCAGATATGAAAGGCCTGGTGAACCCTCTCAGCTTGCTGCTGTGGATTTCTTTGTCAGTACAGTCGATCCTCTAAAAGAACCTCCATTGATCACTGCTAACACAGTGCTTTCAATTCTTGCTGTGGACTACCCTGTGGATAAAGTATCCTGTTATGTGTCTGATGATGGTGCTGCAATGCTGACATTTGAGTCCCTTGTGGAAACAGCTGACTTTGCAAGAAAATGGATTCCATTTTGCAAAAAGTTTTCAATTGAACCACGTGCACCTGAGTTTTACTTCTCTCAGAAGATTGACTACCTCAAGGACAAAGTACAACCTTCTTTTGTAAAGGAACGTAGAGCAATGAAGGTAAGCATTTAAAGCTCCATATATTTACTATGACCTCAAAGTCAGGACAACCTTGATAAAACAACTATAAAACATCTGACTTGCTTTAATCACCACCCATTTTTTGTTCATAGAGAAACCTCTTCATGATTATCTTTGCCTTTTCTTCCAGAGAGACTATGAAGAGTTTAAAGTGAGAATTAATGCTTTGGTAGCAAAGGCTCAGAAAACACCAGATGAAGGATGGACTATGCAAGATGGAACCTCATGGCCAGGAAATAATTCACGCGATCACCCTGGCATGATTCAGGTACATTCATTCATTTTTTTTGTGTGATCAAATCTCATTTCTGACATAGTCAGATGCCTGATTTCTGCAAATTGGCTACCAAATTATTTGGAAGGAGCAAACTTGGAAGTCTAAAACTCCAGTTTAATGGAATGCTATGCAAAGCTAATTATCTACTTTGTGTAAATTACATATTCAGCTTTCAATATGCTTTCTTGAATGTGATTAGTTTTTTAAAATTATTATGGCATCACCAAGTTAAGCCTTATGTATTTTTGTTCAATATCCACAGTATTTGTTCTCACTTTTTCTTTTGATGAAAATGAGTGCTCCATTTGAATGTTCATAAGCATTTGGTTGTTCTATTCTTGTAATCATCACTCTATTTTGCATTCTGAGCAAATAATATGAAGAACGTTTTGAGTGATTGTATGGAAAGTGAGAACCTTCTCTGTTTTTGAAATATTGACTAGTTCTATTGATCAATTATTGGAACAAGTGCATGCCATACTTCTATATGCATCTTCATTGCAAAAAAGAAAACTGAAATCAGAGCAATTTTCTGCTTGTCATTTTCAGGTTTTCCTTGGACACAGTGGTGCCCATGACATAGAAGGAAATGAACTTCCCAGATTGGTGTATGTTTCCAGAGAGAAAAGGCCAGGTTACCAACACCACAAAAAGGCTGGTGCTGAAAATGCACTGGTATGGTAGATACTTGAATTAATATTCTATATAAGGTCATTAAAATTTTATAATGGCTGATGCTTATTTGCATTTATACAGGTGAGGGTGTCTGCAGTTCTCACAAATGCTCCCTTTATTCTCAATCTTGATTGTGATCATTATGTGAACAATAGCCAGGCTGTTCGGGAAGCAATGTGTTTTCTGATGGATCCAGTAGTTGGTAGAGATTTGTGCTATGTGCAGTTTCCCCAGAGATTTGATGGTATTGATCGTAGTGATCGATATGCCAATCGCAACACAGTTTTCTTTGATGTAAGTTCAAAACTTCATTCATATTGTAGGCTCAGAATGGTTGAAAATTGAGCATCAAACGTATTAACAGCTTTGATGTGTTTTCTTTTTGGAATTTATCTGTTTCTATGTCCAGAAATTGTTTCGTTGTTAAACAATATTGTAATGGTGTTGAATAATGTGCATCCGGTTGTATAACTTGTATGAAGTAAAAATCATGGACACACATTTACAGTAGTTTCCAACATTGATCTCTTTCAGGTTAACATGAAAGGTCTTGATGGCATTCAAGGACCTATGTATGTGGGAACTGGATGTGTTTTCAATAGACAAGCACTTTATGGTTACAGCCCACCTTCCATGCCCAAATTATCAAAATCATCATCCTGTTGTTGCTGCCCCTCAAAGAAGCAAACCAAAGATGTCTCGGAGCTTTATAGAGATGCAAAGAGGGAAGAACTCGATGCGGCCATTTTTAATCTTAGGGAGATTGACAGTAAGCACAGTTAACTTTGTGAGTAAGTTTTACTTAAGAACATATAGCAGAGTCTTGAATGAGGAAAATGCTTCTTGCTTCTTTTTTTCCACCAGATTATGATGAATATGAGAGGTCAATGCTGATTTCACAAATGAGCTTTGAGAAAACATTTGGTTTGTCCACTGTTTTCATTGAATCTACACTAATGGAAAGTGGAGGCCTGCCAGAATCTGCTGATCCATCAATGCTGATCAAAGAGGCCATTCATGTTATTAGCTGTGGATATGAAGAAAAGACTGCATGGGGAAAAGAGGTTACTCTCAAATGCCAATGCTCTTCACCAGTGATTGTTTTTGTTACCACTTAAAATATCATTCTAGCTGCAACTACTACATTTCCCTTTTTACTTATTTGATCACATGTTTTATTGGTTATTCAGATTGGATGGATCTATGGTTCAGTGACTGAGGATATCTTAACGGGTTTCAAGATGCAATGCCGTGGATGGAGGTCAATTTACTGCATGCCCTTAAGGCCTGCATTCAAAGGATCAGCACCAATCAATCTTTCTGATCGGTTGCACCAAGTTCTTCGATGGGCCCTTGGATCAGTTGAAATCTTCTTCAGTAGACATTGTCCCCTCTGGTATGGTTTTGCAGGAGGTCGCCTCAAATGGCTGCAGAGACTTGCTTACATAAACACCATTGTATACCCATTTACATCCCTTCCTCTCGTTGCTTATTGCACTTTGCCTGCAATTTGCCTCCTCACAGGAAAATTCATCATACCAACGGTAATTCCTTGACTGTATTTAATAGTGCTACAAATTACTAATGCATGATAGAACTCTAGAATATATATTTGTTGTTACTCATTAATCAGTCGTTGAATCCTTAAGGTGAAATGTCATTATTATGCGTAATGTGTAATTACACAAGCGAGGAAAAGAGTCTTGACAACAGATCAGTAATGTAAAACTTGCTAATTTGGCAGCTTTCGAACCTTGCAAGTGCCCTCTTTCTTGGACTTTTCCTGTCCATTATAATCACTAGTGTGCTTGAGCTCCGGTGGAGTGGTGTGACGATTGAAGCTTTGTGGCGTAATGAGCAGTTCTGGGTGATTGGAGGAGTTTCAGCCCATCTGTTTGCTGTGTTCCAAGGATTCCTGAAGATGCTGGCTGGTGTTGACACTAACTTCACTGTCACCGCCAAAGCTGCTGAAGACACTGAGTTTGGTGAACTATATATCATCAAGTGGACCACACTCTTAATTCCTCCAACCACCCTTATCGTTATTAACATAGTTGGTGTTGTGGCTGGCTTTTCTGATGCACTTAATGGAGGATATGAGTCTTGGGGACCACTTTTTGGAAAGGTTTTCTTTGCCTTTTGGGTTATTTTCCATCTCTATCCATTCCTCAAGGGTCTGATGGGTCGCCAAAATCGTACTCCAACCGTTGTTATTCTGTGGTCAGTGTTGTTGGCGTCTGTCTTCTCTCTGGTGTGGGTGAAGATTAACCCTTTTATCAGCAGAGCTGACAGTTCAAGCATCTCCCAGACCTGCATTTCAATAGATTGTTAAGTCACACACACTACCTACATAAAAGTTTTGACCATATCTCAAAATATGGATGATGATTGATGATCATTTGAGCCGCATTAGTTCTTTGCTGAAATGTGTAAGCATGATTGTAAACATCCTTGTTACTTCTTTTCCATGCCTTGGACGAATTTCTTGTTAGAGAACAAGCATTGATTGATTGTTTTAATGTAAACTAGTCACTTTGCTTTCCACTTAGATATTCGAATGATATGGACAAAATAAAGATTAGAAAAATATGTTAGTAATAATTATATTTAACTTTTAGAAAAATAGAATCAAAATCTAAATAAATTCTTTATTAAAAATAATAAGATGCTTAAAAACGAGAAATCGATAAATACTAAAACTTTTTTTTCTTACATAAAAAAACATCTATATAAAAAAAATATATGAGACCTAGTTTCACTTATAATAATTAATGAGCCCAACTTCTCTTTAAGCTTCCAAAGATATTTTGCTACTCAATAAAACAACCAGAGATAATCAATATAAAACATCTTCTTAAAGTTAGCTTTTCTACTTATATTTACACATATACACCGATTACTCTCTTTCCTTTTTAACTCTCTTAATGATTTCTTTTATTTTTATTTTTGGTTGCATAATAGATTGGTAACCCATAAAAAAATACCTATATATTTCTTTTTCATAATTAAGCTGGCGTGCGGTGATCTACTTAACAAATCTTCTATGATCATAATTAACCAAATTTACTTTCTCATTATGTAAAATATTTGTCATCATTATATGGTATAGTTGAAGGTTTGTTTTGGTGGCTAAGATAAATACAATATGCTCTATTCATTAAAAGTTTTCCTAAGAGAATTTCAGACAAACATGTTTCATTATGATGAATGACAAAAAAAGGACTTGTGTAAAAATGAGAAGTTAAATAATCCAGAAAAAAAAATCTATTTTAAGATTTTTAATTAAAGATTATGTCAATTTTTTTAATGTAGATTTGACTAATAATTTATTGTTAAATCTCTTGATGAACTTCTCTAGAAGATCCATTTTAGTATCAAAACTGAAAATTCATTTTAATAATAAACTCAAACCAATATAGTATCACAAACAAAATCATTCAAAGGTGTCAGTCTCATTAGTTTTCACACACACTCCACAATTTATATCTATGAATAACAATGTTACTCTTTCTCTACGACATCGCCTCCAACCTTTAATTACACGAACACGACAAGCACCTCAAATTTTGACCAAAGTAAAGTGAGGAGTGGATGCAATGCAACTGTCATGTCGTAATTGCTGGAGTGCTCGAGCCTAACGAACTTTCCATCTGTAATTAGCCGACGAACCACTTGGATTATCCATCAAACCAGAGATGGACCCTCCAATTTTTGGACCTTTAGTGCTGTCTCTATTACAACTCACAACAATTTACGAGGAGAAGTACAATTTGTTGTTCTCCTCTTCAATGTCTTCTCTTTTTAGTTTTTTTTCTAATTCTAGTTACCATTTATCATTATGTTATTTTATATTAGAAATAAAACACTTCTATTTTTCAGCATACGTGCACATAATTTTCAATCTTTATAAATAGCAGTGTCGTGTAAGGAAACGTTGATTACGAAGGGACATAAATCCACATTACCTTAGTCCAAATTAAGTTTATACTTTAAATGCAAGAATGAGTTTATCTCACAAGATTGAACTTGTAAATTCTATCATTTATTTCTTATAAAAATATTAAACATAGTAAAAAACAAGTTACACACATTGCCTCCAAATATTTGTTTGTCAAAAGAGAAAATTTTGAATCAATTTAGCTAGCTAACCCAGGTTTCTAACTTTTACAGCAAAAAATTATGTACTTGTTTTGCAGCCAAAATCTTAATTTTTACAATATTATTGCCACCAAAAGTAAAATATACTCTCGCTGTGTGTATATTTACCTCAGACAACACAAACAGACACTCCAAAGAATGTCAGAAACCAATCATTCACTCACCACATTGGTAGGAAGGAAGAGTTGAAGGCAAAAATTATGTACTTCGATTCATGAGCTAGAACAAATTTACACGAAAAAACCACGGCAGAACAAAAGCTATCACCAGGCATGCCATCAAGAAGTTACAAAATGGCTGTCCTCGCCAGCATCCAACAACTCTTGGGGATGAATTACCATCGTTGTCCATGAATCTTCTTTCATTCCACTCTTCTATAAACCCATTACTGCTAACACCTGAAACATTTTTTGCAGGCTCACCGCATATTTCACATAACCTGTGGTTTAAGAAGGTAGTTAATATCAATAAAAGGTAGCACCTTTGCAGTCACTTGCTAGGACCACTTTTACAATTGGTATTTATTATACAATAGAAGTATAACAGAGAGCAAAAGAACCCCAGGATCATGTAAAGGAAAGTTTGGGGGAGTTAGAATCATCCAATGGATAGAATGCAACTACTGTTATATTTCAGGTCAATGGGGACTGATCGATATATCCATATAATATCTAATACAAATTCATTTTGTGGGTGATATGACTAACACTACCTAATCTATGTCCCCTATGTCATCTGAACACGGAAACATTATCCAAAAGGATCTTCATCGAGACACTTATTCAAATATCAATGACCCAACAAGAGTATGACAACCAAATTCAATAATTTACTACTTGCCAAACTGCGACTTCATCACTTGACGCATCTTATGGATGTCACGTAACCTCAATTCACACACAATAGAAGAAAATTGCTAATAATGCTCATGTCTAATCCACAATCTTATACCCTAAAGGAAGAAACTCCACTGCGTGTTTGGATGCACTTCTCCAATTTACTCATCACAGAATCCTGATCAATATGCAAGGAATGGCTATGTGTGGGTGCAGTAGTGATGATAGTGATTGGCCAACTACAGATATACCAATCAAAGCAAATAGCAGCACGCTATGCTACCAAATTCACTAATTGCAATGGTGGTAAGCAAATTCAATGCCAAGAGCTCAAACAGAGGAACCTTATGAAGGCAAATTCAAGCATAAGCCCAGTCATGGATTTTGGAAAGGGTTTGAAGGAATACTGATTATGATATTGAAAAGTCCTACTTTTAAAATCCTGTCCTGTTCTAATGTAAGAACAAGTTCACAAGGATGCCACTGACCTCAAATGATCAAGACAAGTCAAGGAAAGACAAAGATGAAGCCTATCAGAAATGTTTCATATTATTGTTGAATTAGGAATGTTTCATATTATCAAAGCACCTGTAAACAGACACAAACACAGCAACAAAAGGGAAGAGGAATATGTGTTATCAGAAATTGTGCCAGACAATATAAGTGACAAAAACTTATGATTTAGGAATTCAAAATAAGCAGACAACGTTTAAAAGCATCAATGCAAAACCTCAAAAAGCACACTAATTTTATTGTTGATCTGCAAAAACTAGAACCAAACTAATTTGACAAGAACAGATACCTGTTCCCCTTGAGCTTGAACCACGCCTCAGCACAGTGAACGTGCGCGATGCCTAGTTCATCTTTACATGCACAACCAAGCTGAATCAAATCTACTCTTGTAGCAGTATTAGCAGTGCCAACAATTGTTACATCCGGTGATTGACCAGAAGTCAGATGGCAAATCCTACAAATTATTTCACCTTCAGAATTGTCATATAACTTTTTGTGGCTGCTGCACTTTATATCAATCACACATGAACTTTTATCAGTTTCAGACACCTCTTTTGCTGCTTTCATGGACCCCAAGCTCAACCCCGATTCCTCAACTTTTACTTCCAATTTCCTATTATCTTCATTCGTGTACTCAGTCCGAATAGACTCAATCACAATCACACTTTCAATCACTTCTCGATTAACCAAATGGTTTGAATTACAACTAGTTCCCTGATCAACCCCAGGTAACATATCACTGAAATTTTCTCGACCATCCTTGTCTTGGCCCTTAACTTCCTCCTTTAGCTCCTTATCAGATCCTGAATTCGCATCGACCCGTCTCGAAGTTCCAGCTTCTTCACTTATACTATCGCTAGCAATTGCAACCCGTTCAACCAAATGACTTAAACTCTTGTCATGAACCGGATCCAATACCTCACCTCTATCTTGATCCATTGACAAGCCGTTCACTCTCAAGATACTCTTACAATGCCACGGTACAAACCCCACCTAAAAAAACTCCTTTTTTTTTTTTTTAAATAAAGAGGATGAAAATGTGATCAAATGAAAGGAGTAACATACCTATCCTCCAACAACCCACTTCTTTGTTGGGGACACAATCTCTCAATATATTCTTGAAAAAAATCACACTTTTAGAAGAAAATGTTAACCTGGGATGTCACCTATGAGATGGACGACCTCACTGTCCAAGGAAACAAACCCCCAAATAGACTCAAAGAGATGGGCTTTACTTCAAAATATTAAATTCCACAAACAGTTCATATCATCTGACATGTTTCAATCCAACTCACGCCAGGAAAAACCTGCGTGATTAATGGGGGAAAATAGGAGAAAAATTAGGAAAAGAAAGAAACTATGAAAAAAAGATAAAAAAAAACCAACAACAGGACTGGGAGATTGAGTGCAATGGAATCCTTAGATTATTTAGGGTAGTGATTCAAGAAAAGGAAGCAAAAAAAAGAAGATGACTGTGTCTTTATTGGGAAATTTAAGAGAAACCCTGGTACTGTTGTACCAAGATAGATACGGATGACTGTACATTACAAAAAAAAAAATAGCATTTATTCACTTATTATTAAGTAAATTAATCGAATTGCAGAAATTTTGCGATTGAAGATTATCTGGGAAAAAGAGTTTCCAATGAGCAAGTGGGTGCACAGTGTGAGTGTGAGTGGTGGGTGGGTGAGCTTTGTCTACTTTATATGATAGATAGTGCCTTAAGCAGAAGCTCCTACACATGGCTGTGGTGAAGTGTGAGAATTTTTTATAGAACTTAAAAAATGGTAACAAACTACAAAATCATATTTGGACTCGTCCAGGTTTTACATAATAATGGCGACTACTACTGACCACTGGTCTGTTAGCCACACCGCAAATGTTATCCATTAACTTTAATTTGTTGTGTTCCCCTTATTTCTGTATCATGTTAATTTGTTCTTCTTTTTTGTTTGTTGTTAATTGTTAGCCTTTATCTTTGTATCTATTCCGCAGTTTTTGTTAATTTGTTCTTGGGTGTATTTTATTTTATGTTACTAGTTTGGAGGATTATGGAAAGAACTCGTGCTATTGAATTTTATTCATTGAAAAATAATTTCTCACTTTTGTTTACTCCAATCAAGTTTACCAAAAAAAAGGTATAGAAGGAAACAATATATATATGTAAGAGGATGGAATAGAGACTATATTTATTTAGTATAAAATAATGTTAAAATGCATTTCGTGTCTTATATCTAGCTTGTAAAATACAATTAATCTCACTAAGATTGAGAGGATTTAAACTGAAAATAAATATGGCATAATTGAATCACTACAAAAATCTATATAATTTTTCTTTAACTCTCTCTTTTAATTTCCATTATTATATCTTGTTATTGTATTTTCATTCTTTATATCTTTTTATTTTGGTTATACTTTTATTTACTTTTCATATCTCCTTAATATAATATTAAAAAAATTATTAATAACAATTCTTTATTTGATAGACTTAGGTTAAGTTTTAATAATCTTAAAGATCCCATTTTTAAACAACATCTTTTATTTTCCTTTATCTATTATATTTATATTTTTCGTTTTTATTGAATAAACCCAACTAATTATTCATTGTGTTTGTCAAGTTACACAAGTTGTCTCCAAGGACACGAAAGCTGTGTTATATTCCATTTCACTTATATTTAAAGATAATATGCAAACAATTAATTAAAGTCTGACAGAAATTATAAAAGATGATTAAAGTAATTAAAAAAAATGGAAGAGCAAATTGTGATGTGTATTGGTAAGATATAGACGTTTCCAGGTATTGATAATGAAACACTTGGGAAAGTAATGGAAGGATACAGCCATGTGACTATGTTTCACGTTAATGCATTCAATCCCTTTGAACTACACTAATCATAAATCAATTCAAATTTAATTATATCACCATATAATGCGCAATGGAGATGTGTTTCTACGCAAACCATCGATAAGAATGTTCATAAACAAATTTATTTATATATCAAGTCAATGTTTTTAATCATCAAATTCTTACAAGTCAATGTTTTTAAGGATGTGTCTAAAAATAGATTTGAGGGAAAGTAAAAAGATGTATTTGAAGATAAAATTTTTGTATATTTTTAAGGAATTTTGAGATAAATGTGAGTAAATTTGAAATGAAATTTGTGAATGATTTGAATGAATTGATAAATAAAAATAAAATTTTAATAAATTAAAATGTAAGATTATTTATTCTTATAATCAAAATAATATTATTGTTTATTATTATTGTAGTTTAATATTATTATTACTATAATCTGTTATAATACGATTTTATTCGTAAAAATGTTTCAAATAGAAAAAACATTAATAGAAACAACGGGATAGCGTTTAAGAGAGATAATTTTTTTTTATGATTAGATGCATAATGCATGAGAAATATATCTTCAAATATAGAAAAACAATTATTTATTGTCGCGAACCAAAATGATTCACTTCCTTTACTCTCTTTTTTTTTTGTCGGAGAATGGCTGGGCCGAGACTTACGTGACCCTAGAGTTTGAAAATGTTAAATGTATGGGCCCCATTATTAGAGAATCTTTCCTCGGTGAAAGAGATGTGATTTTTGGATACAAACACTTTATTAAACAAAATCTAAAAAGTAAATCAATTTTTAAAATGATAATAAATAATTTTTATGTCAAGAAGAAAATAATAGCCTATTTTTTTTAATTTTTATTAATATAAAATATTTTATAAATTATTTTTTACTTACTATAGGAAATATATACAAATCTCTATCTCTTTTTTATTTTTAACTATTAAAAAGACAATTATTTCCTTTTTTTTCTCCTTGAATTTATTCTTCTTTTTTTGTTTGGATAAAATTGAAATTGTGAAAATAGGAAAGAAAAAAAAATTAGAGTTCATTATTTAGATGTTAGCATGAAAAATTACAAGAGATAGGATAAAATTGTGTTATGTAATTTTTTATTTTAAAATATTCATTGAAAGATCTTGTTAGTTTACAGGATGAAAAAAAAAAAGACTTCGTACTAGTTTGTCTCAATCATCAATTTAATTCGTGAATGTTTTCAAGTCTTACTAAATCACTTATATTAAAAAAAATTAAGTATTTTACTTTTTTTTTCTAAGTAATTATCACAAATATTCTTTGTACAATAGTATTTGTAGACTTTATACTCACTCTTAAAGATATAAAGGTTACTAGAAATCACAACATCTAAGGTAAACATATATAAAATATGAGTTATGATTTTTTTTTTAATTAAAAAACTATTTTTTAATTAAAAACACTGAAGAAGGATACAACAATTTACATAAAGCTTGGACAATTTGTAAAGAAATTGATGATTAATTATTGTTTTTCATGTTAGTAAGTGTTTTATTTACGAGTCTTCAAAAATATAATATAATAGTTGAAAGAGATATTGATGTCTTATTCTGTTGTCATTATTATTAGTTATTTAAGTTATATTTGACTTGAATAAGAGATTGACATATATTAGAGTTTATATAGTCAAATGTTAATCAATATATTTCTTTGATCATATAGGTTATTTTTATTCTTAAGTTATTAAAGTTTATTTGACTTTAAACACAGAGATTGATATACGTATATAGTCATACTGAAGAATGGTAATACAATAGAGTACAACTCTTAAAATGAAGATCAATATATTATATAATATAATGAGTTTTAAAAATAAAATAAATGAAAATCAACAAAACAATATATTTATAATAAAAGGTATATAAAAAAACAATATATTACATAATTTGTTGAGCTCAGTTTTAAATAAAAGTTGTATAATGATTTAGTAAACGTATTTGATGAATTAAAAGAAAGAGTCATAGTTACCAAATTTGACCGCACTACTCCTCAGAGAGAGAGTATGCCAATGACACCACAAAAAGAGAGGTTTGAACAACATTTATGCCTTTCAAATCCACATTAGTTTACGTTGAAATTTGAATATTCAATTAAAGTAGTAGAATCTGAACACATCACATTCGTGTCTACAATAGTATACTTAAAACAACATGCACAAACACTTAAGTCTTAAAACAACTACTACATACATGGACAAATACAGAAAAATCACTTTCTGGCATACAAAATCCACGAAGACGCAAAAGCATCTCACGTACTGCAAATCTTCAATTTGAAACTGCACTTCTCACTGAGATTTCAGTCTCTTTCTGCCACTAACATTCTGTTGGAAAGGTATTATTTGTAAAGAAACACTCTCAAATGACATTTTTTTTATCGGAAATTCTCATTTTGTTTGTTCTAATGAATCCCTCCTTATTTGTGTCCTTGGTAAGATTAACAGCTTATTTATCTTCACTGTACAAACTTTTTTATCAGATTGGAATCAGTTCAAAGTCTTCATCATTCTGTACATCACATGTTAAAACTCAACTACATATGGATGGGGAATTGGAATTGTATTCGTTCCCCTTAGAACTGAATTTCTCGTTGTCTGTTGCAGAAAATTCTTAGTCCTTGCCACTTCTGCAACACCTGTTTGCTAGTAGTTATATTTAATATAAAATAATTGAACAAAAATTATGGATTCAGTTACTTAATAGATTGCATCAAGGTTAAAATTCAAATTCTACGAAAAAATTCAACGTTTCTGGTTACATTTAGAATGTATATTTTATGTATGTATAAATAAATGTCAATATAAAAATCACGAGAACTGATATTACCAAAAGAGCTAAAAGTTTCAGGAAATCAAATTCATGAAATAAAAATGAAATTTGGAACATTAGAAAACGGCATTGAAGAAACAGATAGATAGCACATTACATTTCACAAGGAAAGGAACTGGGTGTGCAGCATTGCAAAATGAGGCACATATTAACATGAGGAAACCAAAGCAAACCCAACCATCAAAACTCTTCTGGGACCCTTCTCTCCTCTTTCCAGCCAATGCTTTTAGTTTTCCCCGTACAGTTCAAGCATTCTAAGTTCTGATATGACCATTTCAGGTCAAGTATACTCCTACTATATGACATGTAGACTTGGACAATAAACAAGGCTATATTTTCCTGGGGAAATAAAGATCCACCGGTAGCAATAGAGAATCAAAAGGTAATACATATACTGACGGATCAACTGCAGCCATCCAGCTTCCCAAATCTCAGTCCCGATTCAGCTTGAAACTACATTGGCCAGGCCACAGAACATGGTATTTAGACAAAAATAATGGTATCCCACTATCACCCCTAAGCTTATCATCACGATCCTCCAAGATGAACAAATTGCAGCCCTATTTGCCTCTTCACATGGTCAGGTATCAGCTTATTAACAAGCTCAGGAGATGCTCCGGTTAACTGTCAAAAGGGAGAATAAAAAATACAGTTGCCCATCAGTTATGTTTAGCTTGGATGTTTATCAGGATTGAACACAATGCATATATGTAAGTATTGTTTTGTGTACCCTAACAGACAAACACAAAGAAAGGCAGTAAAGAGAACACTTCAAAATTTATTTTTTACACAGATGGTTCAGGATGAGTATTAGTTGCCCAATGCAAGAGGAAATATTCAGACTACCAGGCAGCCCTAAAGCATCTGTCGATGTACAGACCCTTATCAGGCTTCAAGATTTTTTTTAACTTTTTTTATAATTATTATCAATTCTATTCCTAGTCTTGAATTAGTCTGTACAAATAATTTACTAGCAGAGTACAAATATGACCAAGAAATATGTTTTAAGGACTTACTTCCTGTTTGAAGTTAAATAGAGGGGGGAATGGACGACCATTTGGCAGGCGAGCATTGGGTTCTCGGAGTTCATCAAAGAAAGGATGAGCACATGCTTCAAGCTGCAAAACAAAAATATTTTTTTCTAAAATTGTTTTGCAAGTTTTTCCAGATAACATTTGCCAGTTAGTTAATCAAACTCATGACAGATATAGGCTGAGATTTGGACAGGAGCCAGCCTCACTTACCGCAGTGCACCTAAGACTTGGGGAGTATTGCAATAGCCGAGATGCAAGATCAATGGCTTCCGGAGGCATCTTTTTGTGGAATATCTACACACAATTTCGAGTTAGAATGCCAGGAATATTTCATGCCAATATATGAAAGAAGAGAAAATTATAGACCTTGTGCCATGGATGTGCTTTTATCTGTGGAAACCTAAAGTCATTGTAATTGGGATTCATACAGCGCACTTCCTCTCGAGTGGGTGTACCAAGCACCTAGAATACAAAATTTTATAAAGGTGACTGATGATGAAAAGGAATAATTGCATGACTAGTGAAACATAAAACACATGTTAACACCAATTGCACCTTTATAATATGTACGAGCTGGTCTACAGCATTTTCGCCAGGGAATAATGGCTGCAAAAGTTCAAATTGTTTCAGAAACTCACAGGGAGCAGATAATCAAGAGAACATTTACATCACTTTGTGATAGATTTACATTATAGTATTTAGTTATACAAATTAATGAAAACAAATCAATAACACAGACCTGGCCCAAAAGAAGTTCAGCAAGGACACAGCCAGCTGACCAAATATCAATTGAACTTGTATACTCAGTGGCACCAAATATAAGTTCTGGTGCTCGATAGAATCGCGAACATATGTATGATATATTAGCTTCACCTTGGACCTGATGAGACAAGATTGACGGTTAGTAAATGATCCTCAATAATAATACATAACTGGAAAGCATACAGAAGGTAACAAATACCTCCCAGAATTTTAAAATACGCTCTTTCCACAAAGAAAAATAATCAAAATGTTTAATACAATATAAAAATAAAAATCTTAAAACAAAGCTTGCTGTTGAGCTGACCAATACATGAACACAAGGGACTATAATCAAAAGAGCATAAAAATCAGACCCTCTTCATCCAAACTGTCAAAACTTTACGGCAACTAATAGATTATTGGTTGACACTAAGTTATTACGCCATCAATATAAAAGATGATGATGCCTGGAAAAAATGGACAAAATTTAAGTACATAAAAGCAAAATAGGGAGTTCAACGTACTAGAACTTTTGCACTTCCAAAATCGCATAGCTTCACTTGGTGTGTAAGAGGATCCACCTGGAATGTACACAGAATGACATTTAAGCCATAAATAATTACTACTTTCAAGAATGAACTGATATATATATAGGGTGCGTATACAAGTGAGAGGAGCAAATCCCCAACCACATAATTCAAATGAATGGTCAAGATAAAAACTAATTAGCACAATCTTAACCATCCATGTATGATTGTATAGCCAAAATTAACTCCTCTCACCATATTATACAGTGAGAAAGCCAGTTTTGTAAGTGTGAGATTAAAGAGAACAAATTTGAGCCGTACAACAATAAATGAATGGATAGGATTCGATGTTTTTTAAAGTCACATGACCACATAAAATAGTCATGTATTTTTTTCAAAAACTCAGATGACTCAATATTTATTTCTCAAACCATCACAAACAAAAAGGCTCTCATTAGATACACCCGCATACACACACAGGCACAACAATGGCATATCAACAAACCAGTATATTTTGAGGCTTCAAATCTCTGTGACAGACTTTGGGAACAGTGTGGATATAAGCCAACCCCCTGAAAATCTGCATGCATTTAACAATCTTGTAATATCAGACACCGAGCAAATAAATCAGAGATATTCATGAAATGCCAGAAAGTATGCAGCATACCTGATACATGTAAAGTTTCACATAGATGATGGGCATTCTCTGATTAGCATTGCTATAGTGTTTCAAGACTCTATACATGGACTCTGGAACATATTCCATCACCAAATTAAGAAAAAGTTCATCTGTACTTGTAGTGGAAAAGAAACAATGCTTCAGAGTGATCACATTTGGGTGATCCATCACACGCATTAACTGCAGTTCACGATTCTTGTATCGCCTGTCTTGTAAAACCTTTTTAATTGCCACTGCTTCCCCAGTTTCCAAGCATTTTGCCTAAGAAAGTAATGATCAGCACGAGGAAAAATAGGTAGAGATAGCAAGAGTAACGAATCTAGTATTGAACAAATAGCATACCTGGAAAACAATTCCAAATGACCCAGTTCCTACAACCCGTTCTGCCATGTAACTAATAGTCTGGAAGAATCATTGAACAAGACATTAAACTCACATTCGAGGAAAAGTGTCGTAAAGGTGCTTTCGATAACCAAGCAAAAAATCTAAATAAGACATCATATCAGGGATTTACAAAGATAATACCTGTTTAGGTTCCCCATTTTTGCCTCCAATAGTTGTAGATATGATGTGACCAGTGAGAGAATCATTGCCATTGATGACAGAGTTAGACATCTCCTGTTAAAATAGTCATATTTAAAAGAAGTTATAAAAAATATAAGAATGTTAACCTTCTTCACAAAATATTTCAAAATGGGTTTGGTTTCAGAAGGAAGCTAAAATTTGGAAGAATATATTTAAACAATTGGCAGACATTAAAAAAAAAACACTAGGTAAAGACTAAGATCATCTACATGATACAAAATTAAAACATCACATTTCAACAGCTCATCGAATAACTCAAGTAAGTTTCATAAACGATATGAATTGGGTAAAAAAACCAGGTTAGCAACTTAAGGATATAAGCTGCAAAAACAAAGAAAATACGAGGAACCAAGAACTGTAGCATCACTAAGTTCAAAGGACAAACTTCAATTGAAAATGTTGAGAGCAAATATTTAAGGGAAGATAACGTGTTACGTTGCTAAACTAAAATAAAACAAACCACCATCAAGCAGCAGAGTACAAAGGTGTGAACAAAGATATTTGATCAGAATCAGAAAAACAAAATCAAATCTGGTGAGTAACTGGCAAATGATCATAAGTTCAGACAAACAGAAAACCAAAATCGTTGACACTTGGTAGTTCAACACCAACACAAGATCATAACAAGCACGATCAGATACCGATACAAGTATATGCAAAAAAACAAATCTCAGAGTCTCTCCCCAAAATATATAAAATGAAACCTCACAAAACCCATAGATCAACCCCAAAGTGAACCAGAGGGGTCTTCTTCATCAAGCTCGAAGACCATATTTTTAGAAAGAAAACAGAATTTCCCCAAAAATAAAAAACCCTAACTCCCCCTTTGTTAACTGTGCAAGCAAACAAAAAGAAATAGAAACACAAATCACACATCCCAGACAAAAAATTCTAGGTTCATCCTCTTCAAAGCAGAAATCACAAATACATTTTCAACTATCCCATTTCTGGGTCACTCAGTTTTCTCACCAACCAGAAAATACAAAGAAAAAAAACACATTTTTTTTCCGGGAGGAAAAGTACCTTATCCTCAGCCATGGCAGAGGGGAGAGAGAAGAAAGAAGAGAAATCTAATCTAAGAATGGGAGAAGAAGAAGATGAGGAGAAGATGAAGGAGAGAATGATAAGAGAGAAGGGAGAGAAGAAAATTTCAATGAAGGTCCCAGCAAGAGAAAGACAAGTCCATGTGATTCCAGCTCTCCTTTCTTTCCTCTGTCTTCTTTTTTCTTTTCTTTTCCATTTAATTTTTTTTGGACTTTTCCCAATTTCCTTGACTAACTTTGCACATTAGGAAGACCTCACTGTTAATCATAATCATTAGGTATGCTAAACAAAAATCATAATTAAAAAATGTAAATAAACTATCAATAAAAAGAAAAGGTAATGAACAATCATAGCGCTACCTTCTTTTCTTTTTTTAGAAAAATCAATAATGATAATTGAGTTTCATGTTTTTTGCTTTTTTTTCATTTTAACCTCGGCCGAATTCGTCTTAGTATGATTGTTGCATATGATATCATTGCTCCTGCTTCAGACATCACCCTAAACAATCAATTTTTTTAACATATTTGTAAATTCTTTTTTTCTTTTACAATAAGATAAATAACCCTTTTGTTTCTCATTAATTATTGATTTAGAAAAAATAAAAATGTCAAGTTGTCATTCAGGATTTATCTCACTGTAAAAGTCGGACGTAAAAATATATTTATTCTAAAAAAAAATGTAAACATTGGACTCATTAAAAGTCTATGATATGATCCAAGTCAAATTTAGACTAATTAATTAATCAGAGTCACCTTTCTAAAAAAATAATCAATATAATTTTTAGACTTTGATTTTTCTTTTCATATATATGCATTTAGGTTTAACAAAATAGATTAAAAGTAACGTGTAAACTAAATTACGCGTTGTTTTTTTTTTTCTTTTTTTAAGTTTCACATCATGGAATTTGGTAGAGTAGATTATTAAAATTTTTGAAACATATTTCTCAACTAAAAATATATATACCTAATTATTGCCATTTGATAAAATCTTACTTATAATAATGTAATGTCCTTGTAAAATACTGATTAAATGATGGAAAAGGTTTGGAGAAGGATATGTATGACATTGGTGAAAGTTGTAAGGGATGTTTCCCATGAAAGTGATTCTCCAATGGAAAATCTTACTCACCCAAAGTTACTAAATTTTAGGGACATAATTTCTGAAAGAAAAAAAAAATGTAACACTCAAAATCACAAAATGATTATTCTCAAATGAAAACCTAATTATAGATGAAAACCTCAGCCCACTGATACGTTAAAATCCTAAGTTGAAATAATTTTATTATTGTTATGATGGTGATGATTATAATAGAAATAATAATAATAACAATTTTTTTTCTAAAAGAATTCAAAGCAAAAATAACAAATAAAGATTTTGTATATTTCTATAAAATCAATTAACATATGATTTTTTTAAAGAAATTCATAAGAAATAAATTTCCCCTAGGAAAGAAAATAAATAATAATTTAGAGAATGTGATAATAAGGTGTGTGGTGTGGGGTGACATCAAGTGTCCTTTGCATGCACTATCATGACTTTTTTTTTGTGCTTTCAAGCTCACTGTGTGTGGGATGAAAGGAGAAATATTGGTGCATGAGAAGTTACACAGCTTTGGAGTTTAAATGTTTTATGTTTCTAAGCTAAAAGATTAAATATGTTATGTTGATTATAATATAAGTGTTAAAAGATATTCATCTTGCAATTGATATTGAATCTAGGTACAAATTTTTCATTTAATATTCTTATATTGCTTATAAAAGGTTAAATCATTTTAAAAAATATCTTATTCTTTTAACTTTCCGATGTATTTTTTAAAGATACAAATATTTTAAACTTTAAAAAAAATAGTCACCTTAGTAATGTTATGAGTGTTTTTTTTTATGTTGGTGAAATAAAAATTTCAATTGAGATCATTTTTAAAGTTTTGTTTTAATAAATTAAAAATGTTTCTTAACATATTAAATAAATATTTATTATTGTTTTAATTAATTAAGTCAAGTTCTTAATAAGTTCAAATCACCAGACTTTGATGGCAGTTATTTTATAAAGATGAATGAGTATACTTTTTATCCTCTTCTTTTTTTTCTTTACCTGCATGTTAAATTTAAAATTGAAATTTATTTATCACCATCTTGATAAAAAAAAGTTAATCTATTTACCAAAATCTCTAAAAAGTTTAATTTATTTTCTCTCGAACGTTTATGTGTTAGACGAGGATTGCGTGGAGCCTTATCAAATTAGGGTAATTAATTAGTGATAATTTGGGGTAATGTGCTTAATTGTTTGAAATAGTTTAATAATTTAAAATAACATATAGAATCAGTTTGTTAATGAAGTTATGTCTAAAAAGTGGTTTATATAAAATAAATAGGTGAAAGATTCTATTAAAGTGTCCTTTAAGTTACACGACTATTTCTTTCAAAACTTAGATTTAGATGAAACATTAATCTTTAATCGAAAAAGTAAGAAAAGGATAACACAATGTATAATATATAATTATATACTCTTATAAACTGTGAAAAAAAAAAAAAAAACTCTTTCCCGTCAGAGACTATAATATGCATTCTGAAAAATTTGTGTGTTGGCATGAAGTTGGTTCAAGTAATTAAGAGGGTAAATAAATTCGTTTACGTCAGTCTTCTTGGTTTTTGTTTTGACGAAATTTTTTTTGTATTAATTAAATATAGACATGTATATATATAATATTTAACTCTTTTTAATGAAATATAAAAATGATATTATATATATATATATATATATATATTAATATTTTTTATTGTTTATATTAATTATCAATTATTGACTGTTTTAAACTAATCAAGCATTTATTAGATGATAAATTGTTTAATTCTTGATTAATCGATGATCAACAGTATATATATATATATATATATATGTTTTTATAGAAAAAGAAGAGAGAGAAAAAGATTTTTATATCATATATTTGAATATCTTTATTATTTTTTAATTTTTTATTTATTGTATTTTTTTATATAAAAATGTTCAATTATTGATTTAAAGGTTTAATAATATAAATCTTTCCTTTATTAGGGAATATATAAAAGAATTATCATTTTTATTATTAATTTTGGTTTCATTTAAATAATTCTTTTTTATTAAAATAATTTTGATTATTTTTCGACTAGTTTGATGTTTGAAATTTTTTTATTTTTCATCTTATCATATTTTAATTATATATTTATTTTCTTTTGTATAATTTTCTATCATATTATTTCTAAAACTAAGATTTGACTAATTTTATTTATTATTTATTTTTATCATGTAAACTATTATTTTTTGTACTTTTTAATTTATTATAACAGTAATTTTATCACTATAATTACATAAATAAAATTTACTGTATTATAATAATTTAATGTAATTGGCATGTTTTGGTTTTATCCGTTTTTAAGTTTATGTTATAGTTTGAAATATATTTAAATATAATTTCTTTTTAAATATTTAATTTCTGATAATCATTATATTATTGAGTACCTTTACCTTTACTCTATGGGAATGAAATGAGACAAAAACTTGATAACGGTTAAATTTGGATACGGAAATGAGAAAAAGAAAAATTCTTTCCCCCATAAATATATTTGATATACTGAATCACTTCTTCTTTTTTCAATTACCTTTTATTTATCTTATTAGATTGAATTTTACCATATTTTAGAAGAAATTGTAAGCAGTTAATGAAGAGGTGTGTGTGATATAAAAATATCACCAATGTGATGCTTTCATTCAAACACGAACCACATGCAAACCTTGTCTGGAAATGATGTTTTTCGATGGTATACAACATTCCTACCGAGGAGGGAAAAACCGGTTAAGGTTGAAAGGAAGGGTATAAAACTCTTCATTCCTGCCATCTCCATTAAAAGTTCTAAACTTGGCCCACCACGGCATTCCCCTATCTTTGAGACTATCCTTGTAGTCAAGAGTGTTGTCCAAAAACACAGCAACAATCAATGCAACAGTTGGAGATGAGAAGAATATAGTATTAAGGAAATCATCGAACTGAAATAAACCAAAGGAAAGACAAAATAAGTATGATATGTTCTAGAAGCAGAACATGAACAATTGTTCATTTCTATAAGGCCATTGAAAAACTCAAAGGTGCATGTATTTTCTTAAGATGAAACAATAAACTCACCCATCCAGCCCTTGTATGAGTAGGACCATGAAGGGCCTTTGAACTGTACTCTCGGAAATACTCAGGAACAGAAAACCCTAAGAAAAGGGCTACTCCAGTAATAAAGAGGTTCCTCATTGAGTTCATGTTAGTGAACTGCAAGAATGATAGCCCCACAGAAGCTGCAAAAATAAATATTGTCATAAAAGGGCCTTTAAACTCAATCAACCATAGGTGAAGTGGTTATACTCACCCACAAGGCCAAACAGAACACAGTACACTGCTGCAAAAATGGGGAAGGGTATTGATGCAAATAAAGCTCCAAATTTTCCTGAACAACAAATACGTTAATTGTGCACCGTGAGTGATAGCTTCTGAACAGCTGCAGAAAGGATAAACATACAACGTAGTTTTCCACTCACCTAACATTGAGAAGAATATCATAAAACCAGCTGAGATTTGAATTACCCTTCGACTCCCAACACGAGTACTTCCAAGAAGCCCCACATTCTCTCTGTCAAGGATGATGGTCTCCCCTAAGAGAATCAATTCGTGGCACGTAAAATTGAAAACTATGAAAAACTATGAGTGGCACTTACACAGAAACTGATGAACCAGTGAGTGTTCCAAAAAGGCCATTCAGCAATATTCCAATTCCCTGCCAACCAATACCACGGCTTAGAACATGAGCAGGAGGTGGTGTTGCACTTGCCAGTCTTGATGCAGCTTTGTATGCCCCAGTTGACTGTCACAATTTTGAATTTCCATTAGGACCATCTTTAGTAACAAAAATGATATTAACACATTTTGTAAAAACTTGTTTTCAGTTGAAATTTATTGAAAATTAGGAAATCCTGTGAATAATTGTTAACCAATAATACAGAATGTGTTAGAAGAAGAATGTCAGAGACTGTGTTGCTAGTACTCTTCTTTCAATAGTCATGGATTGACCTCGATTAAGGAGACTAAGACAGCAGCCATCATTCCAAAAGCATGACCAGCATCAAATGTTGGAGCACCCCACTCAAGAGGGTATGGGATCTTTATCCTGTGGCAACATGTTCAAGAGTCAATGGCAACAGGTCAAAAGTGTAGCATGCACCTAAATTATGATTAAAAATTAAACTCTTTTAAGAGATGTTTTTGGTACAAACCATGGAGCAGAAGAAATGAGGTTGGCCCTGTCTGTTCTGCAATTATGTTGGGTTAAGTCAGGACGGTGTTTGTATGCTCCACTAGCTGTTAACAGATGTGCATATGCCCATATCACTGTGGTTGATATTAGTAGGGCAAATCGCTCTAGTATAGGTAGCTCTCTAGTATGAAAATTTTTCAAGTACTGTAAACAGAAAAAGTCGTAACATTGTTATTAATTATTGTATTGTCAATGGAGAAATATCAGCAAACATTAGACATGCACAATCAATACCCTTCTGTGACCCTCCCCACATTGTTATCATGTAAGATTTCAAATTCGAAGTCATAATACCAAAGAATATTTCTGTTAAAATCACTTCATTTTAGAGTGAAGTGCGAAAATTTCACTTAAGATATTTGGCACAGGTTACTTTAAATAGCTTACTTGAACTATCAATGTGAATTTCATTAGTACCTGAGAGAAGGCTACAAACAGAATCAACATGGGAATTCCAATTTCAACGCAATGACCGACCTGAAAAAAATTCCAAAAACAATGGTAAATAGCAAGAGCCAAGGAGAGATGGATTATATTTAACTTAGATCACAGACAAATTGTATCATTAGCAAATAGGTTATTGTTATACCACAGGGAAGCCTCGGTCAAATAACCCAAAACCAGCTAATGCAATTACTGGAACCATTCCAAGAGGACTGAAAAACCTGTTAAATAAAGCAAGAAGGATATAAGTATTTCATGTGTGGAATAGAGAATGTGAAGGTGTTATCTCAGAAAGTGAATACTCAACCTAATAAAACCAGTTTGTAATTTGAAGATTAACCTAATAATCCCAATAGGAAGAATTTCAGTTATGAGAGTTTACCTAGAACAAATGCCCCATAATTGACTAAAACCCAAAATGATTTGTATGCTTGATGCCACTATCATTGCCCCTTGTACTGCTCTCATGGTGTTAAGAAATCTCTGCAGAAAAATAAAAGGCATCAGAGTTTAATCTCTTGAAATAAACTTCAATGCTTAAACTCACATTCTATTCAACAGGCTACAATTACTTTTGGCCTATAGTTTGTTCAGAAGAATTACACGTAATCTTACATCAAAATTGTTGAAGTTGTATTGTGCACAACTTACAGTATAATCGACTTATAATTGAAATGTGGCAACCAAATATTAGAGAAATGCACAAACCAAATGTGGGTCCTCAATCGTTGTCAATGAGGAATCGTGAATTATCGATATAATGGGGACCATAAATGCATAAGACCCTCCTATCACTGTTGGCAACCGGGTTCCAAAGAGTGTCTGCAGAAGTGTATTAATTCCTTCAACAAAAAGCAGGGTCTGCACCACCCTCACTTTATCATCCTGAATCATTGTATCAATGTTTGAAATATCAATATCAATTCTCGGTATAGGACAATGCAAATTAAAACTAAGACCGCGAAGATATTTCACTTTCAGGATCAACAATTTTCTTCTCTGTAGGACCCACCCAGCTCATTTCAGCATATGATTACGATATGCCTAAACAAAATGCATAAAACAAAAACACAATACAAAGGCAAAACAAAAAGTTCCGCCGATCCTCCTCAGTAGGGATTTTGCAGCATTTTTCACCATACATAAAAATATTAAGAAAAAAATGAAGAAACAAAGAAAAGGGTGTCGAAGTTGGGAATGACTTACATCAGTTCCACCCATCAAAGGCACAAGAAATGAAGGAATCATGACGGCAGTTCCTAAGGCCAAAATGTAATGCTGGAAACCCAAAACTATTGACTCCACTGTTAACAGTACAAAGCAGGTACATCACTCTCATGAAACACATAAAAGAAAAAGATTCAATCTTTAAATGAAGCTGAAAATGCAGTTGAGGAAGGATTAGACTAAAGGTGACCATACCCCATGAAGGGTTTGAGTCTATGCAGTACTCTAAGCCTTGAAGTTGGTCCATTGGTGGGTGGCTTATCTCCTCTGGCTTTGGAGTTGCCATGATTCCTTTGCAACTGTATTTTTGCCTCCAGACCTCAATGCTTACCAAAGACAACCTTGAGAGAATGAGAGAAAGAAAGGTAGATAGAAAGCTAGAATCTTTAGTCTACAGTGTGAGAATACTGAGAGGGAGAGTTAGTCAATGTAAGAAGTTGAAAAAGTGAAAAGAAGGGCCAATAGAATGATGGGAGCAAGAGAGAGAAAGTGAAAAATATATTTTAGATATAGAAAGAAAAAGAGTGGGTGAGAAGAATACACAGTAAATAGACAGTGGTAAGAAAATGGTGTGAGAACAGAACAGAACACAACTGAGGAAGAGAAATTGCTCTGTTCAACACAACCTCAATCTTTGTCATTTCTTGAGGAACTTCCAAAATTCTGAATTAAAATGTTACCGTTGCCATTCAGTTGTTATTAACTTTTGGAACTCAGATTCTGCAGAACTGAGTTTGCAAGTGCATGATGATCCTGAGAATAATAATTAAAAATTTAAGGCAAAGGTGAAAAACGGACACTAAGTACAACAAGGAAGGGTAAATGTGAGGGTTCAACATGCTGTTATTGTTGGCAATTATTTTGTATCAAAATGTTGTTTGTCCCTTTCGATCACAAAAATTAATGTGGCCCGTTTATTTAAAATAATAACCTGTTTAGTAGAATTTGTATATAATTCTTACTTTTCAATAAATTTTAACTAATAGTCTCTTTGTCCTTATAATGTTATTATTATTTTTTCTATATTTTAGTTCTTTTATAACTTTAAGATATAATTGTGTTTTTTTTTTTCAATTATGAGCTATTTTTAGATTAGAAAAGAAACGACTTTTGTATAATAACCTGGTTATTATTCTTCCCTGAAAAAACACTAGTTATTATATTTAGAGATTTAAGAAAAGAATGTAATTGCTAATCATAAAAATCATGGCTTTTAAAAAAACGAACAACGTAATGAAGCTAATTAAGTTATGATATAACGTAGAAAAAAAATGAACTTATGAGTTAAATTAAAAAAATCTTTGGTTTTTTATAAATTTGTTGAACTTATATCTGAAGAAAAATGTAAATGTAATCAAGAATATTTTTGGAAATTTTGCTGCAATTAACTCAAGCTTTTTAGTTTTACTATGAATTTCAATTGGAGTATTAATACTGTGTATTATTCGAGATTCATGTCGAATAATAAAAATAAGTATGGTCATTAAAAATGTTATATACGTATTTTAAATTAATACTTAAAAAAGTAATATAAAAATAGTAAAGTAATAAATTGTGATATTTTAGTTTAAATTTATATACGGAATATTTTTAACTTTTTTTCCAAATTATCGAAACATATTACAAACATAGATTCCATATCTTGTTAAACATATATTGTGTTATTTTTATATTACCAGCTATCTATAGTTTATTAACTGTAATATTAATTTTGTTTATTTACAAGTACATATATTAGTATAAAAAATCACTTTAAAAATATTAAGTTGTTATTTTGACATATTAAAAATTTACGTAACATCAATTTAACTAATAAAGAGATTTATTTTAGTGTTATATACGCTTTCTTAAACGAAATTAAAACTACCATTAAATCATGTTATTAAAAGTTAAAATACGTTTTATGCATGTTACCGGGGATTCTAACTAATTGGCTAAAGGCATTTGCTGAACACGCTCTCCCTTAGCAAAGAACATCATTTGTCTTCGTCAATTTCTGTTTTGCCTTGCAATCTTTTATGGAAGATGGGGATGTAACCCATTTACAGCAGGTTATTAATTATTTTATTTTTTTAACCCTAGGATTTAATGTTTTAAATATTTTTAAATAATAAAATGATATCAAACTTTTGATATATATATATATATATATATATATATAAAATTTAATATTGAGAATGTATAAGAAAGAAAGAAATGATAAATATTCACTAAGTTCTCTCTTACTTTAAATAAGATTAGGTGGTCCAACTTCATCTTAAGATATTTATCTTGAGTTTTGACGGAGTTAACTTAATCTTATCTCATATTATGTTTAGTTCACATTTAAGTTAGTCAAGTCAAATTGAGGCAATTTAAAGTCAAGCAAAATTGAAACAATTCTAATTCAGATAGAATTAAGTTTATTTGAGTTTAGGTCAAGACAAGTTAATATGTTATAAATGAAGACAAAATAGTCATACATAGGTTGAATTTAGTTGAGTTGTTCTTGAGTCAAGTCAAGGGTGTCGAAGTCCATGTAGAGACAAGTTGACCCAAATCTAGGTTGAGCCAATTGTATCTAAGCCCATGTTGAGACAAATAGACCTAAACTTTAGTTAAGTCGAGTTACAATAAAACTCTAAGCCCAATTCAAACGGAGTTAGATGAATACAAGGTTGGGTCAAACTCAAATTGAGTTGAGTATTATTGAGTTTAAGTTTAACTAGGCTCAAATACGATTGAGAAGGATCATGTTAAGTTAAGTCAGGCAAGTACTTTATCAGTGTATTGGATAAAGAGTATATCAAATTGTGATTAATCTCATGTTAAATCTATTATTTCACATCAAATTTAGTCTAATTGACAAAGTAGATCTAGTTCAACTTAAATTAAACAGAAAATATAAAAATCTAAGTTATCTAATTAAAATTGATTTATTTTATAAATTCAATCCATTTTATTAATTCTAGACTAAATAAAAACTAGAATTTTAAAGATTTAATCAAATATTATTTATCTTTGATTTATGATTAAGAAGAGGTTAGCACAAAAACTAGTCAAATTCAATTTTTGATGATTTTTTTTTCATTTAGAAAGGAATTGGAGGAATTATTGAGATAAAATGTAAGTAATGAATCATATTATCCATGTAAACAACATAAAAGAAATCGGTAAAAAAAAGCTATTAAAAAATAACCTTAGTGCTATTTTCGAGGAGAAAGAGAAGGATTAATTGCTAAAAAAAGTCAATAAATATCACCTTATCTCATTAGACACCCTATGATAGTCAAGGAAAAAAAATCTTTTAATAAAACTTTTTTTATAGAATATTCAAAGTGTTATTTTTCCTTCAATTGAAGTGATTTAAAGAATGGAGTGAGAGACATTACACAATGCATTCCCATCCCACATGATGAAAGTCTGAAAAAGGTGTAGTAAGTTATCTTTATGAGAAAAAAAGTGAAGAAAAGAAGCAAAAATAATGGTAGAAAGTTACGTCTTAGGGCAGAATTCCTAAGCATATGGAATTATGGAATTAAGAAGCAAAATGATTAGTTAGTCATAAAAAGAGGAGCCTTGGTGGAATGAGAAAGAAAACTATATATATATAGGAGTACTTGCAAAGTTCTTTCTTTCTCTTTTCCTTTTTATGCTACTTTCTCTTTTTCTCATGGAATGGAAAGAAAAGCAAGGGAATCATGATTTTGAGGAAACTGAAGAAAGTGGGTTGTCTGAAAATGTGATTAGAGATTGAAGATGAAGAACATTAGATGTTGATGAAGGATCTTGCATTCACCATGTAATATTCTGTTGTTTGGTCTTGCAATAACAGATAAATTGGGTAAAAAGTAAAAGATGGTTTTTTTGACTTTGAGTTTCCCAGAAAAGCACAGCAAGAAAATCTAAACATGTTCCATATGTGTCCCACATCAGATTATCTAATGCTAACTTGTGTAAATGATATAAATATTTAGCTTAATTAAAGGTTAATAAATTTAGATATTTTAATTAACTTTCTACTAAAAGTTGTTTTATTATAAATTAAAAAATTTGAATATTTTTTTAATTCAGCATTTTGATTTTTCATTAACCACATTACTATAATTATTAATTTACATCGGTATTTACTAATGTGTTTTTTTATAAGAAATAAAAAATATTCAATTAACATAAATTTAACTGTTTTTAATTAAATTTCTATTAAAAAAATGTATATTATTATGTGTATTGTATGGTCTCCTATCAAGTTATGGACTAAGTGGTCTAAGATTAATGTGTTATGATAACTATTCCATTATATTTTGAGGATGTGTTACACACCTTTAAAAATAATGTTAACTATTTCCATTATATTTTTAGGATGTTGTTACGTACTTTTAAAAATTTTAAGCACCACCCATAATCAAGTTTACAAGAAAAAACATGTTTATCAGGTATTAGGTCAGGATTACAATTATAGTAATTAAAAACTCATTTCGAAACCTATAAATACGAGTCTGAAGTAAGACTTTACTGTAATTATTAATCGATCATATAACTTACTTGAGTGTCAGAATGTCTTTGACAGATACTCGTTCTCACACATTGAAGTTAAAATACGAAAGATCTAAGAGAACTTTATAACGGAGATCACAGACAACATTAAGATTGTGTTTACTTGTGAGGATGAATTTAAGGGAGAGTAAATAGATAGGTTTGAGAGGATTAGAGAGTAAAGTGTGTCTTGTTTTTTTTGAAAGGATTTGAGAGTTGTTGAGATTAGATTTGAATGTAAAGTTTATGAAAATTTGTGAGAGATTTGATCGATGTAATAGATTAAAAAATGTTTTAATAGATAAAAATTAAATATTACCAAATTGCCTTGGTAGTAATAATAATATAAAATGATGTTATTAAATAATATATTTATTGATAATTTTTTTTAAGTTTTAGAAAAAAAATTATTACAAAAAATTAAAATAATATTTTTTTAAGTAAAGTTAATTTTTTTTATTGAAATTTAATTTTTTGAAATGATAACATTATGAATACTCTTCAGGATGATATGTGATTCTTCATTATTATTCACTGTTCGAGTTTTTTTTTTTTCTTTTAATATATAGTAATTGGTTAGTATGTTAAATAGGTGTAAAAACGGATTTTCACCTATAATTACTCTCAAATCTGATACTATTTGCGCAGATAGAAAAAAGAATAATCATTGCTTATCATAAGAAATTGTAAATTTGTCTCCTCTCATTCATATCATCCAAGCGAACAAACACTAAGAAATTTGAAGAAAAAAAAATGTGAATGAGTATTTCAATTGTAATTTCTGATCTCACACCCAAAATATTATATATTCAAAAAACTTTATATTTTATAAAGAGTCTTAACAATTTTATTTTGTTTTTAAGTAAAGTAATATATAATTATTTGCTTTGCAGTCTTAAACATCATATCACAAACTCTGATAATAATAATAAAATCTCTAAAACCTTAATTATATTTGTAAAAAATAACATTTTTCAATATTTTTAAATATTAAAACAAAAATCATATCAATTATGCAGAAATACAAAATATTATTTAGTAAAAATAATGAAGGCAAGAGTGTTTCATTTTTTCCTATTGTTCAAGATCACGAAGCTATAATTGAGATGGTAAGATCAAAGGGCTATATCACATAATGGCTGAAACTCAATTAAAATATGTAGAAGTTTTAGACATTAAATTTAACGAAAATTTTAAATAGATATTTAGTTAAAAATACCAAAAATTATAAAAAATTTAAAACTTAATTATTCATTTTGTATTTTCATTAATAATGACAATACAAAATAATGATGAAAACAATATCAAATAACAGGAACTTAAATTAAAAAAACATAAAAACTGAGTCTTTAATTGAATAATTTTTTAATAAAAATTTAATTAAAAAATAACATAAATGATAAATAACTTCACAATTATTAAGTTAATATATAACTTTTTTTCTTGTTACATTAGTATTAAATTTTTCACTGTTTTTTTTTTCACTTTTCTTTCTCTTGTACTCTTTTCTACTTCTTTATTCGATAATCTAAAGAAAATATAGAGAATATGTTGGTGCATGAATTATTCCTCGTTAATTATTTGAATATCATTACAAATATGATCGAGTAAAGATTTATCGCTTTGCCTTATAAATCTATTAACTACTTTTTTTAATTAGAAAAACCGTACGAAATAAGAGTAGAAAGGATTGATTTCATTTTTATTTATAAAGAAGTAAAATATCTAAATTATTATTTTGATTCTTTGTAAGAGTGAAGAGAGTTAGCACATCAGTGAATGCAGGCATTAAGCATTAAATGTTTATTAAAAAATTTAACTCACCTTTTTTAAAATAAGATTTTGCTCAATACTTTTTAAAAATAATTAATAAGGATTAATTTGATAAAAATTTATAGTTAATTATAATATTAAATAAATTTTAACTTTAATAATCACTAATAAAATTTTACATTATTTAGAGGATAAAAATATTCATAAACATTGAATTTTACAAAATTTTATGATTAATCGTAACATTAAATAAATTTTAACTTTAATAATTATTAATGCAGTTTTATTTATAAATTTTTTATGAATAAAAAAGTCAAAACATAATTAAATCATTTTATCTCATCAAATTTAGTGTTTCTCCTTTATTTATACTTGCTTATTTATGTAGTTTTTATGGATTAGGCTACCAAAAAACAAATACATTTGTTGATATGAGTAGCCAAATCAATTCTTTTAAACTATCATTCAACTGTATAATTCTATACTTATACAGTCTCCAGATCCCTCTCATTTCGATATATACTCGATTCGTCCATGTATCCCTTCCACTCGAAGTCTGCCAGGAATCACACTACTTACCCTCGTCAGTGCCCGGCATCAGAGAGAAATTTTTATATTATTAAATAGAATTATGTTGTTAAAATAAAATTATTTAATGATTTTTATATTATTTAATATGATACTGCATTAGTCATATTCATTATAAATATTATTGTATAGAGTTCTAAATTTAATTTGAATCTTATCGTACTATATTTCCTTTAAACCAAAACAGGGTTATAATATTCATATTTTTAATATAATTTTATTTAACTACATTACATACGTTAAAATTATTTTCTTATTTAATTATTTTTTTACTTATCAGATAAATTATTGTTATATAACACTTATAAATATTCTTGTTATATTAATAATTATTGAAGTCAGTATTTCTCTTGAAAAAATTACTGTCACGTCAACCAATTAAACTTTGTAATATGTATATTAAAATAATTATTGTAAAAATCCATAACTTTACTACATCTAACAGTTTATAATTAGATTACAATATAAAATTAGTTTAGATCATCAGCACATAAACTATGATATTTATTAAATTAATAAAACAAAGAGACTATTATAGAAAAGAAATAGCTGGAAAGCAGAAACAGACTGCTTTTTGAACTGACCGTCACTACGAACAAAACAATTTTCCACAATCCCACTGGATTGTATCCTGCTACATACCTAACTGGGACAATTCCCTTTTGTCTTCCTATGCTAAAACCTCGTTTTTTGTAAAAATGCCTTTTCCTAATTTTTCCCATAAATTCATGCTTCTATCCAACAACTATTGTCAATATTTTTTTATTGAATTGTACAAGACCCGATGACATTAATTACATTTTTCTATGCACAACAAAATATATTAACAGCACTACATATATTAATTCTATTAAAAATCTTAAAATTGTGAATACCTGATCCTGTTTAACAAATCTTTCTTATAATCTCTAATAAATTTTTAACTAATACCAAGAGTATTCAAATTGGTACCTCAAAATGTGGTCTTAACATTTTTTCTTAGAGAGGTCAATAAATTGTAACCGATAAGAAAGAATGTGTTGGGCAAACCTGTGTTGAATAGTTTGTTCTTACTTGTTAATACTGCTTTTACAATATAACTTGTTAGTCAATTTTATATAATGGAAGATAACTAAGTTATATAATATGTTGCATTTTAACATTGAGTCCTAGCACAAGCGCTATATATTGTCAAATATTTCAAATGTCTGTAATAAGCCTTTAATAATCCAAACTAGAAGGATGTATCAGAGGAAGTAAATCTGGGTAGTAACTTTCCTCAGGTATAAGATATGCAGGTCCAATACTGGATATTCACACAAGAATCCACACTGCTACTATAAGGTAGTGCAGGGAATAATGACTAACCAAGTTAATAGACTAATAAAATATGTAAGCACTAACCAAATAATTAGACATTAATAACGAACCCCCAATCCATCAATCAACGAGATCATGGGAAAAGTATTGGAATTGGAAGAATAATTCCAGCTATGTGCTCAGTTAGAGTAAGAACTTTCTTTTAAAGTTTGAGAATATACAGTAGGTGCCAACTATCACTGCCAAAGTCAATTAAAATACAAAAATGTTTCAGAAAAATCTCAGCAACGGCTTACTTATATGTGATGTTCGCTACAACAGGCCACAATGAATGGCTCACGATCTTCTTTCCAACCTCCTTTCACTAGATCTTTTCTCCTCTGCCTCCCGCCGTTTTTGTTGCCTGATCAACAAAATATCATTTATTGCATCAAACACAACAATAACACCACAAAAGTGTCTGCACAATAAAACGTCTCAAACCAAAAATTAAACCTTAGAAATTGAAAGCATAACCAGAATCAAGATAGAACTACAATGCATATGAAAGTTCAAGGATGTTAGTTAAACAACTTACGCAAATTGCATGTATCCACCACCAGCATTAGCAGCAGATAAAAGTGCTGCATGAGCCCCAATAGTAGATACAGAATCCTGCCCCGCAGAGGGCAGAGGATTTTTTCTATCACCATCCACCTGTCACAGAAATTTCATAAGCACAAAGGATAATATCTCCGAAGTATTACGTGTTTTAGAAAAAATACCTTATCCCATTTTGATTTTTTATTTTGTCTACCATCTCGAGAATCAGCTGTAGGAGGCACCAAAGGCAAACCACTTGCAGTCACAGCAGAAGCACCTATGGCAAAAAAAAAGTCAATAAAAAAAGACTGTAAGAATAAAGATGTGAAAATCTTCTAAGGAAGAACTTCACAACAATGCATAAATAGATTAAGAGGTTTCTGAACCTGCAACAGGCATGCTAATCCTAGGAGCGCTAGCTACAATTCCTGGTTGCGTGCCCCCTGCAATAAATTCAACTTTCTGTGCTTTCTTCTTCTCTTGCTCTTTCCTCTCACTTTCACGCCTCATATCAGCTTCTGCTTTGTTATAGTTAAGAGACATGACATGAGCAAAAAGGAGTAGTCAATGGAAAAACGCAATAACAGCTACAGCATCAATGAATAAAGTAATCTGTAGCATAACAAGTATTACAACTAATTACAAATGCATGCAATGAATGATACAAAACCTTAACATGCCAAAAATAGTAGCTAAAATTAAACAAGTATTTTGTTCACTTGGTAAAGACCAACAAAAATTTGACTACAAAAGGGTGCAGGAAAAAACCCAAAAATCAGAGGCATCTTTAAACTAGCTAACAAAAGAAATCACTATTTCTCTTAACAGTTATTCACAATACTTGGTTTGGTCAAATATACTTCACCACCAAGAATGACGTGATTACTCCAACTAAAACAAGCTTTAATAAGTTACTCCTGAAAGTCAGCCTAAACATTAACGTATCCACGAAACAGAGAAAACACTTTCTACGGTTGAAAAATTAAAGAAAATTCTAAAATTGAAATCCAAAAAATATGTACGACACAACACATTCTTCAGTTAATTTAACCAAAAAAATATTTAACATTGAAATCAAAAAATACGTGGGAGGTCTGCAATTTACTTGAAATTGACCATCAGTTTACAGAAATAAAAAGCCGACAATCACCTGCTTCTCAGAGAGAAAAAAAAAATGTAGATAAATCTAAACTATACAGAGACACTGGCAGAATGGATAATAAAAGAGCAAAGTACACTTGAATCAGAGAAGCTGCAATTATATACCTATTTCATCATAGAAGTCACTTGAATCATATCCATGAGGGTCAAATACATCTTTACTGAAGCAAGACCCAATTTGATCAATATCCTGGTACCTCACTGCATGCAGTAAGAAGTCAGGGTTTCGATAGTCCTTCCTGTTACGAACTTCTGCATTAAAACTTTTTCCAGCCTTCTTGTACTCCAGGAATTTATTTATTTTTCTCTGTCATAAAATAAAAGAGTCAATGATGTAAAGGGAGTTCAATGTCCGAAAGCTAGAAAATGGAAACATCCTAGATTGCTAGATCCTATCCACTACCCAGAAATGCAATGTAGCTTGATTAATGAATGCAATGCAATGTCTAAAAGCTATACAAAGGTGGGATAGGGAAATTTTCTTCTTTTCTCCCACTTTTGTTGAACCAGAAAAATAGGACTTTGATAGAACATTTAATACAAATATTTCTTTGACAGTGTAATGCATAAAATTTGAATGTCTTGAGTTGTATGTCATACTTCCCCCAAAATACGAATAGGAGGGTAATTTGCACATTAACCAATTAAACCAAGCACCATAGATCAGGTTTAACTTCCAAAGAAAAAAAGTCTCTGAAATAAACGAGACAAATTTAAAACTTGAGCTTAGCTTGGTTAAATTTTCAAAGACTACGCTTGGATCATTAGCTTGTTAATAGGTTGCTTTTTTTTCTTTATTGAATTTCTTTTTAAATATAATTCAATTATTAATAATTATTGAATAGATACCTTCATGCTAAAAAGTAAAATAAAATCGTTAATAAGTTTATATTTGTAAAGATGAATTTAGATTGAAGATGAAATCTTTAATGATGAAAATTTAAAAGTAAATTCACAACCATCTACTTAAAGTATAATTCCTGAAAATTGACTTTAGGAAATTGGATACGTACAAACAAGATGTTAAAAAACAAAATTATAATTTTTAAGAATTTTTTTAATAGATAAATTGTAACTATCTAAATGTATGTGAGCTATTTGAGAGCCGTTCATGTCAAACCTACAAAACTTAAGCTTGGCTCCTTATTGAGCCTAATTATAAGGTTGTGCTTATTTGCATAACTGAACAAACAAGCTTGAGCACGCATTTAATAAGTAGAGATCTGAAAACTCACAAATAGCTCGATTCATTCATGACCCTAGTAGGCAGCCCAGATATTCACATTCTCAACACTAGAAGAGGAACCCATATTAAGGCAAGAGGAAACTCATTTTATTTCAAACAAGATGGTTTCCTTTCTTATAAAGCCCACAAATTTATCTTAATTTAAAAATGCAATATATGAAATTCTAAACCAAGTCCTTAATGCTCTGTTACCGAAAGTGGAGAGAAATAGTTTAATGAAAATGTTCAACCAGATTTATCTAATGAAATCTAAACTACTACACTCTCGGATCCAGATTCAGCACTGCAACTCTGTCTTCACACCTGAGTTTAGTTCAATTCCAATTTTCTAACATCAGTAAAAGATCATCATCACCTTCCATTCAATCACAAACAAAAATTTACTAACCATTCAATTCCAAAAATCTGCTTGCAAAGAAAAAGGTACCATGCAAGTAGGGGTGTTAATTGGTTGGACCTGTGAGCCAACCTAGCTTAGCACATATTGGAACCGGGTTTGGTTGAAAATTTGAATTTTTCCCGACTATATGTTGTTATTATTATTGTTTAATCCTAATTAATCAATTTATTAAGTTTTTATTATACTGTCATAGGAATATATCAATTATCTGGACGAAAATATTAATTTTACTCGCAAGTCTAAGTTGGATCTTTATTTGATTGAAACACCGCTTGAGCAAAAATATTTTTCAAAGTTAGATGTTTTGAGCTATAAAAAGGATAGTTAAGAATGTTATCCAAATCTTTGTAGATTGATGTGTAAGGTGTTGAGCATTTCAATAACAATTGTTGCTATTGAGTCTGCCATTCAGCATTGTGCTCACAAGCTTAACAAGTATCACTCTACTCTTCTTTCTTACAATGTTTGAGCACTAATTTTAATCCAAAATTGGTTACATTGCTTTGAAAATATTGGTAATCTATATTACTTTTCAATGCTTTCTTCGCATTTCTAAATATATTCTTTTCTAATATTTTTGTTTTCGTCGTAGATGAAGACAATGACAATGTTCAAAAATAAGAAATTGTTCTATATTTCACAATTCATGATTCTAATGTTGTCCATGGATAAAAACAACAAAGTACACCTTGACACTTTGGTGTTTAGATGATTAGATTCTTACTTTTAGTTGTTCACTAATTTCAATTACTTAGGTTGACATTTTGGTTTTCAAGACTTTTATTTTGGATAAACATTATTTGGAGGATTTGGATGCTAAATTATTTTAAGACTTCTATTTGCTACCTATTTATGTATTTGACTTTTCAATTAGGTTTGTAGCAGCTACTAAATGTTAGAAATTATCATATCCAATTCAAAATTGTTTAAACTGTACATAATTTTTATGGTTTTGAAACTTACTGAATCAACACCTAATCTACCAACTAAAATGGTTGAACTTGGTTGAAAATGTTTTGGTTCAACAAAAACTGAATCAGATGGAACTGACCCATTTGTAACTCAGCCGTGTGAGCCAGGTTGGCTTACTTAATCCATATATGCAAGAGAACATTTTTAGTGTGTGAACTGACTTGAATAAATCATACAATTAACCCTAAACTCACTATTCTCGCAAGCAGTTAAAGTGATTCTGAGTGCAGCTCAGCGTATTAATAAATGCAATCTAAATCCATGGCTTTAGAAACTGTATAAAATTGGATAAGAATCTTATTATTCTTGTGACTCTACTAACTGTGATGCCCCCACAAAAGAACAGAGGATAGGACCAAAGTAAAAGCAGTAAGCAAGACATTCTACTTTATCATACATCAAAATGATTCAACAATCTGATAATAATTAAACCATTTTAACAGAACTTACTTGTAGGTCCTCTGACCATTTAGTTTTTGGTGGGGGAGGAAGAAATTTATCCAACGGATCTACATATCTTTGATCATCTTGATCTCTTTCACCCAATTCTGCATCATCAGATTTGATGACATCTTCATTGTTCAAGGTATCAGATTTCAATGGTTCAGATAACTGAGGAGTGTTAGCATGATTGCTAGGTGTCGAAGCTTGGACTGTTCCTAATGGCGTTCTCTCCAGTAAATCCCCTGCAATAACATGATCCATTAGGTACTAGGATGCAAAAGAAATGCATCTACAACAATAGTATTGTAATTGAATAATAAAAGGCTATAGCATCTTCAGAAAATTGAATACAAGCATACTATTATTCTCAATGTATTTACACGGCCCTTTGAAAGAAAAACAAGCAGTGAAACATAATAATCAAAGCATTCTCTTTTATCAACCTCATTAACAAAAAAATCATGTAAGGAAAGACCAAGGTACAGAATATTTCAAACCAAGAAAAAATTGTTATATAACCCAACCCTTAATCTGATCCTTAAGTGTCAAGGAGGAAAAAATATTGCAAATATGCATGAACCACTGTTTTTAATCTCAGGTATCTGCACAAAGCAGCCAGCCTCCAAAATGTTACAGCGGGATAGTAGAATAGCCACTATTCTGAAATAGTTAGAGCCACTAATAACCAAGAAGAGATTTATATGAAACAACCTCCTAGATATGTTGCTCAAAGGGAGTCTTCTTCGTTGGTATTTTGTTTTCTATGTCGTCTTTGTAAATCATTAATAATTTGGTGTGGTTCGAGTGCAAAAACAAATATTTTCACTAAGTCTTTATTGATTATATTACTAACAGACTTGGTATATAAGATTTGTATGCACCAGCTTAAGGAGGAGTTAAATATATTATCTTTATATTATCTTTGGGTAGTTTTTTATTATTCTTTATATGCATTTTGAACTTAACTCATATTTCTTCTATTATAAATAGAGTATCTAGGTATATATTCAATACAAGGGAGATTATCCCATACATAGTTTTTACTATATTAAACATGGTATCAGAACCATTGTTGAATCTTATCCTAGGGAGATTTATTGTTTGTTGGACATGTTTTTTCATTGCTATCACCACTTATTAATATCTAGTCCTATATACGAGATGTATATACCTCGACGTGAGGAGAGTGAGTTGAAAGTCCTACACCAATTGGAGATAAGATCAATTTACACATTTTCATTCATTCTTTCATTCCTACTTTCATCTTAATTCTCCTTCTATAGACATCCTTAATTTTGTGTTCTTCTTCAACCTTTTCTTCTGCCATCGATCAATCATCCTTTTCTTGGTTGCTTTCTTTCATCTTATGTGGTGGTGACATGAACAAAATGGGAAGAGGAAGAAACGGTGATGGTGGAAATAGCAATTGAAGAACATGTGATGACCATTACAGAAGGAGAGAAAACAATGTTTGGTCTAAAACCCCTAATGCATATAATGGTAACAATAATGAGAATAATGTGAATAGGGGAAGAAGAAACTATGAGAAATGAGAATAATGAGATGGCCATTGTACTTCTTTTTGAGAAGCTGTTTCCAGATTTGACCCTAACATCAACGGATCACAAAGGGCAACTTTAACATGGTGCTAATACTCAGCTCTTTTTGAAAAGAAAAATCTACTAATGAATTTGTAGAAGTCCAAAATTTCATTTGGAATAAGCAGCATGATAAAACTACAAAGCAAGGCAATATTGCTGGACACCAAAAAAGACTACTTAACTGATCCCTTTTTAACATTTATTATTAGCAGAATCATGTTTGGGAAGCTAAAAAATAGGATGATCAAGCAAATTGAACCTTGCTAATCAGTTAGCTAATATAATAATAACTCAATGTACTCACCATTGGTGACATGAAGTTGGTCCCCAAACATGACTCGACCGCTACCATATATCTCCCCTTCCTGCAATCAGAACCAGCAAACAACCACAATTACAATCCAAACTATCTAGTTTAGGAGAGTGAACACTGTTCAAATAATTGACAGAGAGGTACCTCAGGCTCCGGTGACATCGCAACTTCGTCATGCCCATAATCAACTATCGTAAGCGCCCCTTTCCGACTAATCCTAGGTTCCTCCGGCGGTGGAGAAACAAAATTGTTATTCTCCGGCGTTGAAGCCCCCTCATCAGCGCCCTCCTTACCTGAATCAAGGACCGCTGTTCTATTGGCGGAATCTTCCTCCGCTGCAAATCTCGCATCTGCCGCGGCATCTTCTTCCATACCTATTCTTGCATCTTCTTCATCGTCGACCTCCATTTCATCGTCTTCCTCGTCGTTGTACATGGACAACAACGCGATGCCCTCTGAGTGCTTCTTCTTGGACGCCATGGAAGCTAACTAGGGTTTTCTGGAAGGAATCAGGGGTAAGGTTTTTTTTAAAAAGGGTGGATTAGAAAAAAGAAGTTAGCGTGAGGAAGCAAACAGTAAAGAAAAATCGATGTGGTTTTGGTGAAATTGCAAACTGTAGAGAACAAAATGTGGGAGAAGGGGAAATATTTTCAGATATAAAAGCTTTCAATTTGGCATAAAAGAAACACAGTCTGTAAACTGTATTGGGTTTTAGGATACGAGAAAATTGTAATAAAGCTGTTCTAATAAAAATAGATTTTACTATAAAGATACTTATTCATATCACTCCATAAAATGATAGAAAAATAATTTGAAGTGCATTTTATTTTTTGTTCAATATATAGCAACTATTTCAAAATTATGTTAAACATATTATTAGTTAATTTGAGCATCGAAATGTGAATTTTGTAGTAATATATAATGATGTGATATTACAAATACTTATTAATTGTTAAGTATTTTATAATTAGCAACTATTTCAAAATCATATTAAACATATTATTAATTAATTTGAACATAGGAAGTGTGAATTTTGTAGTAATATATAATGATATATGATATTACAAATACTTATTATTTTAAGGAATAAATATATTTTTAATTTTTCAACTATTAACAATTTTAGATTTAGTTTCTTTTTCGGTATAATTTCATTTTTGTTTTTAAAAAAATTATAAATTTTCGTCTTCCAAAATCAAAGTATTAAAATTAAATTGAGGTGACTAAGGATGTGACACAGTGTGATATTAGAAAGATACTTATTCATAACACTCCATAAAATGATAGAAAAATAATTTGAAGTGCATTTTATTTTTTGTTCAATATATAGCAATTATTTCAAAATTATGTTAAACATATTATTAATTAATTTGAGCATTCGAAGTGTGAATTTTGTAGTAATATATAATGATGTGATATTACAAATACTTATTAATTATTAAGTATTTTATAATTAGCAACTATTTCAAAATCATATTAAACATATTATTAATTAATTTGAACATAGGAAGTGTGAATTTTGTAATAATATATAATGATATATGATATTACAAATACTTATTATTTTAAAGATTAAATATATTTTTAATTTCTCAACTATAAACAATTTTAGATTTAGTTTTTTTTCGGTAAAATTTCATTTTTGTTTTTAAAAAAATTATAAATTTTCGTCTTAAAAGTATTAAAATTAGATTGAGGTGGCTAAGGATGTGGCACGGTGTGATCTTAGAAATTCTCTCCACAACCATCACCACCTTAACTTTTTCTTATCCTCCGTCAGGAACAACGTCATTAGAGGGGTGTCTTCCTCTCGCGCACGAAGAGAAGCCAGGAGAGAAGAGGTTTCACAGTGGTCGGCGATGACTTCTTTTTTGTTTCAAGATTTCCCTAGTAGTCAAACCTCAAAGTTGTCGAAGAACTTGCCCCATAATGAAAAATTTAATGATTATAAGAACATGTTTTAAAAATCTATTTCAACCATTACAATCCTTGTGATTTTACTAATATACTGTTTAGCAAAGATCCTCATAAAAACAACAATTTCTCAAAATTAAAAAAAGAGTTCACTATGTATTCGGTCTTTAAACTGGAACTAAACCTTGTACTATTTTCTATTTTCAAATATTAAAAATGAACATAAAATTACCTCGTATCAGAGCTTGTGAGGAAACTAAACATGACACCAACATAAACATAAAATTACAAAAACTAAAGAAAAAAAAGTAAACTAGGGATGCTTCTGTATCCTAAATACTTACAAAGCATTACACAGATACACAGATGCCTATCCCCAAATTCAAAATACCTACGAATCAGGATAACAAACCAAGGATCCTAAGAGAAACAAGGTTAAACCAAATCACACTATAAACATGTATGCACGGCAACCTGAAGAAAGTGCTACACAATCAGAGATTCTTCGCACTTGAACCACCCGCTGAAAAAATAAGAGTGGATCGAGCACTATATCACTCCAATCATCAACAACCTCCATCCAAATTTTCGTCCATTCATAGCCGGTTAAGGAAAATCAAGTCGTAAAATTTTCCGTAAGTCACTCGTGGCGCAATTCTTGGCCGCGAACTTCTTAGTGATAAAAATCGGCAACGGAACGGAGTTTGGAGGCGGCGACGTCACCAGCAACGAATATCCCGCATACAAGCCCTCCACTTTCTCCGTTGAAGGTGAAGTCGAACTTATCTCAACGGTCTTCGTCTCGGTAGTTACCTCGTTGTGGACGGATTCCGTGGGCCGTTGTAGATCCGGCGTCTTTTGAGCAAGTGGCTCGCCTCGTTTCAGGATTTTGACCTGGCCCATGATAAGCTGCTGCGGCTGGTGTTTCTGAGGCTTGGCGTGTTGGGCCGGGCCGCGGGCGTCTTGTGGGACTGGATCGGCCCGCTTCTTGCGGCCTCGGGAACTCCGGTGGAACTTAGGGTTAGGGTTGGAGAGTTTCATGTTGGGAAAGTTTGGGGGTATGGTTTGGTAGTGGTTGGGTGGTTTATTTGCGAGAAAATCCTGCGGATGAAGTACTGCAACGTCCATCTGGGAGAAAAATTGAAGCAAAGCAAGAGAAGTGCAGAAGAAAACGAATGGTCTGTAGAGAAGATAAGAAGAAGAGGAAGAAGGAGAGAGAAGTTGAAAATTCAACGAGTGAAGAGATGATAGGGTAAAAGGCTTTTATCTAAGCGGAGGCGGCTTAGGGTTAGAAGTGGAAAAGTATAAGAGGGGTGCTTCCAAGTTATTACAGAAACACTCTCACGCGTGCAGCGTTGGAGCCACGTATTTTTGTTGAGTAAGATTTGTTCAATGCAGAGTCATGGACGCGGTATTCTTTATATCCTTGTATAGCGCGTGGGATTGGGTTGGGGATTTGGGAGGTCAAGGAAGACGTATTCAAATAAAAAATCTTTTTAAACCTTTTTCGGGTATACCAAACGCAGGACGTGGTACACGTGGCAGACGATGAGAGGGTAACACAGGATGTAGTGATGCAACGTGAGGTGATAACCGACATGGGTTTAAGGCGGCCGGTGGTTTCCTGGATTGGGCACCAAGCTACCCTGTTCCTATCAGTTTCTCCCTTAAGAAAAAAAAATTGTAAGTTGATTAAATTAAAGACATCAAAATTTGATAAAAAGATTGATTTTTTAAATCACAAAATTTCTATAACTGAAGGGTTTGGGTTTGTTTTTATTTATTTATTTAAACAGAAATAATTTGAAATATAATGGATTTAGAAATATATTTACAATCCAAAATATATTTAAAAATATATATACTCTCAAATACACAGTTTATAATATATTTAAAAAATTATTTTAAATTATACAAAATTTGATTAAATTAAAGCATATCAAAATTTTATTAAAGATTGAATTTTTTTAAATTACAAAATTTCTGTAATTGAAGCTGGGTTGATTTTTATTTATCTCTCTAAACTGAAACAATTTGAAATATAAGTTCGGTTGGGTTGATTTTTATGTGAAATATAATTTCAGATTTAGAAGTATATTTACATTCCAAAATATATCAAAAGATATATACTCTCAAATACACAGTTCATAATATATTTAAAGATATTTTAAACTATACAGAATTTAATTAAATTAAAGTATATAAAAATTTGATTAAAGATTATTTTTTAAATTACAAAATTTCTATAACTGAAGCACTCGGTTTGGGTTGATTTTTATTTATCTCTCTAAACTGAAACAATTTGGAATATAATTTTAGAATGCAATCCAAAATATATTAAAAAATATATACACTCTCAAATACATCGTTCATAATATATTTAAAAAAATATTTTAAATTATACAAATTTAAAATGTAATTTATATTTTTAAAATATATTCTAAAAATATTTTAAATTTAAGATATAAACCCTTTTTAAATATATATAGAAAATACATTTAAATTTTTAGTTTGCTTCGATAAATTTGAGGAGAGTAAATAATTTGAAGGGATAGGGAGAGAATTGTGGCATTGTATGTATATTTTTAAAAATGGTCATTTTTTTCAAATAATAATAATAATAATAATTCCTATTGATTTTTTTTATTTAAAAACAAATTATTCAAATTTTATTTTAAATTAATTTTAATTAACTATAATTTATTTTATATTAATTTTAACCATAAAGATAAAATTATAATCTTATATTTTAATTTATTAAAAAAAATTATCTAATATGTTCATTAAATAATTTACAAATTTTCATATACTTTTTTTAAAATCTCATCATTTCTTTTAAACATTAGTTTAAAGAAAAATTCTAGAAAATTGAATTTAGAATTTGTCACACCACAAGACAATGTGACTCGATCACCTCGTGGGATGTATTCATTTCAATATCTGACAAGGCTTTCATAGCATCTTTAAACATCTACGCCTAATGTTTGTTTGAAGAAAGTGACAAAAAAAAACCCAACGAATAATAGAATGAATTTATTGTGTAGGGTGTTATCTATAATACACTTTCAAAATATGGTATTTAAATAGATGAATTTTTTTTTTAACTGAATTCAAATTTCTTTTTACCTAATATTCAACTTATTCTATATATGCTGTGCACTATAAATACATAAACTTTTTAAAATAATAAATTACTTCCAATTTCATACGTTTGTTTAATTTTCCGTAACAATAAATTAAAATTAACATATATTTTGAATGCATTATTGTAAAAAAACGAATTTTTATTTTTATTTACTTGCAACCATCAATATATATTTTAGAAAACAATGAGTTATTTATGTGAAAAGCTAATTCAAAAATAAATAAAATTATGATTATTGTATTTTCATAGGAAACACATAAAAGCAAAAATGGTATTGAAGTTGGATATTTCATTATTTAAATTCAAATATCATAAGTAAAAAAAACTAATGCCAACACTTTGATACAACATAGTAATCCTAATTTATCAATTTTTTATTGAGTTCATTTTTATTTATCTTTTTAGTCAATTTTATGAGTTTTATTGTTACATCGACTAGAAATAAGATGTTAGGTTTGAAGAGAATGTGTTGGAAGTCTCACATGACTAGAGATAAGACTAATTTATAATATATAAATGAGGTGCAAACCTTATTTTACAAAATATTAGAATACAAGAGAGGGGACTTAATGAGTTAGGATGGAAGGTGGAAGAAGTCTATAAATAAGACCCGGGTATGGGTCATGGGGGATTAGGAAGTATATTTTGTAAAATCAGTTCGTTACCTGTAAAGAGAGATTATGCTCCCATTCTTCAACAATAATATAGTTCTTTCTTTTATCTTTGGTTGTTCTGTATGCTATTGAGAGAGTTTTGGTTAGGTTTACTGTTTAAGAACCTAACAAACAGTTTTGTAAGATTAAGTTAAGTTTTAAAATTCATTTTCTAATATTTACATGGATGCAGTGTAATGTTTTAGTAAGTGAGATTGAAAATTAGTTGATTTGAATATTTTATATACAAGTAAATTATAAATTGTGAAATTTAGTTAATCAAAAGTACAATTCAGACAAGAGAAATAGCTATATTTTCATTATCTTTGTCTTATTAGCTCATTTAGTTGTGTAAATGAATACACGTGTGATAAAATGATTTGATTTTAGCATGAACTGAATTAGTATGCCAATTGGGTTAAACTGGTTCACCAATTGGGTTAAACTGGTTCACCAAACTAGTTTATTAAAAGGTTGTTTTAGACTAAATTAAGAAAATATTTGAAAGACTCAGTTTGAACCAATTTAAACTTTAATATATTTTTTGACTTTTTTTTAATCATGCACACTCGCAGGAAAAGATAGTAATTTATTATTGAGTGAAATTTCAAAATTTAAAAAACGACTCCCAAGATATTTGAATTATTAGAGAAATACAAACAAAATTATTCTATAAAAATCCAAAGAGTCACTAAACCTATTTGATTTTATTGGACAAATTTATTTAGTTTTCTTCTCAATATCCGTGACCGGGCTAGCAAAATTAATTTGATAAAAATATAGAAAATCTAACTTTTATAATATAGAAATAGTTTTTTTTTTTATATATAAAAGGGTATTTTTATAAATAGATTAAGTATACATTAATAAAATTTGTTAATAGATGAATTCGATTGAATTTTAATTATATGCATCAAATTGAATTGAATTTTCAATAAACTTTCTATTCAAATAATGGCTAAAAAAAAGTTATTTGAAGCAATTAATTTGTAACTTAAATAGTTAAACATTGCTTTATTGAAAGAAAAAAAAAAGTAGTATAATTCCATCGTATCTCTTATCAGGGAAGAAACTTCACAAACAACCCCAGGATACGTTAGTTTAACTAAATACAGTACAGCATATTTAATCATCATAGCAACAATAAAATATCTCAATGGAAGTTTATTACAAACGTATTTCACTAATTTACCTTTCTATGATTAACTAAAAATAATGATTAACAATTTTTTTCTTTAACAAGAAGATAACATATAAAACACCATAATAAATCATTTTACAAAAAGAGCTAGAAAATATATCAACTACATCTAGGGATGAAAATAATAAATAAAATATTTTATATAATATATCATTCAACAGAGTTCCTATAATTGAATTAATTTTTACATTATTAAAAAAAAATTATAAACAGTCTTAAGATGCGAATGAAAAAATAAGTTGGTTGAAAAATTATACATTTATATCTCAAGTTATTATTATTCCAATATGTCATTCTTATTATCTCTGCACCCCTTTTATTTTTTCATTGTCTCCTTCACAAATTTAATTTTGAGAGAGATTCTTCCTTGAGAAATGCCGAGGCATGTGGTGAAAGTGTGTTTGTTGTGTGTTGCTAGTTGCCACTGAAATTGAGAAGATGATCTTTTTAAAATTTATCGCATTAAACAAGAGTATTAATTTGTTATAAATCTTCCAACTTTTAATCGAATATCAAAATCAGAAAATAAATCAATCGGATATCAAAATCCGATTACTCCTTCATCGGATATTAAAATCCAATATTTAGTTTTTCGGATATCAATATCCGATATATCATTTTTTTCAATTCGGATCTCAATATCCGATATTGATTTGCTATACAATGTAGTTAATATTTAACATAGATTATTAGTTGAAATCATGAGTGAATTTTGCAATTTAGTTTTATATACATTCTGAAACATTTATAATAATAATAATAGAATTAATGAGTAGATTTTTTAAATGTATTGTGATGTTAAAATCTGTAATTCAATATTTATTAAATTTTAACGATTTATTAAGTTTTTTAATTTATACTTTTTTTAATTGAATTGATATTATTAATTTTTTAAATCTTTTTATACAAAAATGATTGACATGGTTTTCCAAATTTTTAATTTAATATTTATTAAATTTAAAGGCAAACTGGCTTTTGAAATTTTTAATTAAATATTTAAGAAATTTTATGATTTATTAAGTCTTTCAAATTATAAATCTTTTTAATTGATTTTTTAAATGATCTATTAAGTTTTTTTTTTACATTCATAATTCATTAATATATTATTACAAATAAAAACTTTAAATTCTATAAGATTAAAAAAATTTAAAATAAATATTAAATATTTACAAACTAAATTATTTATTTCAAAATAAATATAATTAATTTAAGTATTTATATAAATAATTAATTAACTAAAATAAAACAAATTAATTAAAGTAAAAATAAAAGATTTATAAATATATATATATATATATAGAGAGAGAGAGAGAGAGAGAGAGAGAGAGAGAGAGGGAGAGAGAGAGAGAGAGAGAGAGAGAGAGAGGTTTTTGAAGAAAGAGAAAACTGTTAAAAGTGGTTAAAGATTCTTTTTGTTTTATTAAAAATTAATTACATTTTAATTGGATTTAATTGAGGGCATAACTGTTGATTTGTGAAAATTTTGGAGGTGTAAGATGAAACCCTGGAGGTGTAGGGTGAAGCATTCGCATGCTAATCATATGGGCCAAGGCCGAAATGCCATACTTATTTTTATTTTTATTTCTTAAAACAGGCCTTAATCAGTGACCCAACTACAAAAAGAAACTACAAAAATTAAAAATCACTTTGGTATTTGGTGAGAAGCAGTGGCAATTGCTTCCTCCACCTCATCAAATTTCTTCTCCAATTGCAGGAAGTAATTAATTGCCTTTTTAATTATGTCACTCCCTTCATCTACAATTATAAACTATGCATGTAAGATATAAGAATCCCAAATGTATTATATTTAACGAGTGTTTAAGCATTTATAATAGAATTATTAGATAACAAATACAGTTATTAGGTAGCAAAACTATTATATTCAGTGAGTGTTAAGCATTTTGATTAGTCATTAATAAAATCGTCATAATAGAAGCGTGAGGTGAGAGAAAAAACAGTCCTCGTGGGTGTGTGTCTGAGTACCTATTATTGATTAAAAAATCTACAAATTTATATTATATATTAATATAATAATATGATTAAATTTAAAAAATGGTTTTAGATTTTTTGACAGCATGTGTTATAGATCTAATCCTCGGAAAACAGATAATTTGTTTGAGAAGTGCCAGGTTGTTATGTTGACGGTTACAGATGCATAATAATTGTTATGGTTTGTTAATACATGCATTGAGTGTGTTGTAATGATAAGAGAAAGAGATTGAATGGTATAGCAATATGGTGGAATGTCTTAATGAATGGGTTAGGATAATTTAAAGCGATAACTAACTAATTATAATGCATCGTTTGCTTCCTTTGATCAATCTCTTTCTTTTCATTTCACTATTTTCAATACAGCAAGCGGCGTCTTAATCTCCCGTTAATTAAGCAACTGATGTGAAGACAACCCAGAAAGTCCCCTTGATTAAGCAAATGTCTCATCTCTCCATATCAATATTCACATTTTCTAATATTCTTATAAATACAAACACCCAATGAATAACAATGTACATCATTGGAACGTTTAAAAAATATTTTTAAGCCAAAAAGTCATAAATCAAGACTAAAAATATATTTGTCTCCACTATATTTAGTTAATAAATATGTATTTTTGGATTATTTTTTTAATTAAAAATATTATTTTAACTTTCGTACTTTATTCCTAATGATTACATTTAATATCAATATAGGGTAAAGTTAAATTTTTAAGTAAAAAAGTGACACTAAAAATAACTATGAAATCGTATTTAAGTCTTGTCAGTATAAAAAGATATTTAAAATGACAAATTTAGTGCTACCGTTGAATTAATATATTTTTAACCACCGACCATAACATTAAGAAGTTGTAAACGTTTTCTTCTCCATCCAGAAGAAATATTTACTTATTTTCTTTTATCCAAACTCTATTCTAATTAATTAGGTTAAAAACGTGATATCCAAATTAATTAATACGTTAAATATGAAAAAAAAAATTAAATTCATATTAATCAAGTATTAAAATTCAAAATATTGAGAATGACTTTAAAGCAGTAATTAATATAAAATTAATTATTTTACCATACACAACAAGATAACAAATGATTTTTTAGGCTGTTAGTTTATTCCAGTGAAAAACTCTGTCTTAAATATAATTAAACACATTTTCTATTTTTATTGAAAATGAAATGAAAAGGCCGATAAGGATTCCAGACGTATACTTTTTTTGTCAACATTTGATGTGTGTAATTTCTTCGATTGTGACATACTAGCTACCTTGGCCATTCCAATTATCATGCCAAGTTAAAAATCACGTTCATAATAATGATATAACTAAAAGTAAAATATGAATACAAATATGTACATTAAAATAGAAATATCTTTAAATATTACTGTGGTTGTATTGACAAGGAAAGTTATTCTAAATGTAAAATAAAAGTAAAAACAAAATGTTATACAATAGATTAAGAAGTGAGTGAAATTTAAACTTAAATTAATTTCATGAAACTAGTTTATAATGCAGAGTATGTATTATGTATATATTTTAAATTAGTCTTATTTTTTAGTTGATATAAGATTTTTAATATATTCCTTTACATGGAGGTGTGTATATATATCAACTTCGTTAGGATAAGTTAGGTTTGTACCCACTTATGTAGAAATTGATTTTATCTTTAGTCGATGTGAGACTTCTAATGTACTCCTTCACACAGACCAATAACAAGTAGAACAATAGACTAAACAAATATTAAACTTCGTTATGATAAACTAGGTTTGTACCCATTTATGTATTTTAAATTGTCTTATATTTAGTCGATGTGTGAAACTTTCAATATACTCTCTTATATCGAGGTGTATACATCTTGAGCGTAAGGAGTGATTCAATAGCAGGTAAAACAATAGACTGAACAAACATCAAACTTCGTTAGAATAGACTATGTTTGTATTTCCTTATCTACCCTAAATTGATCTTATCTCTAATTGATGTGAAGCCTTCACAAAATATATATATTTCGAGCATGTGACTAGACGTTAACGAGTGAAACAATAGATTTAACAATATCAAAATTTGGTATAATAAATTCTAAATCATGATTCTAATACTATATTAAAAAGATGACTTTAAACCTAACTTACTCGTAAAACGTTTTGTAAAATGAGATTTAAACTCGCTTATATACTCTAATTTTATTTTTTTAGTCTAGATAAGGCTTCTAATATAATAATTTATTCTAATTAAATGATAAAAGTCATTTGATGATTTTATTTACTACTATTTTTAATATTTCCTGGTCAGGCATTGTAAAGAAAGAAAGAGAGACTAAATAATTTGATTAGGTGGTTAGTTAGCAAAGTTCAAAACCATCATTTACCTAACAAATGTAACATGTGAAGAGTGTTATTTTTGTATCAATATTCCAATTCAAATCACTCTCATCTGTTTCCACTAACCGGCAACTCTAGCCACGTTTTCAGTTTCAATACACGATTTTTCCTTCTTATATAATATATATTGTTATAAGACATTTATAAATAGAAAAATTGCACCCAAAAGCAAATGTTAATTCGAGAGTATGAATTATTATTATAATTATTATTATGAGAATTATTCTCTCCACCGTCTTCTACTGTTTCTTTTTCTAATATATTCAAGAAGAACAAGAATTCTCCAAAATTGACTTTTTATAAGTGGACTCTCTCGTTAAAGTTACTAAAATATTATGAATTGTATGAAATTTTGTTCTTTATATTAAGGTACCAATGTTGTATTATTATATCATTACTCTTTCATTCAGAAACAAGTGTTTGACTTTAACAGCCAAAAACGTTGAAATTACACGAGATTGAAGATTATGAGTTTTTCATTGTATTAGAAAATGTAATGATGCTATTTGGAATTTTGGTTCAAATGGAACAAAATTCATGAATGATTGTGTCACTATAGTTAGTTACATGTTACTTTGAGAACACCAAGGCAAAAAATTTGAATTAGAGTTTATGTTCTGGAGATTATTGATTATGTAACTTTGTGATTGAAAAACCCTTGATAGATATTTATTTAAGAATGTAAATTAAAAAATTATGAAATAAAACATTGATTTGGAACAAAGAAATTGTGTAAATTCAATTATGGATTCAACTAATCCTTTTCACTTGAATCTCTATGAAAAAAAATATATTTTCTTAAATATCGGTAGGAGGGAGACTTAAATTTATGTTAAAAAATAATAATTAAGAGATGACAACTCAAACTTTATTAGTTCTATTAATAGTAAATTGATATTAAAATTTAAGAGATGACATTATCTAATACTGTCACGTGAGAAAGTATTAGATAATATGTATTATAATGACATTGAATGCACAAATATTATATTCAACTCTTATTGATTGTATTTGATTTACAACTCATATTTGATAAAAATATTTATATAATTGTTAAATATATTATATATTGGCAAAATTACTAAAACATTCATGATCTAATAAAAGAAAACATTGATAATAATAGAGTGTAATATGATTGTGAAACCAATAAGGTGTATCTTAATATTTTCAGGTATATCAATCTATCATTCTTTCCTTCTTAACACCCTTTCGTGGTCACAAAAGTTTTACAAGTTTTTATTATATCTCAGCAACCTAAATGGATTTTCGTGAATAAATCCTTTTATACAAAATTTCACACACATATATTAGAAAATCTATTTTGATATTATTCGTCTATTAAATTATAATAGTATGCTTATTTTTCTTAATTTATAAACATTTTTCTTAATCCTAAACAAGGACATAATCAATTCAAGATTTAATATAATGATTGACTTATTGAATTAAGTTAATAATATACTTAATTATATTTTATTAAAAAATTATCTCATTAAATAAATAAACATAGGAATATCATTTATACTAAAAAATATATTTTGATTGTTAAAAGTTCATAAAACTAATCACTAAGAATGTTAGCGTTATTAAAATATATTCGTGCTCATTTCATAAAGTCTTCTTTATATGTAGTAAATTTCGAAAGTTTCAAATGTATCACTTATATTATATTTGATAATTTATCAATGATATAAAATGATATTGTATTTTTTTAATGAGATTTATCACTTTTTTTTTGTTAAAAAGTAATAGCAACAATAATTTACCCATGATTTTTAATTTAAGACTATTAACATTATCACCAGTATCTCACATTTAATAAATATGATTTTACTACTAAAGATTAAATCCTTATTTATTAGATTTCAACTGAACTTTTCATGTCAATGTGATTTATTGATATTAGTTTAGAAAACTTGAACTCTTTTTTAGTTTTTTTTTAATGTGAACTCTAAGTTTATATATAGATAAGTTTAGGAATATTTGATTATATGAGTTATAAATGAATTGATCATACTATTCTAGCAAAACACATTACACAATTTATTCATATATTGATTAAAAGAGTCTAATAATATACATTAGACAAGTTTTTCATACAAGTTTAAACGAGTTTGTTAATATACATAAGACGAGTAAGCTCATTGATTGATTGATTGGATGAATCTTGGAATGTTCATACACTAATTAAACGTTTTTAACAATACTAAGTAGACGAGTTTATCCATACACTAATTAGACAAATATTTTGTGCACAAAACATAAAACAAGTCATTTGGTGCATTATTAGATGAGTTCAAGAATATGAATTAGGCGAGTCTATCCATATACCAATTAAACGAGTTTTGCAATACAAATTAGATGTGTTTGTCCATACACTAATTAAATGAGTTTGACAATATACATTAAATGAGTTTGTTTATACACATATACAATTCTATTAATACACACTAGACAACTATATTCTTTCACTAATTAAACGTGTCTTATAATACATATTAGACATTGGATGAATGTATATCAATACACATTAGAAGATGCTCTAATTATATAAGTCTAGTAATAAATATTAGACCATTATGCATATACACTTATTTGTATTTATAACGAATACATTGCATAGTCTATTTTTGTATTTTTAGAGTTTACTCTGAATTTTTTCACATATTATATTCTTTTGTATTTTTACAAAATTTACTCTTTTCATTTCTACATACATTAACTTTCTAATGAATATTTTTTCACATTAATTTTATTCAAAATTTAATTATAAAATTGAAAATACTATTATTTTTGTCCTCAATCTCTGAATATCTTTTAATATAATATATATTTATAAACATAAGAAAACGCATACAAAGAAAGATCAATAGAGTTTAAAACTAATTTTGATAAAAATAACTCACAGTTTCTTAATTTCTAGATATTTTATAAATGCTGAAAAAAGAATTTACTAACTATTCTTTTAGTTATTAAAAAGAAAAACAAAGTCTCAAATTATGGTTATCTACTTCGTCTAACTTCCGTAAACATGATTACGTAGAGGTAAATATTTCTTAAAAAAATGTAGTGTTGGTGTGGAAATTTTTTATAAACCTGAAATATTTTCAACAAAGAGTTAACTATTGATTTGTTGGTATATTAAGATTTATGTAAGAGATAGTTGTTTTTTAATATACACTTTTAAGATAAAAAAGCTAATTAAGAAATATAATTATTTATCAGGTATATGATTTAATCAAAAGTATTCATAATCATTTCAAGATATTACGCAAGATGTTAGAAAAACTGTCACATACTATAAAAGGGACAGTTAATTTAAGGGTTTCGGTAAAGTTGTTAAAAAACATTTTTCTAACTTAAATAACTCACTTATATATGTAAAAAATTGCTTTGTTAGTTATTAGTGTTTTAAAGAAAATAATGATTATAAACAATTCCTTTTAAAATACTGATTAAGGTTAGCCAATAAAATCCTTTAATTACAATTAAATTAATCATCGCGTTACTTAATAATGATAAAATTAAAATTTATTTTTGTTTTAAAATTTGATATATTTTAATCTTTAAACTTTAAAATTAAATAAATATAACTATTTTATCTTTATTATGTTAAGATTTTCACGACGTGTCAAAATATTTCAACTATCCTAATTTAAATATTAATTTAAAATGTTATTTAACACGTAAAAAATTTAAAATATGTATATCCTTAAAAAGTTTGAAATAGATTTTAATGAGACGTCCAAATTTACATTTCAAAGATATTTAAGCTGAATAATATCTATTCCCGTAAAAGAGTGGAATGAATTTATGAAAGCATTAGTACCTTTTTGTTAGAGGAAATAAAAAAGAAAATGCAGTTATTGTTAGAAAGACAGGAAGAGAAGGACCTAACGGTGTGAATGTGTCATGTTGAGAAGATGAAATGAACCGTCTTCATCATCTCGCAACCCCATGAATGAACCTATTACTCTTTTCCTTTTCCTTTTGCTTAAGGTTAGAAATTTTACACAAAATAAGAGAAAAAGAAGAAGAAGAAGAAGAAGAAGAAGAAGAAAATGTTGATTCATGGTAGCAGCAGAGTAGTGCAGTTGACAAGAACAAATGCACATGCTTGTCGTGTGATTGCCGCTTCACCTCAACATTAAATTTCCTCTCCCCACTGTTCCTTCTTTTCTCTTCTGCACAGAAAGCGACACAGTATGACATACACACTTCAATACATGATTTCACACACAAGCACACTTATTTCATCAATCTTATATTAATTTCTCTCTCTCTCTCTCTCTATATGTTATAAAAAAAAGTATAAAAAAGGAGTTTTGTTATTAAAAAAAACCTATATAATAGAAATTGAATTATCTTTGGTTGAATTGGAGATATATTTGGTCACTTAAAAAAAAAAGTCTCACGTAATAATGAGTTAAAAAAGAAGAAAAGAGAGAGACAAAGAGAGGTATGAAAAAAGATTCAAAAGCTGTAAGAAAAAAGAGCGTTCTTTTTTGAAAACCAAAAAGCAGTTGAAACCTTGGAGATCAAGAAGAAAACAGAACACCCATTACCATTAACTTTCAAAGGCTTCACAATTCACAACACAGGGCACCCTTTATGCTTGTGCCTCCAAATATCTCTTTCTACATGCATACTTACATCAAAGAATGAAAAAGAACCTTCTTTTTGTGTTTATTCTTCTTCTGCACTACGTTGCTGCTGCAGACCCTCCTGCTTCCTCTCCTCAACTTCCACCTGATTTCTCTGCAGGCACTCATTCATCTCTATCCCATCATTGAAATTCTTAATCTTTGTTAACTAATTGGTTTTACTGATGATTCTTTTCACTTTTGGATTCTCAAACTGTTAAAGCAGGGGAGGAGCAGCATCACCTGCACAAGAAAATGCTAGTAGCTATCGTCGTAGCCACCATTTCACTTGCTGCACTCATTTTCGGTTTCTTATGTTTCTGGATTTATCACACTAAGTGTCCAACAAAATCCAAAACCAAAAAGGTTCAAACTCCTGGTCCAGGTACTTGTTTATTTTGTAATGTTCCATTTCTCATATATACCTTTTTAAGAAAAATTCATAATTGAATTGACCCTATGGTATTATCTGAGATTACTTTCTTTTCTCTATTTATGTTGTGCTTTTGAATGGCAAGATGCAGAGAGGGGGATCACCCTTGCACCGTTTCTGAGCAGATTCAGTTCCATCAAAATTGTTGGTATGAAGGAGTCTGTGCCGATAGTTGATTATAAGCAAATAGAAAAAACGACCAATAATTTTCAGGAAAGTAACATCTTGGGCGAGGGTGGTTTTGGATGTGTTTACAAGGCTCGGTTGGATCATAATCTGGATGTTGCAGTAAAAAAACTACACTGTGAGACTCAACATGCGGAAAGAGAATTCGAGGTAATGAACACATATTACTTGTTCATTTGCTGGTTCTCTGTTTTCTTGTTTCTGGTTTCAATCTTGTATTGAGTGGTGTGATGAAATTGCAGAACGAGGTGAAATTGTTAAGCAAAATTCAGCATCCGAATATAATCTCCTTACTGGGGTGTAGCCTTGATGGTGACACGAGGTTTATTGTTTATGAGTTGATGCAAAATGGATCATTGGAAGCTCATTTACATGGTAAAATACTGTATTCCATGCTTAAAATCGATTAAATTTTGAAAATCTTTTATAAAATATACTTGTTTTAGAAACCAAAGATCAGAAAAAAGGTCAGGAGATGTTTTATTTTTTCTTCTGGAAATTCAAAGGACAATAATTAGAGAACACAATCGTGTTCCTGAAGCAAACAGTCTCAGATGTGTTCAATAGACAAATAAAATTTAGAAACAGGAAAACTTTTCTGAAACAGTAAACAAAAAACATTCCATTCTCGTTACTAAATTCTTATCGTGTGATTCTTTTCCAAAATCTTATGCTGAAGGACCTACTCATGGCTCGGCATTGACATGGCACATGAGGATGAAGATTGCTCTTGACACAGCAAGGTAATGTTCCTTAAAAGAGATTTTGATCTTTCTCTTTTCTTAATTACAATTGTATTAACATTCTTCTGGTATTCTGACAGAGGACTAGAATATCTGCATGAGCACTGCTACCCTGCAGTGATCCACAGAGACATGAAATCTTCCAATATTCTCTTAGATGCAAACTTCAATGCCAAGGTAAGAAAATCACATTAGATTTGCCATAAAAGTTACTTCCTTTTACCATTTCCAATTGTTTTCATCTTTGTTGTATTCACCTAAGTTTCATATTTTGTGTTGGCATCCTCGAACTTATTGGTGGTGGATTCAGCTGTCTGATTTTGGTCTTGCCATAACTGATGGGTCCCAAAGCAAGAAGAACATTAAACTATCGGGTACGTTAGGATATGTAGCACCGGAGTATCTTCTAGATGGTATGCCAACTAAACCTATCATCATTATTATACGACATATGCATTGGTTTGACAAGTTGGATATTTTACTATATAGTAACCCTTTAGCAAACCAGATCCAAGAAATTGTTTCTCTTAGTCCTCTTTGATTTTAAGGACGTCACGACTTTAGGGTGGATTTGAAACATATGACCTGTGTATCTTGTTCTTATCTTGGACATGTTGTCATGTACCTGCCCTGTTGAAAAGTCACATTTACACGTTATTTAAATTGACCAAATCGACAATGTCATACAAAATGAATACACATGGAACAAATTTTTAAGTTAATAACAATCTCATGCTTTAGTTTCTAATCATTGGTTACAGAGCACTTTATTTTGAAGTGTATGTCTCTCGCTTTAGAAATGGAATTTATTCTTGTCTGCAAAATGGGAACACCTATAAGCTTTGAGGTTATCTTTTATGTCTCGAATGTGTTTTTGACTGTTGAGAGGGATTTTATTTCAATTAAGGTAGATATTTTTCCTTTAGACATGGATGATTGGGTCAATATACCAGTAATATTTTAATATTATCATGGAGAAATGTCTTAGATTCATACCAAAGCAAGTTCATGTACCAATGTGAAATTCATCTGTAGAACTAATTATTGAGGATGCTGCAATTCAATTATTTTACAGGTAAATTGAGTGATAAAAGTGATGTGTATGCTTTTGGAGTTGTGCTATTGGAGCTTCTATTAGGAAGGAAGCCAGTGGAAAAACTGGCACCGACGCAATGCCAGTCTATTGTCACATGGGTATGGGCTACTTTTCATCTCATGTACCTATAACTATGGAAAGCAGTGTAAGGTACATAACTATTTATGATTGCAGGCCATGCCACAGCTCACAGACAGAGCCAAGCTTCCAAACATTGTGGATCCAGTGATTAAGGACACAATGGATCATAAACACTTGTACCAGGTTTGTGATCCTGGAATTCAAAATTCAAAACTCATTTCCCACAAACACTTGTACTAGGTACTTTCCTTCACCAATTAAACGTACTTTTCTTTGACGAGTTTTGTACTCTATAGGTTGCTGCTGTAGCTGTGCTATGCGTGCAACCAGAGCCTAGTTATCGCCCTCTCATTACAGATGTTCTTCACTCACTTATCCCTCTTGTTCCCATTGAGCTCGGAGGAACACTCAGAGTTTCGCAAGTGAGGCAGCATACCTCTCTTGCTGTAAATTCCCGTCATTGATAGTACCTATCAGTTTTATAACAGTGAAAATGAATGCTTCCAACACATATAGTTTTACCAAATACATCAAATTACAGATAGTCCACGAAAAAGTACAAGAACATTCATTTGGGAAGGGAAAAAAACATTAGATTGTTCATAACAGATGTAAAGAAGAAATTTTTAGTTTTACTTTGTTTTGGGTAGAGATGGATTGTGTATAGACTGTGTAGAGTATTGAATTTGTATAAATTTGAATGTGTTGTCTTCAATTCCATTACGTAAAGACAAAATATCACTAGCAACCTCTTAAGTCAATCATGTATTGGAGTGACCAATACTGTTAAAGCACATAATTTGTGATCCATGTGATTTTCATTAGGGTTAACAAATAAGGCAGCAAGTACATAGTCCGTCTATAGAATGAACCCTGAAAGTACCATTTACTTTGAGACTTTTTAGTTTTACTGATATTCTTTTTACAACGGTTTTACTAAAAATATGTGCCTCATGCATTCGCTTACATCATCACTACGTATTTGGACCAACCCAAGGGTGCTAGATTTACGGTATGTTTGTTTCAATTGGAAGTGAAGTAGAGAGGAGGTAAAGGTGAGAAAAGATGGAATCCTGGCCACATTGAAACGCATGAAATATGCACAAAGTTTACAAATGGAGAATTTTAACGATTGAGATTAGAAAGGCAAAAAAGTTGTTTTCTGATACTGCAAGCGGAAAGACAATCGTTTTTTTTTTATTATAATATTTTTTTTATAAATACTTGTAAACTATTTAAAAAAAAATATATATATATATATATATATTTTATTTTATATGATTTAATTTATTAAGTAAAAACAAAATAATTAAATACATTATTTATTGAATGTTATATTAAAATTTTGTTGTAATGAAAAGCTTAATTGTATAAAACTGATTATTTTAAAAATTTACAATTTAGATATATTTAAAATGAGCAGTTATCTTTTTATCTCCACTATTTATTAGATTTTACCATCTTGTTCGTGTTTTTTTTTTCTTCCTTTTTTTAAACCATTATATTTCAATTTATTTTTATTTTTTACATTAATATTGTTAGTTGTGAATTTTGCAGTATAACTTAAAAATATTATTAAGAGTAAAATAAATAAAAAATTATATACACCAATTTGGAGAAACCATTACATATAATTATAAACTATAACATAAATAATTTAATAATTTTTATATTGGATTACAAATTTAATTAATTATGATTTTTTTCATCATCATTATTATTATTATAAATTAAAAACAATAAGTTTGTTAGCAATAAATAAAATTATCTTTCTTTTCACTTATGTTTTCCCAACTCAATATTTCTCTATTCATTTTATATATTTTTCTTTTGTTTACTCTTTTCCCTTTATCTTCTTCCTCAACAAAAAGGAGCTACTGAGATGATGAGATAAGTTTTTGGTTCAAGCAAACCATTCATGTATTTCTTTTACATTGTGATCCCATTTTCAGTTATTTTACTTTCAAATATAACTTTTTCAATCACAATACATGGCTTGGTTTAAATAAAGTATTTGTCTACATAAATGATTTGATCATATTGGAAACATGGTCATGTATAACTAAAACACAAGCAATATACACAATTATTTATATCTTTCTTTAAACATATGAAAAACACACATGTTATTTAATTCATACACCATTTTTGTTTAGAAGTCCAGACATGGGACATTGGGAAAATATTCCACAATCTCCAAATATAAAGTGAATGGTCCATATGTTGTCCCATGACACCATGTTTACCATTAAACTCTACTACGGCGAGAACTAACAATCTTGATAATTTTTCCGAATTACTTTCCAGTTCATTTTTAAAAATTTCACACTTTTCAAGTGCTTCAAAATTTACTTCAATCAAGAAAAGATAACCATATCGAGGAAATAATCAATAAATGTAATAAAAAATTATTACAAATTGTAGGTATTAAAGGGCTACCGATATTTGTATAAACATTTCCCTAACTAAATATCCATAACCAATAATTTTGAAGTTCAATATCAAACTTATTTTCCTTTCGCCGATAGTAAAACTGATACCAAGCTTGTCTAAATAAATAGAAATCAGATTTCTCCTAAAAGAAGCTACATAAAATGCATTTCTAAAATCCAATTGTTTAAAACTAGGCTGATTATTCAACTTACTTGACAAATACTTCCAAGATACCCTTGGCTTGTTTTTCCTCATTTTTTAAACCTTGAAACGGTACGTCAAGATAGATTGTCGAACCACTATCTAGCCACCAGGAATATATCAACGATGCTAGACTCAAGACAAATGAAAGTTATCACCTTCAATTTCTTTTGTGCATTCTCCTAAACACTAGAAACACCAAATAACTTTCTTAAAGTTAGTTGACTCAGGACCTTTTACACTATGGTGTTGACCCTTACTTGATTTTTCCATGTCCCTTGCAAGAAGTGGGTTTATCATGGACTGTGTCACTCTTTTATTTAATAAGTTTATCTTTCTCAGAAGCACACCTGCCAATAAGGTTTCTCACCAATGGTATTATGGGTGGTTTTAATTTGTGTGAAAACAACGGGTACACTGCCTAATGCATGTTGAACAATAAATTTATCATGAGGTCAATTTAGTGGAACCATCTTCATAATGAATTCCTTACGCCCATATTGTTATCAAATCTCATGTATGCGAACTATTTCCTCAGACATCGGGAGTCAACAATGGCAGACAATTAGTACCTTTATCCTAATGCGGTGAGCAACTGTTTAAGTGTTAAAAGATGTTCAAAGATAGTCCTCATAATAGCCATCAGACCCAAACCATCAAACCTCTCCACTTAGGCAAATGTTCCTCTTGTTCTTATGTGCTCTTCTCATTTTTTTTTACATAAGATCAGTATTTCCAAAGAGAATTCTAGATCCCGCGTCCATTTGCCATAGTTCATTCAAGATCTCAATAAATTCACTATTAAATCAAAACAATAATGCATCACAACATATCACGGGCCAAGATATAACACAGAAACAAGCCATATTGGATAGGATGCCCAAACCAATTACAACCCAGGTCGGGTCAATACCTCAAATGCATTAATCCTTGAAAACAATTCAGAAAAAAATGTCCCCTTTAGACAGAAAATTGCAGAACTAGCGTTTTCCCCATCAATAACATCCATCCTTAACTTCCAACTCAATCATACAATAATCCCTGTGCAGTCCTCGATATGATCAAAAACATTCCTCAAAATAAAATAAAAAACAATGTTCAAGAAACAATACATGAAAATAACAGCTTAACCCACGAAAAAATCCTTACATGAATCTTCTTTTTTTACCAAAACCATGACCTAGTCAATAAGCAAATGTGCTGGTCATTAATAAATGATTAAAAGCATTCTCAGTGTTTGGATTTAAACAATAACATATTAAAACATTTATGTAAAATAAAGTGAAGTAACAAAACATATATTTAATGTAATATAATTTCAACCTAAAAAGGTCAAAATATTATTTAGTCAACTAGATAAGTCAAGATATGAAATATTTCGTTAATAAAATCTCAAAATAATTATATTAAAATACGAGATATTTACTCAATAAAATCTAAATTATATAGCCAAGTCTTCCTTTATTATATGACGCTCCCTAAATTCTAAAGTTTTCAAAACAAACGGTACATTACAACCCATACTCTTAATCTGTAATGACAATTTCAGACCAACACTGATTTCAAAAATGTAGCGTTCAGAAAGTACTCTGAAAGATGAAAAATACATGTAGCATTTGACTGAAAAGACATGCTGAAACACCAAACCAAATTTAAATCAAAATCCATGATAAAGCAAGTAGAAAGCGTCGAGAAGTCATAGGCTATCTGTTCTATAGATTAATCAGTCAGAAATTTAAACCAAAAAATAATCAAACGAATTTGCCTAGTTAACCTTTTGCATTTTTGCACGTCCAATAAACCAGCTTTGCATCTCTTCTAACCCATAAACCATTCACATAAAGTCTGCACATCCATTCAATGAATTCCAAACTTCAATTATGATAACATCTCAATCACAAATCAAACTGTACCGCTACTCAAGTAATAGAAAAATAAACATCACTACCACGCCATGAGTAATTGTAATCTTACATTTACAAACTGTATCATAAAGAAGGTAAAAGAAAAGCACAACTAAGAAGCGTTATGCACAATGTCTATAATGACGAAAAACGAAAGGACTACATGAGACAACATTGTTGCCTACCATTGAACATAGAACAAAGTAGCCTAAATCACCATGTATCGCACACATAAAGATAAAACGCACAGAAAAGGTTATCAGCAGTCAAACAAAATTAAAAGCGAACTTATAATAATCCAGAAGACAAATTGCGAAGAATTCCAAAATACTTTAGAAAGCGGTGGTGAGCACCATTAGTATCGACTACGATAAATTTGCTTACACAATACAGTCTTTAAGTAAATGAAAAACATAAAATCTCCAAAACAATGTTTTTGCCTCAACAAAAAAAAAAGTAAAAAAAGAAAAACTAATTAATTGGATAAACCGAACCGAGGCAGAGCAAACACCTCAGAATCCAAGCTTGGTGCGACGCCAGTGGCGGCGCTTAGCATTGTACCTGAAAGGTAAAATGGAACCTTTAGCGTGAAAAGAGCAAAGTGAAACGCAACGGAACCGTTATTATGCGAAAGGTAGGGAATGCGTACCTGATGGTGTTGTCAGTTCTCATGCGGATCCAGTAGGGGATGGGCCTGTTCTGCCTCATCTTCTTCGCCAACTTCTTCTTGATTCTGAAAGTCTTGTGGGACGGCTGCAAACAACGACAAAATCAGATACAAATGAAACGCTGAAAGCGCAGCTGAATCGTTACCGGTTCTGCGAAAATTACAAATTGAAAAGTAGAGGTTGTGAATTTGATCGACAAGTACCATTTTCGCTTTGTCTTCTGGATTTTCGCCTGCGCCGACTGTTGAACTGAGACCGAACAGCGAAAACCCTAATAACCAAACCCTAACGACGAGATAGAAACACGCCCTTGTTTTATACCCCTACCTATCACTCTAATTGGGGTTTTATTGTGGTTAATTTTCTATTCTTATTGAGAAAACAAATAATATAAATATTAAACCGGTATTCTTATTCAAACACTCGGTTGTTTTAATTTACAAATTAGATATATAGTTAATTAAATAACTTTATTTTAGTTCATCGGTATTTATTCTATTATTCAAGTGTCTGTGAAAATTAAAACATATGTAACAGGATCTGAAGTGTTAAGAGATAATATAATTAATTCTCTGAAGTTTAAGGGTAATGTGTCACACCATAGGATGATAATTATGTTGGTTATTAGTAAATTGCACAACTATGGGAACCTAAAATATATTTCTGTTTAAAATGTTATCATGATAATAAATAAAAAATACAAATAAATGTTTATTAAAATCTTAATCAATTTTTTTTATGAATGCTTAAATATTTCATTTAAAAAAAATGAATAATCAACCTAAATATACCTCGTGAAATATTTGAAATTTGTTTTGACCTAAATTATTTAAAGAGTTGTTTAATATATAATATATCGACCTATAATAGTACGACTGCTATACGACATAGCAAATTGAAATTAAATATTTACTAGTTTATTAAGTTGCAAAACTAATGTATAATTTAAACTCATATACCTATTTAAAAAAAATATTTTTATATCATGAGTTAATATATACACTCTTGTGGAGAAAACATCTCAAACTATCATTCTTTAATATTTTTTCTTTATGCTTGATCCCGTTAAACATTTATCTCTTCTAATTATGTTTTAAGCTCTCACAATGAATGGGTCAATTTTAATATTTTTATTAATTTCCATAAATAATTGTGAAAATATGTATCATGATTTTTCCGTATTTATAAAATTAAAAGATATATTATACATTGAAGACTAGTTATTTGTCACTAGTTTTAATTATACAAAAAAATCAATGAAATATGTCTTAAGTACTAATATGTTTGTATGGTTGAAAAGAAAAAGAGGTTTAAATAACATTTCTAACACCCCGGCAACTTACAGTGTTGACTCCCTCACACATCAACACGAGACTTTCCAGTGTGTTTTGTCCTCACTCGCATATTTTTTGGAAAAACTTCTCACTTAACCATGGAGTTCTTATGAGTTAAACTATCGAAAAACAAATACATTTGTTGATATGAGTAATCAAATCAATTCCTTTAAGCTATCCTTCAAGTGTATAGTCTCATACCTATACAGTCTCCAAATCCCTCTCATTCCGGTGTATGTTCGATTCGTCCAAATCCCTCTCATTCCGGTGTATGTTCGATTCGTCCATGTGTCCCTTCCACTTGAAGCCTGCCAGAAACTGCTCTTTGTCTGTGCCTCTTACACCGGATCACTCCCCGTCCTCGTCAATGCCCAGGTGTCACAACATCACTCAGTATACATTATTACAACTCTCACCTAATCAATAATATTTTGTTAGATAAATTTATCTCTACATTCATTTGATTAAAAAGTTGTTGCAGTGTAAATTATAATAATAAAAATTTATAGTAATATAATCCAGTATTACATATACCATTATACATACTTTAACATAAATGTAAATAAAGATAAAATATTGATTTTGGTTGTGTTTTTTTTCAGTTATTTAATAAATTTCATTTTTGAAACCAAGTTTTAGATGATTAAGAACGGCAGGGTTTGGGTATTTTTGGGCCAGGAAGTAAATGGATTGCTTTAAGTCATTTGGGTCATGGGTTGGGTATTAGACCAACTATAACTATTGGGCCCTAGTATGTGTAGTTACTAATTGCACCTTATATTAATAGAAGAAAACTAAAATATCTTCTTTCTCTGTACTATGCTACTGCTGCTACTATTATTGTCGCTGTGTCATTAATAGTATGTCTTTCTTACCTCATCAGCATGTATTTGTTTTTGCCTCGGAACAGCAAAATACATTATGTGTAACAAAAGATAGAAACTATACATAAATGTACAAAATTGCATCATTCAGAATGTACACATGTTTCCTCAGGTTTTGTTTTCGTTATCTTTTATGTCATACATGTTTCTGTTACTCTCAAATTAAATAAAATGTTGAAGATTCTATATTAATTAACGTGTATTGTAGGAACCGACCAGTTAATGCAATTTCAAAATGAACGGTCCAATCCTTTGAAATCTTCAAAATAACATTTAGATTGCTCAGTTGCTACCAGCATGAGTGATCGATTGGTTCGTCACATATTAAGAAAACTTAAACTAGTTAGTAAGGTAAAACATGTTGTGATTGGGTCAATCTTAAACAAAAATCCATACTTATAATAAAGACAATGTAAGGAGGTAAATGATTACATTTATTGAACATTTAAGACTTTACTGTAATAAACGATCGATATAACTGAAAACTAACTTGAAAGTCAAAATGTTTTAAAAGGAACTTACCCACTCCGACTTGGATTTTATTGGAGAAGATTCTACAAAAGAGAGATAATTTGAATATGGCTATTTAAATATAAGAAATATTACATTAAAAAACAAATAAATTAAATAATTATTAGAATATTGTTTTAGTACAATAAATATTAAAAGTGATATATATATATATATATATATATATATATATGTCTATAACAAATAATTTGAAGAAAAAAAAACTATTAAAATAAAATGTTGATAACTAATTTGATATAATTATTAAAATGATAATTTTAATTATAATTTTTTTAATAAAAGTTAAAGATGATTAATAATATATAAAGCAAGAAAATTAAACTTTAAAATTATAGAGACAAAATAATTAAAAATAAAATTTATATAATATAAAAAAATATTGAAGTGTATTAATTAACTTATGTAACTAACAAGGAAAAAGCTTGATTAAATAATTTATGAAATTATATTTACTAAATAGATATTTTAATACTTATTAAAGTAAATGAAATTTTATAAATTTAATAGCTAAAGACATAATAGTATAGTAAGACAAACACACCTCAGATACCTTTTAGTGTCATTTATGAGTCACTCTCTAATGTTGACAGATCAAAATGAGTGACAGCATAAATGTGTCTTTAGGTGATCTGAAACCACTACCAATGCATGTCAAGTTTGCATCCCTTTCAAAGTCACTAACTGTTAACACATTTTTAATAGTATAGACAATTGATCTGAATTCACTATCAATGCATGTCAAGTTTGCATCTCTTTCAAGGTCATTAACTGTTAATACATTCTTAATAGTATGGACAAGTGATACCTTACGTGACAACATGCATATCAAAGTGACACATGGATAAAGTTATTTCAAATATATAAATAATGTCAAATTTACATCTTTTAAGATATAGGAAAAAAAAGTTTAGCATAATAAATTAATAAACTTAATTTCTTATTAATATTATTAAAGTTGATTTATAATTATCAAGAAGTGTTATAGTTTAATTTATTAGAGTTTGTTGACAGAGGATGTTACAATTTCAATTCTCACATATTATACTTTTTATTTTTATTATTTTAAAAATTAAGAAATATATGGTTTTGGTAGAATAACAGAAAAAAGTAAATTTTCTTTAATTAGTGGATATTGGAAAGTGAGTTTGGTAGAAAAAAAGTTTTTACTTTGTTTGAAAATATTAGAAAGTATGTTCGGTAAGTGACAGATTAAAAAAAATATACTATAATTTTGGAAGTGTCAAATATATAAAATATACTAAAATTAAGAAAAAAATTAAATTTATTTATACATCTTTACATGTTTGAAAAAATAATGGATGAGGAAAACTCTCTTTATAAATCACCGGTAGAATTAAAGAAATAAAATTTTAAATGTGAAGGTAAAGTTATCGAACTTATCAACAAAAAACACAATGATAAGATTAGATTAAAGTAATTTTTACTTTAAAAATCAATTTTATTATAATTAGACCTAAACTCACTTTACAGTTCAACAGATTTCTAAACTTAAGTTAAGGAAGAAAAATGTTATTAAAATAAATAAGTATGTTTTATTAATACTAAAGCAGTATAAAATGATTGATGGGATGAAAAAAGTTAGAGCATAAAAAAATATTAATGATAGATAAATATAATTAAAGTAAATACAAACTTATGTGCATGAAAGAAAAAAAGATTATAATCAGAATTTCAATGTATAATTATAACAATTGGTTATTTATCCAAACTTGCATTCTAAGTTAAAATTTCCACTCTCCATATCGAAAAATCATTTTAACAATTCTCTTATAATAAGTTATACATTTTAAAAAAATAAAAATAAAAATCAAAGCATATGCATAATTATATAATATATAAATATACATGAGTTTTTTTTTTTTTTTTTTTTAATTACAGAGGGAAAGATCGAAAACATTTCAATGTTTACTGGGCCTCGTCCTTGTGACTTTCAGCCCGGGCCTAACTGAGCCCCTCTCAAACGTGTCAAATAAAATTGTATTTGTATAATAACTATAATCAAATTCATTTTTTTATTATACTTTCTAAAAAATTAATGTAATATAAAATAAAAAACATCATTTAATTTGATTTAAATTCGGAAGCAATAATAAAGCTGATTGGATAGGACATCCATAAGTTAAAATAAGTAATCTTAATTTAAATATAAATAAACTGTTATAGTATAGAATAAAATAAGTTTTATTTAAATTTGAATATAAACCATAGCCCTGACTTCAATTTGAACAAATGTATATGAATTATTGTAAAAGAATACATCCTCGTGAATTGCATATATTCCAATAGAGAAAGAAATGAAATTTAAAAATATAGATGAACATAATTTAAAAATAATAACATTAAATAGGTTTGACATAGTTGAAATTTGTTAATATTTAAATTGATTAGATATAAAGATAAATGATAAAGTCACATGGCAATAGGAAAATTGCACAGGAGTTTCTTCCAAGTCTTTAGAACTTCCTGAATTATCGCTACCACTCCCATTACCATAAGTCCATTTTATTAGAACCTCTCTAATCATAGCTACGTTGAACCTCTCTGTCATGGTTTCTGTTACCTAAATCTACTTAGGATATTTGAATAGACCGTTTCTAAGCCCATTTCAAACCTTTTTTCATTAATTTCCTTTTTAGGTGCCCTTAATTTTGTAATTATTCTATAACTCTATAGCCTTTTCATAGATAGATTGTGACAGGTTTTATATTTAATTGAATGTTAAGTTTTGATTTCAATTCTTAATAATTTCTTTGTTAGTTTATATTAAAATATGTCTTCTTAGTCATAATCATTTATTTATTTGTATTGTCATTTAATAATAGGATAAATTTTTCTTAAATGAAATATTCTTTTATATAAAAATTTTATAATTCTTACTATATTTTATGTTTCAGATAGTGAGACGAGAGATATTCCTTCATACTTTATATTGTTTTTGTTTGTTTTATTTGTCATTTTATTCTGTTTTTTACTTTTTCCAAATATGAATTGAGCGGTGATTATTTGTAAAAAACATTTTTACAGTTCAAGTTAGATAAGTATATGTTATAGTTAAGTCTTAAAAGTTCAATAAATGTAATCATTTACTTTCTTATTTTACTTTTGTATTTATAGATTTTTGGATGGATTTTTGATTAAAATTCTTCCAATTTTGACCTAATAGCTTATAAGTATGCTTTATTTTATTAATCATATTGAATTTGTGTTGATATTTCTAATCAGTTTGTGACCAAATAGTTATTTGCGAAAATAAGACCGGTCAATCAATATTACCTCTAAGATCCTAAAAAACATTCTAATAAAGATTGACCGACCGATCATATAATGATGCATTGATTGGACAATTTATATGATAATTTTATATTATAATCTGCGAGTCATCATGAGAATAAATAATGAAATGTGATATCACACTTAAGTTTTAAGAAAGATTACATGGAGAAAATTAAATATCAATTAATTGTAAACAAATATATAACTTGAATTCTTAACAATAAAATATGTTTATTTGATGTTATGAGAGAACTCATTATATTAACAATACTTATATTATAGAAAATAAATTAATTTGCAATCAATGAACAAGGGCTAGAGAAATGTAATTGAATGCAGAAGCCAACAGAATGGTTTGGTTGTGGTTTCCTTGGAAGTCTTGGCTTTAGCAGTTTTGTATAGAAGCAGAAGCATGTGCTTCATCTTGACTAACTTCTGTGGGGACAAAAACAACATCTCTGGCTCAACAACCACTTTCTTGCAATGGATCATAGATTCTCTTGTTAGTTTTTGTTATGTCACCAGAATACAAGACACAAAAACGCAAGACTTCAAACTCTCTTAGGTATCCTCCGTTCATTTACCATAACAAAATAAAAGAGAATTTGCTCTTGTCGTTTTCGAAAATCAATGTTGTTTCTTCTAAGAGCATGATAGAGAAAGAGATTCGAACAAATTTTGTGTGTGATACATATTGGGAACTGTTGAACTTTTAATAAGATTAAGATTGGTTGGTAAAATGTTTGGTATAACTAGCACTCTATTATATGAGCAAATACACGTTCCTGGTGGAGAAAAAATAGGACCATCCACATGGAAATTTCCATGATCAATACTTCACAAAATTTAAAGGATGAAGGCAAAAAAGGGTGCCAAAAGGGTCCATCACAATTGAGTTTTTAGAGCATATTAAAGAATACCTTATTAGAAAAAAAATAAAAAATAAATAAAATATATATATATATAATCTCTACATTTTAAAATAATTTAGTTTCTAACAATTTGTTAGTGAAAAAATACAGAAAAAGTGAGGGAAATGAGTCACATCATGTCTTAATTCACTTTCACCGTTCACAGCCTTTGTTAATTTGTTTGCTTGCTTTCCGACGAAACCGCGTAAAAAAATCACGACTGATAAGCATTTATTGTGCTTATTTTTCAGCACAGCAACTTGAACCAAAATTGACAAATTTCATCTCCAGCTAATTTATGTTAATAAATGGAAATTTTTTTCAATGAGTAAATAGGTTATTAGGTATAAAATAGTTGTCAATTTCGTCTTCACTGTAAAAAAGATTTAGACCGTTGTTGAGGAATGAAAATTAGATATTTGCTTTAGGTATAAGAAAATAATTTCGTCTACAAGAAGGTATATGCACTTGTCAACAAATCAATGATAAAACATGTGCATGAATATATCTTTTTAAGTAAGTATAATTGTGTTGTGATAACACAAACAACATGAAACCTTGAACATTGAAACTTCATTTTTTTAAGATTATAAAGTTGAGTCCGTGAGTTATTTTAGTTCTATTCATTGAATGTAAGATGGAAAATATTCCATATCTATAATGGAGTTGATTAAATTATTAACATTTTATATTATCTGTTATACTTTCCTTTATAGGCTATAGTTTAAGTTTTATAGCATACCCCCACATAAAAAAGTGTTGCATGTTAACCATTATTTTTATGATAAAACTCAACAGCGTCACAGCATAAAAAGTATTCATCCAAATGCTGTGTGCTCCCAAGGAAAGACAGACTTCATCTGCAACGATGTTGATTATGGGAAAAAACCTACACTGTCTTTGAATGTTCGAAGAGATTGATATCATATCTGAAAGTTGCAGGGAAAAAAAATTCATGGCAGAAAAGTTCTGAAGAATGGCATATTCATTGAGCACTATGACTCTAGCAAAACGACAGACATATGAAAGAAAAGACAATTAACACACAATTGTTGAATTTAGTATACTAGTTCCCATGTTCTGATCTTTCCCCGAATAAGCCACGTAGCTGATGACCCTTGTTATTTTATAGTTTAAATTCGATGATTATATATATATATATATATATATATATATATATATATATATATATATATCTGTGTGTGTGTTTTGGCTTGCATGTGAAGCATTGTGGTTTTGAGAGGAGAAAAAAGAGTTCATATATATACTTAGAATATATAGAAATATTTAATAAAACATGCAATACTTTGCTCTCATCACCCATGTTATGTTTAGGGACCCATTTAACGCGTATGTTTGGGTTTATATTTTTCACTTTCTTGACCTTTTGTGCAAACCAATTCCAACCATAGCTGTAAACCAAAAATAAAAGTTCTCCTTAAAAAAAGAGAGGATAGAGATATTTACAAAACTCCTAATCTTTTAATCCTTGGCATATATGCTACTTGTGTTTTTTCTTTGTCTCCCTTCTATTTTTATTTTTTTCATTGTTCTGTTTGTCTTGACAACTATTGTTTTTCGTTTACTTTAGCTTAGAAAGAAACAAAAAGCAAAAGTTTACCAAAAACTAGAAAGTGCAAATAGCTTTATCATTAATTCATTTGTTAGATTTGTAAGCCAACATAAAACAGAGTTTAAAAGATTCTTCAGGAAGAAAATAATTGTTGGTGACACTTGGCACACAGGCATGAGAAGATCACCCCACCATTGTTTTATTCAGATAATAATAAGAAGGTGTTTTGGTGTTTGTTTGTAGTTTAGCACATGGAACTGATCACAGATGCAATGGGATGTCCGAATTTATCATTTTAGTTCATTGAACCATGCAATCTTTTGTTTGTAACACACATAAAAGGGAAGTGCTCATTTATATAATGTGATATACGCAATCAAGCAATACTAAGTATGAGTATAAAATCATAAATTCAAAATAGAAAAAAAAAAAAAAAACTGCAACTGTTTACTTTTAAGATTTTGAGTTAAAAAAATATATGTTATAATTAAAAGAAAAAAATTCATAATAATGTTGGAAAATTCCTTTTAGGATAAATAAAAAAAGTTCACCACAAATCTAATTTTATTTTAAAGTTTAATGTTTATAATATTTTTATATAATATTATTCAACATTCAAACTAAGAATATGACTAGAAGTCAAATCTTTTTAAATATTATATAAGTGTTTTATTTGTGATAGATACCCGTAAGCATAGATGAGGTTTCCATACAGTAAATTGGTATTATTATTTTTTTTTTCTTTTTTATGAAATAGGACTTTCAACACAGACATGTAGAATAGGACTTTCAACACAGACATGTAGTGAGATATATATATTTGTTATAATAGGTTCTATGTGCTAAAAAAATAATTTTAAACTTAACTCAATTTTATTAAAGTAATTTAAAAAATAAAATTTATGTTTACTTATATTGTAAATTGATTTGATTGTAAATTAACTTTATTTTTTAATTGATTAGAATTTTCACCAAACTTTAAATACAGAGGCAGCACCTAAACGAGGAAACAAAAACCGAAGAGATTTTGAAATTTTGTGAAAAAAATATTTTTACAAAACTCAACCTTGAATAATAAAGCAACACATTTAATTGCCAAATAAAACATACAATTTGGAAGGTGTGCACACATAACTTCACAAACTTTTATTTACTTAATAATAAAAACTAGGTAACTTTATTACTTATTCTCTTCGCCTTTTATATATATATATATATATATATATATATATATTTTGGAATTCTTACCAAATACAATAATTTCATTATTTAAAAATTCACCTTTAAAGTTATTTTCTCTTTTCATACTCATGATATGTTTTTTGAACAAAATTGTAAGAGAGTTTTACATTTTAAAATAACAATACTTTAAATATAAGATGATTAATCTTAATCATGTCACTTAAAAAACTTAAAATCAAAACATTGACATTTATTACAGAATTAATAACGAAACTATTCATCCTTAAACCTTCAATTGAAGATGATCAGTCATTCTTCTTAAACATCAACTTACAATTTTATCTTCCTACAACATCTAATAGTCTCATATAGTCTAGGAATGTAGGTCAAACACATTTTAAATATTTTTTCTTCTTTCTATTCTTCAATGCTCAAAATCACAACAATCAAGATCCTAAAGAAAAAAATATCTCAAATTATACTAATTGACCTAATAATATGACTCGACAACCTTTAGATCGGAACTTTCATCAAATTATATATGTTAATATTAGGGTAATTGTTATTGTCCTAGAATTTATCTTAAACGGATGTGTCCCAGCTTCGAATTGACCCCACTATAAAATCTGCAAAGACAGTATCATAATGGATATATGCAGTGGTAAACAGTGTTTATCCAAGTTTGCACTGTAGCACTGTCCACCACAGCAACAAATAATTGCAACACATGATCGATTGATCATTATCTTGGTAGCCAAATTGTCGAGACCAAGTTCTAAAATCTGATAAAATTAAATATGGCAATTGGTTATTTATTTATATTTTAGAATGATATTGTTCAAAAATCTAGTGGTTCAAACCTCTCCCAAGAGGGGACTACAAACTGGTCATTATCTACAAATTGCTCCCTGCAGATCGGTTTTCACATGAGCAGAATCTCTGGACAATGATCTTCAACATTAGATTTTCCTTAACAAATATATATAATATGAAACAACAGTACGCATGTTAGAGTGAACAACATGTGAATGGTTTTATGAAACACTAATTCAATAATCATGACTAGCAAATTGCAATACAGCCAAGTTATAGCTGATAGGTAAAGAAAAAGAAAGTAAGACCTCAAAATCCCGATGTGGGACCCCTCTTTGCTTAAATTGGTGCAAATTGTTTGGAGAAAGTGCCACACATATAGAACAAGCCCAACTACAAAAACCCACCCCCTCTTCCTTCTCTTCCCCCCATTTGCTACCAAAACTACTCAACATTTTCACTAACGCTTTCTTTACAAAATTCATTTCTTTTCCCTATCATGGCTAGATCACAACAGCGATACCGAGGTGTCCGACAAAGGCATTGGGGCTCTTGGGTCTCTGAAATTCGGCACCCCATATTGTAAGTGCCCTCTTGGACCATGATGAATCAACGTTCCAACATCTGTTAAAACATGTTTATATTTAGCATCTGACAGTATCTCCAACATTATTCATTTAAACTTGTTTTCTTATGTACAGAAAAACTAGGATATGGTTAGGAACTTTTGAAACTGCTGAGGATGCAGCAAGAGCCTATGATGAAGCAGCAAGGCTAATGTGCGGGACAAGGGCAAGAACAAATTTCCCTTACAACCCAAATGCATCTCAGTCATCATCTTCGAAGCTTCTATCAGCAACTTTAACTGCAAAACTGCATAGGTGCTACATGGCTTCTTTGCAAATGACAAGGCCATCATCACTACCAGAGCCTCAGAGAGTGGCCTCACCAAACGTCATCACCTCTGCAAGTAACTTCTCCATAAAGAGTAACGAAACTAAAACAATGTTGCCACAGAAGAGAGAACAGGAGGAACAAGAAGTTGAGGAGAATTGGGTTTTGAAGAAGGTTAAGGTGGAAAGGACTCAGCAGTTCAAGCCTCTTGAAGAGGATCACATTGAACAAATGATAGAGGAGTTGCTGCATTATGGCACTATTGAGCTTTGCTCTGTGATTCCCCACCATAGGCTCTTTTAAGCATTCACCAGTCTTTTTTATTTTATTGTTAGTTCAAATTCTTATTCTGCTAATTTAACTAATTCCTTTGGACAATTTCAGTTTCAGTTATTACTATTACTATTATTATCAAGTGCTTTAGGTGGTAGACTAGACTATAACATATCTTCCAAGTGACTCTTTAGACAATGCTGTATGTATAGCCAGCCAATCATGTTGAAATTGTGTCTTTGTTTTTGTTCAGTCTCAATCTGCATTTAGTTGCTGAAGCAGTATCTTGTCTGAAATGTAAGAGGGTTTGGCGAAACAGCATGACTTTTTAGCCAACTTGCTTGACCATCTTTATTTCAAACATTGCAGTTTTATGCACTGACATTGCTCTTAATTCTGACACAACAGTTTGAAAATCAAATTTTTCTGAGTTTAAATAAAATAAAATAAACTAATTGTCCTGAATCGAATAGCAATAAAAATAGAAGATTTCACCCTCCGGTGTCCCTTTCATCGTATCTTTCGTGTTTCTCAAGTCCGTGTTTGAAAACCAATCACAATGCAATTTTACTTTTTACTCTATGCAGAATGTAGAGAAATAGGAATCACTCTTTGACTATTGAAATAACTTGCCTGAAAATACTTATCGAAAACTGATAATGAAATACTTTTAAACTATTTAAAGTAAAAATGAACAAATATATTATCGTATTATATCACATAATAACTGACCATTTTATCAATTAAACTAGTTAAACAAATAGTTTTTATCCGTGAAACTTGTGTTATTAGGATTTTATTATATAATGGGTAGGTTAAATTTGTCTGTGAAACTTGTGGGATTGAAAGTGTTTGAATGAATATATTAACTAAGTATTTATTAACTTTATTTAGAGATCTTTCTGTAAATTTTGTTGGAATAACTTTATTTTGTAAGTTTAAAATTATTAAAATAAAATAAATAAAAATGCGTACAAGGCCATAAACCACTCTTTTAAGTTAAAATAATTATTTTCACTACCTTGGCATTTTTCTTTTAATTTTCAATTGTGCACAGCCATTTTTTGGTTTACGATGACATAATCGAATTAAATATTAACCAAATCAACCTCATATTGATTGAAAATATATGCATTTGAAAAGGGTTAGTCTTAGTTGACCATTTTGAAAGGTAAATAACATCACATAAGTTTTTATTTGTGTTATTAAAGAGTTGAAGCTATTTTTAATTAACTTTTAGCATTATATATTAGAAATAATGAGGTCTAATTGTTGAAATGTTTTATTGGAGAAATATCGATCACTTTTGAAATATGAAATGTTCATGAACCATTATCATAAATTATGAACCAGATAATCAATCTCTTATACAAACCCATTTAGCAAAGTAGGACAGCACTGAGAAGCGTAAGACAAGATATTCAATTGTTTTCCGAGGTTATGTGCGTGAAACAACATAGTTTTGACCAGCTGTGGGAAATATATGATTACTGTTGCAGTGTTGGATGGATTTTGGAAAAAATAAAACATCTTTTTACTTTGTTGGCCTGTGTTGCTTTTGGAAAAAATGGACACTGAATAAAATTTAGTGGATGTTCTAATGATTTGTGCAAGGCCCCATTTGTGTCTCAAAGTGCTTTCAAGGTTCATTTTTTAAGCTCCTTTAATCTTGTTATTATTTGCAGAAAATCATAACCTCTTCATGGAAAATTTCATAGTCATGTGGAGTTTGGCATAACAATAATTACTTATTCATTCAAAATTACCATTGTCACACATCAATTAATATAATTGGGTTCTAAATTTACCATGTTTCATAGAGATTGAAATGCAAAAGCAGAGCAATCTGTTTCCTGAGAAAAGTGTTACACAGAGAAAAAAAAAGAATATAAAATTTCCCCCTTTTGGTTAAAAGCTTAGAAAAGTCTTGGGAAAATTAACGAACATATCTGTGTTCCAGTTGTTGTTGCTGCAGTTAAAGGAGTTCAGTGTCCTAACAAGTCGCTTTGAAAGTGATCAAACTGAGGGATGAAAATGATGGTGGTACCAAAGTCACTGAATCAATTTAGTAATCCTGAAAGGGTGACAATGTTGTCACTAATTTGTACATTGGAGGGGGATTTTACATTTATGTATTTCCTTTTGGAAATACATCTTTTTCATGCCACATCTCCTGCAACTTTAATCAGCTTTTATCTGCATAAGATCTGTTAGATATCCACATATTAGCTAAAGCTTAATCAGCTGTCAAAAATGCAAGTCTAATCTTTGCAATGATCATTCTTTAATGCTATTGCACAAAAAAGGTTGTTTTGAGTGGTAGAATTTGAGAATAATTTTTATGATCTTATGGGTTAATGTAGAATTTTCTTCATTCATGCATATAGCTGATAATTTTCACTGTTTTGGATGTTAATTTTTCCAAGCATAACTAGTGCAGTCTGTTTCTAGCACTTGGTTTAAATTCTAGAGTTATTCCATAGTATTCCTACTTTAAGGAATCAGAGGTTGAAGATGACTTCAAGCATAATATTTAGGAGGTTTGTGAATTTTGGTGTCCCATATCTATCACTGAAACTTCATGATTGTTCCCCTGTTTTGGCATTGATTTTGTTCCCCACAACCATCAAATAACAAAGTTGTTTTAGCCTCATTATTTTGTTTTACTTTTGAATCAATAAAGTTGGTTTAATCACGTGGTATATCTTAGTGAGTTTTTCATTATTAACAGTTTGAATCTTGTGACATAGAGAGTCACTTTAAGATTCATGCGACCCTCCACTCCACATTCCTCATTTTATCCGTACACATGCAACTCCAACAATTACTAAACTGGGGTCAATTTTATTCTTCATCACAGAACAATAGGAAGAACCAAATGGTAAAATGCGTTGCCTTTATGGCATAGCACCATCTGAAAACTCATGCTGATTATCTCAGTTCAATTACTAGTGCATGGTTCATATGGCATTATGCCACTCTGACTTGTCATCATTACTGTCATTTTTTATGTTTATTTTATTCAGTAATTGAAGTGCAACTTTTATATGCACATCCAGCTAACTATATCTGCGTACATTAGTTACAGAGTGGTCTTGATTTCATGAATATATAGAATTCACCACCATGTTGGTCTGTATTTTGGCTTGAAACTCATGGTAATAAGAAGACTAGAGATTGAAATTTGAGGGAATTATGAATGTCTGTCCACAAGAAGCATACTCATTATGAATAAAAAATCTGGCATTGCCCTTTTATCCCATTTCCTTTTGCCCCAACTTGACAATGCTGATATTATCAGCAATGGTAATATGAAAGTTAAACCTAGTGGGACCTAATCAGTTTTTTGTTTCTGCTGGCACAAACCTAGTTAGTTTATTTCATAGTTAAAATTGATACAGTACTTGTTGATGATTCCATAGAGCTGGAAAATGTCATGGTAGGCATTTTATAGAGTGGGAAATAGTGTGCTTGATAAAGGTAGGTGAAGGAGTCAAAGGTGTGATTTTCCTGAGAAAAAAGAGAGGTTAAAATCAATCATGGTGTACATACAGAATCTGTGTTAGAAATGTTGAGTGAGATAGATAATCATACAAGATTATTTTGATTTTGTAAGTGGTGTATTGTTAATTTTGTAGATATGCCTTGGATCAAGTGAATCATGCATAAATCCAAAAGGGATAAACGTTTTGTCCGAAGGCAAAGAAAAAAAGGAAAAGGTTGGTTGCCTACTCTGCTAAAAAGCCAAAATACTTTCTACAAGCAGTTTAAGAGCATGACAAGTTTTTCTTCACTTTGCTGAGTGGAAGATGATGTTTTAGGACATGTCAAAAATTTCTGATACATGTCTTTCCCTTTCCTTTCACAAGGTCAGATGCATGTGCAATGCACACACTCTGATCCACATGCTCCTTAAACCACCCTCTGACCAAACAGACAACTTCATCTGGGTCCATTCACATGCATGGATTACTTTATAATATTTTTGAGAAATGGGTCAAAAATAAATGTTTTATGAAGAAATATTAAATTTCAAATTTTGAAAATTTTAAAAATTTAAATTTTTTTCCCTAAATAACCTTCATTTTTATTTGTCTTCATTTTCTTCACTTAGGAACGGGACAAAAGTATGGAACACTTGATGATTTAAAAAATGATAACTTGCCACAATGTAAAAGTATTAATTATTATCTCTTTATTATTACTTAACAACACAGAGCTCTGAATAGTGGAATATAATTAAAGACACATACAATGATGTGAATGTGAGTTTGAGTAAACCCTAAACAAACTTTTGAGCTACCCGTGTAAAATAATAGCTATGCTAACTGCATAGGGTGTGACAATGACACATTTTGAACATCATTTTAAAATAACTATTGGACTATTATTAATTTTCTTTTTTTTGCTTAATTATTGGAATACTATTTAGTGACTGTACTTAATGAGTATTTGAGTAAAATCTATGAGTTTTTATAGCTATAGATAATGGGATAAAATATTTAAGTTAAATAAAACTGCATGAGATAAAAAAAGATTGTTAAGAAGCGTGAATAAGAATATGGATGTAGAAGTGATAGTAGTCAGTGCAAATGTTATAAGAAACTTTTTTTTTTTGTGATTTTCTTTAGTTTAAGTTTGACGGAAGAATCCAGTTAAAAATTTTAAAACAAGTTTAAGAACATAATTAAAAATAATTCAGAAACCTAATTGAGTATTATTAAATAATCTAGGATCGTATCATTTGAGGAAAATGTTATGCTACTATCTAATACTTTTTTCTTGGATATAAAAATACAATGAAGGATGAGCATGTTAGGAAAGTACGATCACTCAACACTGGCGCATTTTATGGAATGAGCTAACATGTAATTTATATATGGGCTTAAGATTTTGGGCCCAAATCATTATGCTGTGTGCCCTGACAAAGAAAAACCAACACACCGAGTTAACAGGCCTGAATTAAGAAATTCCCTTAGGGTGTGTTTACTTGGGGGTAATTGGGAGAGAGTGATTGGGAAAGAGTGATTAGAGGAGAGTGATTGAGTGAATTTGAGGGGATTTGAGAGTGATTTTTTTTGTGTTTATTTGAGTGGATTTGAAGGTAATTGAGAGTGAATTTGGGGGTGAAGTTTGTGAGAATTAGTGTAAGATTTGATTGATGTGACAGTTTTAAAAAATTTGTTTAATTGGTAGAAATTGAAAATTACCAAAATGCCCCTAGGTATTAAAGTAATATAAAATGATATTTTTTAATGTTATATTTAATTGTAAAAATGTTTATTAAGAGTTAAAAATTTGGAATAATTATCAAAAGTAATTTTAAAAATTAAATTAAATTATACTTTAGTGAAATGAAATTTTTTTAAATGTAGTACTTGTTTGTGATATAATTTAGTTTTAAGTAGTATAAATTGATTTGTTATGGAAGTGAGATTTATTAATTTTGTAGACCGCCGATAATTAACCCAAGTTATAATTATCCATTACATGCAATACAATGAAGTCATAGTCAACAACTTAATCATTTAAATGGTGAAGAATTAAGTTAACATTTTGATTTAGTTGCGCAAACTGTCAGTTCATGTCGAGAGAAAGGTTTGCCAAGTTATCTTCAATTCGCTGAACCTGCCCCTGCATTTGTTCCATACCCTGCATTTTGTGTTGCAAGTCTTGTACCCCCTCCCATATTTGAATCATGATATTGGTTGCTGAAACAGTTATGTACAGCCAAGGAAGATGCTCTCAAAGTCCCAACTTTTGCTTACTTTAACAATACTTCCACTCCTTAAGATGCTACCCCTTTTGGAGAAGCAAACTGGATGCTAGAACCTTCACAACAGCCAAAGAAAATCCCACAAACAGTGAGCACCAAACCACATCAACGTATCAGTTTTGCTGGCCACACCAGACTGCACTTTGCATTTCAGCAAACAGTTTATTTGCAGAGTTATTAAACAACGTAAATCAAGAAATTAAGAGCTTGCAACGAGAGGTGTCACTCAAAATGAACTTAGGAGAGGTTCTAGAGTGGATTTAAAACACAAGAAACAATTAAGAGTCGCAGTAATAGCCAATTCGAAACCAAATTAAAGAGGGGTAAAAGTGTTTGATGAAATGCCTAAGAGAGTTGCTGTCAAATGTGCATCAGATTTTTGAAACTTTGATTGGCACTGGTTCACTTTCTTTTTAAATTGCAGGCTGTTAATTTTGAGTTGTGCAATTGTTTTTGATCAATTGAACCAAGCTTTTGTTGCCAAATTGAGACTAAATATGATGCAATAATCCCAACAAATATTGCATACCAAAATTCTGCACTTTTACCAGAAAAAGTGTTGAAAAATTGATGGTTTAAATGGCTATTTTGCACAGATTCGCCTCAACACTGAATGTGATGGTTTGAGCAACTTTGTATGCATATTTTGATGGTGTTTAAACACTCAAATAGCAAGGGAACGGACCACAACACAAATTCACTGGTCTACTTGCTAAATTCAAGCATTGTCAATGGCTAAAAATTGATTTTGCACTTTTGGTGATAAATTTACCAAATGAACAGTAACTGCAGATTTTAAATGACCAAATGGACTTGTTGAAACATTGATAATGCATAGACAACCACAAAATCTCAAAAACAGTGTAGTAGTTTGCCAAATTATGCAGAAAAAGTGTGTAAAACTGCACTAGAATGAGAAAAATGGCAACAAAATGGAAACTGCAGTGGCTAAATGCAAAGGCAGTTGTCAGGTATGCTAATGGCACTTCAAACAAGTTTGTATCAGCAATTGGGAGGTGTCCAAACGTTCAAACAGTCAAGAAACATGCAGAAACAGAAATGGACTATGTTACTTCCAAATTCAACAAAATTTGATGGTTTCAATTGTGATTTTGCACATAGGCTTAAAAGTGACCAAACTGACAGTGGAAGCAAGTCTCAAATGATAAAATAAACGTGGTCAAATGGTCAGAATGCATAGAAACACGCACAGTCATCACATCACCTCTGCTGTCCCAAAAATGCAGTAAAATTTGCATCAAAAATACCAGAATGTAGAAATGACTAGAATCAATGCTGGATGGATCAAACAACATGTAGGAAAGGTCCTAAGCAACTAGATCTAGCTTGGAAAAGATGAGCTAGCTGAATTAAATTGGCCTAAGACACCAAAAGAAATGAAGCACGGTGCATAGCTTTGGAACATAAACTGTGACAGTACAAAACAGTGCAGAAATCACTTTTTCTCTCAACTCAAATATTCATTTTGTGATTCTGTAATGATCATGAGTTGCAATCACTTGAAACACAGTTGAAATCATTAGACAAATTTGCCTGAAGCTTAAAACACGAAAACCTGAATGAAAAACAGATCTGAGAATCAAAACCCGAGAAAATCAATGTGTTGCAGAATTTTGAACTTGAAAACAGTGTGCAATGCTTGTAAGCTCCAATGATCAAAGCTGACTGATTGTCTTTGCTTTACAGATCAACATATAGCTTAACAAAGTCACCGGATTCAATTAAAATCGAAAATCAACGCTGAACAGGATCAAAACCGTATACAGAGAAAAAAAATTTGCAAAACTCATTGCACATGACTTGGACAGTACAGATCATAAAAGAAAGCTGGAATTGAACCAAAATGAATGAATTGCACCGATTAAAATGAAGGAGAAAAGCTATGGAATAGTGAACGAATGCAAACATTCACAGAAAACGCAAAATTAAAATCGAAATTCAATGGAACAGTGATTTTGAGCAGAACAACACGGACATAGGTGAAAAAAAAATGAAGGAAACATGACTTAACTCTTGCAGAATCGCGTGGACGTGCCTACTCCCTTCACCAAACTCGACCAAGCTGCACAACGTTCACAATCTGGATTCTTCACGTACCACTTTCTTCACAACTCGTTCACCTGCAAGAGAAACATCTAAAAAAGGTGAGGCTGCTGCATCCTCAGCTTGCTTCCACACACTCCGTCCACTGTGCTACATCGAGGTCCTCATCTCCAACTCGTCGATGTACTGCTGCATGCAGCTGTGCTCTTCTCAACGACCAACATCATAACATGAACAAAAGGGAATGGAGGAAGCATGGAGGAAGCCTGACGTGTACTGCTGTAACCGAATCAACCAATGACGAGTATCTGAATACACCACGTTTACTCTGTAACCGAATACCATGAACCCGTAACCAGATACACAAGCTACCTTTCCACTAACGTTTTAGTGTATCCAAGTAAAATCAAGTGTAACCGGATACACCACCATTCCTCTTACGTTGCAGCTTACATGCTTCCACATATCTGAACTTCTGCAACCCAAAACGCCACACTTTCCATCTTCAACGCTTCTTCATGGTTGAAGCTGAATACTGGATTCGAATACCTTTTAACTTTTTCTCAGCTTTGCTGTAAGGGCAACAAAGGAAATTCGCGTTAATTAACTGTTAATCTTTGCAGAAGTGCGGGTGATAAAAAAAGGTGATATCCCGCAATTCTATTCAATCACTCGCTCGTTAATCAGTTGAAATGAACACGATTTTATCTTGCATTCATTGCTCGCAATAACACGTGAACAATGTATCACTCTCAAGTGAACACAGTCTTAGTTATGTAGCCATTTGTAATTTTTCTCCTACATGGGATTTCCTTAAAATAATTAAAATATATTTGACTATTCTAAATTATAGACACCCATCAAATATATATATCTCTATATACATTCATAAGTTTTTACCATAAATCTTGATTAACAGCTTGATTTATATTCAAAAGATTTTTTAAATTGTTTTATTAATAATTAATCTCAAAATAAATTATGCAAGTTTAAGAAAAAAAAAACTTGAGACTTTAAGATAATACAAGTCTACGAACGAATGAGTTTATTTTCCTTGTGATTAGAAAAATATTTTACTGTTCTAACTCTTATTTTTTTATATATTTATCTTTTGTAGTGTTTTATATATTATAATTTTTTAATTCATATAAAAATATTTAGATATGTGAACTAGAAAATATGAATAAGACTATTCAAAACTCTATGAGAAGAGAAGAGTTGAGACTTTGATTGTATCATAAAAAGAAACTATAGATAAATTTATAAAAATAAATAAGAAAGATGAATTAGAAGATGATGGATAATATTTGGTTGAGATTTTTATGTTTATTCGGCTTAAGCCCTAAAAGCCTAAACACCACACGTTATGAAGCTTTAAAATAGTATTTTGGTGGTGTGATCTATTCGCAAGTGCACAAAATGAGTTGTAATACAATCCAATAAGAGTTATCATATTCAAAGGGATTTAGGAACTATATTACTAGTTTGTTATGGGGATTTCTTTGGCAAAATATTAATAGTAGTATATATTATATAGATGGAAGAGAGTGAAGACTATGATTAGATTACATCTCATCCTCTTCTATTACACCACTATTGATCTTGTTTATTTAATATGCAAACCATTCAAAGTCTTGGAAGTACTATAAAGAAAATCTAGACTCATCCTTCAGTCTATAACCCAAGGACTTCAAACTAGTATGATTCCACCACTTTTGATTGAATGAATCCTTGTCTTAAGTACAAAACTATATACATAACCTAAGCTATAGAGTTTTTGTCAAGAATAAAATGGTTTGACTAGACTACAATTTAAGATTATTTTTTCAACTCAATATAATAAGATGAGTAGCTAATTCACCCAAATAATAGTAAATTAAACCACAAACATTTGAATGAAAGCATAGGTTAATATCTAAGAAGTGAGAGTACAAAGAGTTGGAATTAATTACATCAAACTTCAACATGAGAGAATTCAACTACTCATGGAATATTGCAATGCAACCCCAAAAACATCTAGACATAAAATTTACATTAAAATAATCTCTACCCAGCATCCAATATTGTATTCCTATGTAACTACTACTTGTATACTTTTCCACTCAATGTTTAAAACTAAGATATGAAGTCTTTATTTTTAGAAACTTTCGTTGGGGCTTAATTGCAGCCTTTGGTGCTCAATTGCAAAAAATTCTTTCTATGAAGGGTTTTTTGCGTCCCTTGTTGCCTTAAGTACTCAACGCCATTTTCTTTAACCATCTTTGACTTTTCTTTGTAATCTTCTCTAGTGCTAAACATCACTTTCTTGTGACTCAACTACAAAAAGTTATATTTTAGATATTTTTAAATTTTTATTTTAACGCTCAATGGTAAAATTTGATATTCAACCATATCATCCTTTAATTCAGTGAAAAATCATTAAAATTCCTTAAAATATCATTAAATTCAAAAAATTATAATTCTCTCATCTTGTGATTCCAAGCTAGAAAGGTTTAATTTACTAAAAAAATATTTTTAAATGGCAAAAATATGTCAAATTATATAATCTAAATACTTATAAAAAAAAAATACAGGTGAGTGTTATTTAAATGAATAAAACAATAACAACATAAATATGGGTCAAGCAACAATGAAGAAAGAGAGGTAGTTAGTAATAAGATAATTCTTATTTTCAAACTCATGATGACAAGGGGGAGATATAAAGACTAGATGATGATGCTACTCTTGATGAAAATATAAATGATCTAAGCCAATAGAAGAATGTTGTACAAATTTGAGAGATTTTGTAGTAGAAAATGATCCTAATAAAGTCATTGATATATATTTCATAAAAGATAAAATATTCCATTCACTTAAAATTGCTTAAAGCTTGAAAAATCTTTAAAATATGATAATTTGTTTCATTTTGATAAATTGAATTTATTTGAAAAATTAAATATCTTAATGAAAATTATAGGACTGAAAAACGATAAACCAGTTGAGATTTTTAATTATATGAAAAGATTAGATTCTTTTCTCCTAATGCATGTATACCTTGTAGACAATGTTAACAATTTCAATATCGATTGCTTTAGTTTAAAGAAGTGTTTTTAAAGTTAAAGATAATAAAAATTTATTTAATATCAATAATGTCTCAACAAAACTTAAACAAATTGTTCTTATTATCTATTAAAAAGGAAAATTAAGTAAAAATAATATTAGGACAATTTTTTACAACACAAACAAATTGAAAAATAAATTTTAAACAAAATTATGATACATTAACATAAGTTGTTTATTATAAAAAAAAATACTATATTTTTAAGTTGGTTTTAGTCCTCCAAACCTTTAAATCATTCCTACCAGTGATATGAGAATTAATTGTAATTAATCTTAGTAATAAACCCAAATGAATCCTAGTATAATTTTTTTTTCTATTTCACAACGAGGAATACACGTAATTTGAAATGATTAATTAAACACTATATAAATAAAAAGATTCTTAAACAAATATATTGTTTTCAAAATACATAACGAATTACTATTTTAATTTACTTTTCCTCTTCTTGAATATATTATTGTGTTTATTTGATAAATATTTTTCTTTTCGAGACAACAAGATCATGTCTTGTATATTAGAAAAATTAAACCATAACCTAATTTTAAATTGCATCTTTATGGATTTATTTCCCTGTCTTAGACTTGAAATACTAAGCATGATCCATTTGGTTCAGATTTAGTTTTAAATTATCACGTGTGCAAAAAAATGTTTTTAAAACCTACATGAAACATTAGGTATTAAATTTATGTTTTCCATTGTGAATTCCAAATTTAAATTGTGACATCTCAAATATTTTACTAAACATACAATATAAAATTCAACTATTATAATATGGGAAAGGAGTTAAGAATTATGAGATGATAGTATTAATATACAGTTATTCAAAATATAGTCCGAATTTAAACTTTTACATTACAAGCTTAATAGTATTTTAAAATACAGATTATTTCTAAATTAAAACTAGAAAGAGTCATGGGATCTAGGGGCAGCAACATCAGTCTCCTCCAGAGTCTGCTCCAGTGAAGCCTTATCCCCCTCTGCTCACATCCAAGTGGATGATCATCACAAAGAGAAAAGGCACATCACATACAACACACAAAAGTAAGGGTAAGCTAGGTTTCAAAAGCATACACATCATCATTCAGTAGTTAAAAATAGAAAGACATGTACATACAAGTCATAAACAAATTATCCTATCATGTGATGACACACTAGACTCGTCCGGACTTAGAGTGAATGTCGATCTGGGGCGGGTTGTGCACTTGTGGTGGCCTCTACTGCTTTGCAAAGCCATTGTCGAGGGGTTTCACCCGACCACATACAATGTTAGTTCGTTATTGCGCGATAGGCCTCTAGTGATAGCGCCTACCCCAGGACCTCCCAATATTCTCACTACATGCGTCAATCCTCTCTAAGTGAGAATGAAAGACCATTAGAGTGTTGGGATGACCCCCATATGAAAGCCTCTTACATTCATTTTAACACTAAAATGATCTCACCAAGAGATCTTAATTAAATACTCAAGTTGCATCATACTCAACATTATCACCTTAATCAAATCATAATCCTCTTTGAATCATCAACATACCATCTTATAGTTATATAAGTGCATCCATACTATATTAGCTCATGTAAATACCATACATCATCAACCAAGCAAAACAAAAGAAGAAAGAATCAAAACAGAGGGAGCCAAGTCGCATGGCGCACAAGGTAAAAAGGCAAGACAGCAAAAATTCGCACAGCGCACACCTTGTGGTGCGCTGAGCGAATTTTCCTGGTGGTCTGACAGCAAAAATTCGCACAGCGCACACCCTATGGTGCGCTGATCGAATTTTCCTGATGGCCTGACAGCAAAAATTCGCACAGCGCACACCCTGTGATGCGCTGAGCGAATTTTCCTGACAGCATGACAACAAACAGTCGCATAGCACATAGGGTGCGCTATGCGACTCTGCAAAATCTGCAGCACTCTAAAATTTGCACAATTAAGAAACTCTACCCTCCCATACCAATTATAATCATTTTGGTGAACTTCTAACACTCCTAACTTGATATATATGATGAATTAATCTTGCCTAACTGGTTCTAAACGTTCTTAACCTCATTCTTTAGTGATTGTGCATCAATTTACAGTCTAAAACTCCTATTTCATCAACTCAGAGGTTCAATTTCAAATTTACCATTTAGCAACTATTTCTAACTACTTTAGCACTTCCAATAAGTCATAAATAACTTACCTAAGCTATCCCAATTGACCAAAACAACTCCCAACCCTAATTGCCCAATTCGACCACCTCACTTCCTCCCATATACCTTAAAAGCAGTATAAATAGATAACTAACAGTGTTTCTCTCAAGACATATTCATCCACGTTGATCAACTCGATCTTAACAATAATATACTACATAAAATCAAAATAACAGACACCAATCCACAATTTTATACATGATACATCAGCAAGCATGCGTTCTAACACACAACTCAATCGAATTTCAGTTCAACAACAACATATTCTACCACACCACTTACACATGCATTGATTCACAATTTCAACACAATTGCTAGTCATACAACTTCAATCCACTAAAAGCAAAATGATGCCTAGCTTTCCTTACCTCCATTCAAGCAGTGCAGTAAGCAACCCCCCCCTTTTAGCTCAAGGAGACCCCTATTACTCAATTGCACTCCAAAGAAAACTAAAACACCTACAGATCATAAATTGGGAAATGGAGATAGGTTTTTAGAACCTAACTTAGGTTAAGGATTGAGGAAAAACACTTGAAAGCTACATGCAAGCAAGATTTGCTACATGACCGTAGCCCAAGGATGAACGAAAAAGAGGAAAAACGCTTACTGGATGAACAACAATTTGATCGTTGGAATTGGAGCCTACAACACCAAGATTACTTAAGCTTCCTCTGATTGTGAGACGAATGGCTTAATGAAAAGGAAATCTAGAAAAATGTTGGAAAAGGTTGAAAAACAGGATGTTAGAAAAAGAAGCATTTTAAGAAATAAATCAAATATGTTTTAAAAACTCGTTTCAATTTTTAAAACGTGGTTCCATCATCTTAATACTACCGACTCTAAAATACCATTTCTAGGTTATTACATAAATTAGAGGAACGAGATTTAGAAGATAATTAAATTGATGTTTTAATCTGAGTTTTAAAAAAAAAATTAGTAAAAAGGCGATAAGACCCTTGGTCTTCTGAATCCCTGGAGCAGTATGCATGCATGAGGTATGAAAATTATCTAATCTTTCTAGACGTGAATTAGAGCAGCGTATAGACCCGGTTCGATATTTGATATTTCACACGCTGGTCAATTAATCAGGTCAAACTTAATACTCTCTTCAATATCATCTTTATTTTATCAACTATTCCAATCACTCATGCGTTTACTTTGACCATTCGTCTTCCTTTATACTCCTTCTTTTTCTCATTATTTTTCAATTTTATTTTTTACTTCACATCTCAGAGCTTAAACCACGCCCAATGCGTGAGTAGATTTTCTTTATACACTATATTCACTATTTATATAGAGAGAGACATGTTAGAATTAAAAAAAAAAAAAACTTTGAAATGTTTCAAATTCTTAGAAAAACTTTTCAAATGGAAGACCATATATATTATATCCGAAAAGATTCAATTGAACATTTTTTTTCAACTATACTCGTGCTTGAATTAAAACACTGAAGAAATTTTTAAAAACTGGAGTAATTAATTTAAAATTTACAATTAAAAATAAGTTGTTACGAATCTGAATGACTTTTTAATTAAAGTTGTTATCACAATTTTTTTATAAAATTCTGAAAAAGTAAAATGATATAACATTTTTCTAAATATATTGAGTTTAAAATTTTTTGTATAACTGAAATTATTATAAGTAATGATGACTTTGGTTCTATCGAAAAGAAAAATGATATTTTGATATGCATAATTTTTTTAATTTCCATTTGATATTATTTTTTTTATTTTTAAAAAAATCACTTTTATAAAATCATTTTCTTATTAAGTGTATCAAATGAATATGAATGTATTACATCCTACTATTACTCAATTGAAAATCGTAAAAGATATCCTATAAATTAAAATTATTAGTCCCTTAAAATTCTAAAAATTTTATAAAAGAATTATCAGCACTACTTATAACTTTAACTAGGAAGTAGCTAAAAATCGTCAAAACTCATTATTTAGAATTTACATGATAAATTTCTCATTTTTTTTTTAATTTTCTAAGACTAGATAATTTATTTTGAGAATGTGTAACCTAAATAGTTTACACACAGTGTAAACGAAGGCTTTGTTTTTAGACGTGGAATTGAGATTTAACTTTTTGTGGTAGTATTTTAATCGTGATTTTGGTGCATCATTAAAATTGAGTTTACGTACATCCATAGAAGTATGATTATGTCCATTTTGAAAAGGTATACTCTAGTTGGACAATGTTCATTTCATGAAAATCAGTTTTTAGATAAATCTAAAACACTTTACTTTAATGCTTTTTAAGAAATTAATTTTAAAAATTAATAATATTCAAAATAAAAACCCATACACGCATTATACAAATTATATATCTTGGATACTGTTTGTTTTTTATTTCATAAACTTTTTTTAATACATTAATGAATTATCGTAATTATTTTTTACTTTTTTAATTTCAAGTTAAAACAGTTTTAAAAAATTCTGATTAAAAGTATATCAAAGTCTAACATTATATAAAGCCATATATATCTGTTTTTAGTTTTTTGTAAATAGAGTAACTTTCGCTTTTAATTCCTAAAAACTAGGTTTTCTTTTCTTCAATCTTTACCTTTCATTTATTAAATTAAATTTTGGGTTTTAACAAATAAATGAAAACACAACACACATAATAAATATATATATATATATATATATATATATATATAATCTAGATTTTTCCAGCAGTAAAATGTAAATTATATAAGAAATATTTGAGTATTTTTGTTAAGATAAAAAGATTGTTGCAAAAGAAGTTGTTTTTGAATAAGTAATTTGTTTTAATAGTCATATGGTGATTATTAACCTTTGAAATAATATAAACTAAAAATTAAGAAGTTGTTTTTGAATAACTAATTGTCTTAATAGTCACATATTGGTTATTAGCCTTTGAAATAACAAACATTTACAAAATAAAATAAAAAATGTTAAAGTACAAGAAACAGTATTCTTGAAAATAATGTTAATAATAAATTATTTTTATTATTTATGACAAATTAATTTATCATATTCTCTCAAAACTCTTAAATTCTGGAGAGAGTGGAAGTCGGGTGTTAGCGGAAGGGAATTTGAAATTCAGAAAGTGGGAGACAGGTGTGTGCAGTTGAGTGGCCGATCGATTTTTTACGGTAGTATTTAAGCAAGGATTTTAAAATCTGGTGTCACTTTTGCGTGCATCCTTCTTCTCCAAAATCTGAACTTTCATTTTCTCCTCTTCTCTCTAAGAATTCTCATCTTTTCTTCTTCCGATCACCATTCAGGAAACGTCTGAGTCTTCCCGGTGTTAAGGGCCGATCAGATTTTGTTCTTGAGCTGGTAAGTTCGAAATCTCTTCGTCCTTTGAAGTTTATACGTTTTTTATGCATGCAAGTACTGTTTGGCTTGCATGTGTTCGTTGATTCCTTCTCTGAAATTGTTTTCTATCTTTGATTCTATGGTTGGTTCCTCTTCACCAATCAAAAGTTGTAGGAAGTCTTAGAAGTTACTTGCGGTCTCGGTAATATTGTGGAAGCATAGAAGTTTTTTGGGTTTCGAGGTAAGAGAAGCTTATAATTTAATTATGATTCTTTGTTATGAATGATTGCATGATTGAATGATGTTATGTTGGGTGATTTGGTTGATATTGGAATGTTGCATGATTGTTTGTATGTGTTAATGATTGAGAAATGGCTTGAACTGGGTAGGGATAAGGTTTAATCGTAACTATGCAGTATTCTGCAAAATTCTGCAATTGTCGCCGAGGGTCATTCGTGACCGTTCGGTTTTCCTTGGTGCGTTCGGTCTTGACTGTATTCTCCTTCTGTAGAGAATTTCAGTTAACGGCCGATCGATCTTCTGTTGTTATGTTTGAAAGCAAGCGTTCGGTTTAAGTTTAGTATTTTATTTTCTACTTAGTAGTCAGCCTAGTTAAGATACTCTATATAATTTAAGCCTCCAATACTATATTTACTCCCAGTTTTAAGTAAGAGTTTAATATTTTGGTGTTCGGACCTACTTATTTATTTTTGTATAAGTTCAGTAGTGTTCGGTCTAGTACTGACACTCGATCTCAGTAGTACTCATTCTTGTACTAGCACTCGATCTTGGTAGTGTTCGGTATTGTACTGACACTCGGTCTCAGTAGTACTCGGTCTTGTACTAGCACTCGGTCTTGGTAGTGTTCAGTATTGTACTGACACTCAGTCTTAGTAGTGTTCGGTCTTGTACTAACACTCTGTGTTGGTAGTGTTCGGTGTTGTATTGACACTCGGTCTCAGTAGTGCTCGATCTTATACTAGCACTCGGTCCTGATAGTGTTTGGTATTATACTGATACTCGGTCTTTGTAGTACTTGGTCTCGTACTGGTACTCGGTCTCGTACTTGTATTCGGTCTTAACTGTGTTTGGCCTCTTATGGGTCTTAACCGTTAATGACCGTTCGGTGATATTTTAGTGTTCGACTTGAGCTATAAGTGTTCGGCCTAAGTTATAAGTGTTCGATCTAAATTAGTTCTTGGCCTGGTTGTAGTATTCGGTCATGTTGTTGCTCTCGGAATCTTTTAGTGATCGGTTTTTAAATAACGTTCGGTTATCTCTTCAGCAGTATATATTATGGACCGTTCGGTCCTGTTCTTTAGGTAGTGAGAGACCGTTCGTTCTCCAAATTGTTACAGGGTGTTCAAGATAACTTATAAATGTTAAAGTTCTCAGTTTGAATGGTATGGATATATACTTCGGCATGTTATTATGATTCCAATTAATTGAGGGTTCATGAATACATTATTATGATGATGAAGAGTATGATTGGTGAACATATTGATATGAGCCTCACAGAGAGGGTACATGAAGGAGAGATTTGCTGTGATTGACCGTATGAATGGCCTGAGTGTCCAATGGGGTTTATCCTGAAATTCTAATGATCATTCATGCTCAAGTATAGAGTGATGAATCATGTGGTGAGAATAGCATGAGGTCCATGTTTAGTTGGTTTATATGGATTTTTTTGGATTACTCTAGGGCAGCTGAGGGTGTTCCAGTTACTTCACCACACTAGAGGTTTATATGGATTTTATCGGACTAACCTGGTGTGGCAGATGAGGGTGTTCCAGTTACTTCACCACACCAGTGCTTAAACCCCTGAAACTCGATATTACATACTAGTCTGGATGGTCTAATCACACGGTTGGTCTGTAATGGTATTATGTGTTTGATCAGTGTCTTAAATGTATGTTTAGTGATTATATGCTTGAATTTCTTGGTGGATTTCATGCTTTGATACTTGTTAAATTAATAGAACTAATATGAATAATTAAATTACGTAAGCTTATCCTTATTTTTCCTGTATTGTCATGTCGTCCTTGTCATTGCAATGATCATCCTGTGGATGTGAGCAGAAGGTGAAGATTTTTCCTTGAAGGAAGCTCTGGATGAGGGAAACCCTGAAGCTTAAGATATGACCGTTCAGTCAGTAGTAGTAGTGTGGTTTCTTTGTATAACCGTTCGGTTTAAACATAGTTTTGGAACAGTTTAATTTATTCGTGTAAATTGTAGTAGACTTTATGAACTATTGTAAAATTTAAAATTCTTAAGTATTTCAGAACATTTGTAAGTATTATTTAATTCTTGTGACTGTTCTATTATATTATTATATGTTAACTCCTTATATAGTTTTGTGCTATTGTTGGGATGTTAAATATTCTAATAGAAAGCCATTCTTTTAGTTAGCAAAACGTAATATGTATTATGAAGGTAATTTTGTTGTTTGAAATAATAAAAGTTATTTTTACATATCTTTTTTCCTTTTACAACTTTTATCATCCCTAAATAATAGAAAGATTAAAGTAAATTATTTAATTAAGAAAATGGAAACCAAATTGCGGCTAAACCTAACGTTGTTAGCAAGAAATGAACAAGCTGGCTCACAAGACAGCCTTAATTAGCATGTCGTGTGGCTAATGAAGAATGTTTTGTATCTAGTGTGGGTCATCTAAATTCCCAGTAAAATTTTATTCTAATGATAGCTAATAATTTTTGTTGAGACCAAGATCTTAAATTTTATATTACATTACCATACTCTGATAAATATATTTTAGAAAACCTAACTTTTAAACTTATGATTTTAATTATAAGTTTTTTGTTATTGAAAATACCTTAAACATTCATACAGTTTTTTGTTTTGTTTGGACAGAAAAATTGTGCTGGCAAAAGGATAAGTCATGGATCCATCCTCTCGCACAGGATAAGCATTATCTTTCAATTGATTTTGACTTTTTTTTCTAAAAAAAATGTTTTTTTTATTACTTATTATAATTTAGAACCAACATGTTTATAGAATTTAGACATAAGGTATTTTAAATGTAAAATCACAATATTCTTGTTGATGAGAGTATAAGAAATCTTCTTCTTGTTAGCCATGTAAGTTTGAGAGGAGCCTGAAATATGGTGGGAGTTTTTGGAAGTTACCTTGTTGGTTGGAAAGAAATAGATAACATAACTGAAATGCTAAAATATATAGTAATATTTTAAGATGATTTTACTGTGAAAGAAAAAAGATTTGGTAAGCATGTAGATGGGTTAGAAATTTATGAGACGCGGATTTGAAAATAGAAAGTAGCAGCATTGACGTACACCTGTGTCTGTTCCACCACTGATTGAGGAACTCACTCACATTTAATATAGAAGATGCCTTTCTCCTTCCTATCTACCTGTATACTCACGTTCAGACAACCCGTGAGAACCACCTTATGCTTCCATTTTTCTCTCTTCTTTATATCTATTATAAACAATTTAAATAAATACATTTTCTGAATGCAATAGTTGCATAGTAACTTTCAACCAAACTTTGAATTACTGTAGTGGAAGTTTTCAAATAAAGGTTGAAATCTGGAAGCACAGCGTCGTAATTGGTATACATGCATACATACGGGTACATAACTTTAGGTATACTTTTCTAAATTTTATGATTAAAAAATAAGGATGAATTTCCCTCACGAGGGTTATGCAACACGAAGTTGTGTTTTGTATTTTAGTTTGGAGAAAAATGTGGGAAATAGAATTTTGTTGGTCCAATCCAAATTGCTATTTCCAAAGGCGATAGAGAAGAAGAGGAAGAAGAAGCTGGTAGGGTTGAGTCAAGTTAAGCTTCTCTCTCTCTCTTTTATTAATTCTATTACTACATCATCATCATCATCACTATCTTCAACATTAGATGCAACCAAACCAATGCATAAATAAAAGCATCCTCTTTCCTCTTCTGCCATCGCCCAAACCTCAAAAGAACCAAAATCAACAAAACTATCACTCATCCCAATAACAAACAATGTCATCGTCGCCTTTTCCTCCCTGCTTCCGTCCCTCCCCCACCACCGACGTTCCCCCTCCTCCGCCGCCACCGCCGCCGCACTCCACAATCTCAAACCTCACAATCTACCACACAGACACAGGTCCCGTGTCCCTCACGTGGTCACGCTCCGTAGTGGGTCGCTCCCTTCACATTCAACTCCACCGCCAATCTTTCGACTCCATCTCCTTCCACCTCCACATACGACCCTTCGTCTTCTGGAAAAAGCACGGTGTGAAGAAGCTGGCCCCCGACACACTCCTCTTCTGGAACCTTGCCAAGGCCAAATTTGGGTCGAACCCCGAACCCGTTTCGGGATTCTACGTTGCCCTTGTGGTTAACAGCCACATGAGCCTCCTCCTCGGCGACGCCGCCAGAGACGCGTATTCGAAGTCCCGGGCCCACCAACCGGCCACCCCGCAACTGCTCCTCCTCAAGAAAGAGCATGTCTTCGCCGACCGCGTCTACTCCACGCGCGCAACGTTCGGCGGCCGGGCGCGTGAGATTCAGATCGATTGCGGTTTCAGGGACCACTCCAAACTCTCGTTCAGCGTGGACGGCGAGAAGGTGCTACAGATTAAGCGCCTCAAGTGGAAGTTTCGCGGCAATGAGCGCGTCGTAGTTGACGGCGTGCACGTGCAAATCTCGTGGGACCTTTACAACTGGCTCTTCGACAAGAACAACGCCGACGCGCACGCCATTTTCATGTTCAAGTTCGAGGACGAGGAAGAGGAAGCGGTGGCTGATAGGAACATGGCGGGGTTGTGGAATCTGGGGGTTTGTGAATGGGGCAAGACTTGGTCTTCTTCTTCGGTTTCTTCTTCTGGTGGGTCCTTCGGCGGAAGCTCTTCTGTTTTGGAATGGTCCAGTGTGGAGGAGAATGAGTTGGTCGTTCCCGTTGGGTTTTCTTTGCTCGTTTACGCTTGGAAACGCTGAAGAACTGAAATTGGTACTGTTGAAATTTTGGATTGCCTTTTCTTCTGCTCTCTGTTGCTAACACATTAGAATTTAGATTACATCATTCATGTTTGATATTTCCCCCACTAACTAACCCATTTGTTTTGTGGAATACATACACACATAAAGCTTGAATAAGCCCAATTAGAATGTAAAAGCACCTCAAGTAGATTCAGCAGTTCTGTTGTGAATTGGGGATTCTTTTGTTTTTTCTTTTTTCTTTTCATCTGGTATCTGGTTTTATGCGAAACTTGTTGCCATGTAATGTAAATTCTTTCTGTAACTCACCAGCCCAGAATCAAATTGATTCAGTCCGGCTCCATTATTGAACGAATTGCTTTCAGTTTGTCGTCAATCGTAGATGTTTAGCTAATAAAACAATTTGTCCAGTTCGTAATTTTGATTCTTTAATCTGTGAGACTAAATTGTTGTATTTTTCTGTGTAACACGGTAACCATAATGTACCGAATCAAACAATTTGGTCCTACGATTGAATAATAGTAGTTTTCTCATGTGGGTGTGCTTAGCTAGCAGCTGTGTTTTGATTGGAATTGTAGTAGTCGTGGTGTGCATTCCAAGTGTTGGACTAAATTGTTCTTTTTCTTTGTTTTTGATACATTTGCTAACATGGCAGGTGAGGTTGTAGGTGGTGTGGTAGTACTATTAGCCCTTGGGTGACCGAGACAACCCATCAAGTTGGTTGACCTAGTCCACCCAGAATCAATTATTCCATTCAATTGAACGGTTAAACATTAGTTGAAAACTCAACCTAATCCAACGCCCTTTTCTTTTAACTTTCCCACCAGAAATGAAAATCACTTAATTTCAGTAGTTTGGAAACTATAGAAGAATTGCGTTGGCTAACGGGCCTATCCTTCGTGGTGAGGACCACATGAATTTGTTTCTGTTAGTCTTGTGAACACGAAACAAAACAAAAACAAAAGAAAACAAATGGTTGTCTGCCAGCGATTTTGGTTGAAACTGAACCTTTTTACTTGGTCAATAATCAGCAGTTTATATGAATTTCATTTGGCTACGTGGTCTGTTTATTAATTATAAGAATTAAACGTTTCTAATTCAACAATCAAATTAGGAGCATGTCGACCAATCTCTTATCTCCATCTAACCTATTTTTTCAACTTTACTGCATAACATTGCTGTCTATAGAGTTTGCTTTTTAATCCAAGTAAAATAATATATTAAAGATATTCCCTTTTCACCTGTTTAAAATGTTTGAATACACTTGCATCTCTTTTACAACATTCTATACTTCACAATGAACACCAATTCAATTAATAAATACAAAATTTATTTCATGGATCTCATATATAATAAGATAACAGAATATGACATATGTAATATTTGGTGCATATACAACCTAATCATTGGATATTCATAAGACATAATATAAATCTGTGTAAATGTCAAATTTTTACTAAAGTAATATCTATTTTTCTAAAATTGGCTGTTAATTTAGATTTTAACAAATTATGATTTTTTTTAAATCTAACTAAATTATGTCAAATTATATACTATCTATATATTATTTTTATTTAATAAAAATTATATGGTATTTTAAAGTCCAAATTCAAATGTTACAAATATGTAAATAATTTTTCTAATTTTAATGTTCTAATAAATAATATAATTCAAATTTATGTGTCTTAATAATTATGACTACAAATATATACATATACCTATATATGAGATAATATGTTTAATAAAAATTATGATAGATATCATCAGATCAACTAATATTAGCAAAATTACACATATTTTTAATTTGTGGTTACTTTTTTAAAATCAATATTAAGATGTTTTTATTAATAGGTTTAATGTCCTATTTTATGGGTTTAGTTCAAAATTATCCTATTTTTTAAAAAATTTTAATAAGGTCTCATATTTCGTTAAAAAATGTTCATTCTGATCCTTTTTCGCACACACCGTTAAAACCCTAACTGTGCAAATGTCACCGTGGCTAAAGCTGTGAAGTTTTATGAATACGTGGCATTGTACTGTGTAAATATTTTAAAACAATTAAGATGACCTAAGGTAGGTGGTAGGTTTAAAACTGGGTTAAAGAAAATTACCCTTTTTTTAAGATTGATTTCGTCATTCATGAGTTCAACATTGTGCTGAAAGTGGTATTGTAACGAAGGTTGGTTGCTAGAAAATCTAGGTCGGTCACCCATGTCTCCCATTCCACCATGACCAAGGAGACTCACGAATCCGAAAAACTAAAAAAATATATCATCGACATTTTTGGGATTGAACCGGAATGTCGTCGAGCCACCATCGCTGCCACCAGAAAAATCACTGCCACTCGGTGACACCCCATTCAACCCCTCCTCAACCCAACTTTTCTATCTTAATTTGAGGCCAAGTCATATATATCGAAAAAAAAAAATAAGACTAACTCGTAATACTTGTGCATTTTTTCGTATTTCTTACATGAAAATCACCATAACCATATTAATTATGTTCCATAAATACCATATCGTGTGTATTCTCTACTTAAAATTTTAATTTTTAGCAATAATTGTTTATAAACTATATTTACAAATTTCAATTATTTAGTAAAACCCAGATAACTCTCATTGACCACATATTAGAGTATAATAATAATAATAATAATATATAATAGTTACGCATAGTTATATGGAAAACATGGATATTGATGGATCATTTAATCGTACATATGTTTGCCAACAGTGTTGCTATCGAAATAAGGTACCTTTGTAAGTGTCCAGAGATTGATATTAATGCATATGCAATCTCGTCTTCGGGTATACCAAATTTTGAGAATTTATTATTATTGGATTATTTGAATTCATTATTTCTGTTTCCAAGTTTTTGTAAAAAAAAAAAAACAAAACAAAACTGATGTGGAAATATTTCATTTTTTTTTAAATATACTAAGAATTCAAAGAAAGTTTGAAGGTACAACTACTGCAAAAGTATTACTCTACGACAAATCATGAAATTGCTTGAGTAAGTGTATTTCTTCATAAAAAGATATTTATAATGCATACAAATATAATTAAAAAAATTTCGTTATGAAAAAAGAGTTAACTTATGTTTGTACTATTTTATAATTTAAGAATGTTATAACTTAAATTTTATTATTAATTTTAGCTCTATTAATATAAATAATTTTATTGTTTTATCTTCCTGATTTTATAACTCTTTTAAAATTTAACAATCACTTTAAAACTATTTACTTATGATAAAATTATAAAAAAACATATTATACTTACTTTTTATTTTATATATATATATTTTTTATAAAGTTAACAACAAAATTACTTTTTATTGTTTTAGTATCATGAGATAAAAGTGAATATTTTTATGTCTATCGTGTATGTGTTGTCACTCGTAGTTATAACATATATATTAGATTAATGCTTCTTTCTTGTTTAATTATGAGAATTGTTTACACTCTTTAATTTATCTAGTTAGTGGCACAAATTTCAAGTAATACCTGGTATAGCAGATTTTTTATTTCTTCAAATTATAATCAAAACCATTTACGGTCAAGGTTTTTAAAACTAAATTTTTTAAAAATTTCCCTTATATCTAATAAATACTTCTGAAATATAAAGGATAATCATAAGTTTATATATACAAAAAAATGTTTAGATTGACTAATATTATTATCGCCTTACAATAAAATATTGTCATGGATTAAAAAGAGTAATACTAATGAAGTTGACTTATTTTTTTCTTTCTAAAAAAATATAATTCCTATGTGTATATTTTTCTGAAAATAAATTACAAATCTTCAGTAAATTTTAAGATAACCATTATAAAAGTTAATAAATCCATAATATATGTTTATTCATAATTAAAAAATAATATAAAAATGTTTTATAAGATCCGAACATAATTATTTATATTTTTATTTAAGAGTTTAGTGCTGATTTACTATTTTTTTTATTATTACATAAAAAGCAAATAATATATTGTATAAGTAATTTAGTTTGTGATTAATATATACTATAAAAAATTTGTATAATTTATACCATATGAATATAGTTCATTCCACATGGTTTATGTAAAATTGAAAGTGTTATTAAAATGAAAATACTATACAACTTAATTAGTGAAGAGAAATTATTATTGAGAATGATTATTATATTTGTTTGAGTAAAAAATAGTTGCTTTTAATAAAATCGAAAATGGTTTAAAGAATATGCTTTATGAGTTGTAAAGTTTGAAACGGCAACTATTTAATTTTGTGGAAAGTAGTTAAAGTGAAACACCACAGCTTTTATATTGTTGTTATCACACCAAATACAAATACTTTATACTTTTCACTTCTCACTTCGGCAAACTTTACAACTTAGGAAATAAGGAACGCACCCTATATAAAGTCAAACCATCACCCATTTCATTTGCTTTTTCAACCCTAAAGTTTCATACCCACTCACCAATTTTATATAATATTTTTACAATTATAATTTTTTTATATTTGACATTATTAAAAAATATGATTCTTTTTTACATGACATATTTTTTATTTTTTTGTACAAGTTATTTAAACAGTAAATTTATCCGTTGTTGGACTATGAAGATGACACAAGATTTTAATACCATCCTAATTGTCTGTTTAAGGATATAATTAACTTTGACTTGTTTCACACTTATCCAATACGTAATGCTTTGTTTTAATATTGCGAGTTTGTGAATGTCAACAAGTACATGCAGCACGAAATGGAAGAAAGTCTCAAGTAAAAAAAACTCCAATGTTCTTGCTTCGTTTATCAATGTATGACATTTTAAAAAAATAAAATAAAATCTATAACAATTTATAAGAGAAAAAATATATATTTAGAAAAAGTATGGAAGAAAATTTGTATAAATTAATTTTAATTAAGTTTTTATAAAAGGTCATCTTGAGATATAATTAAAAGGTCCATGGTGAACCCTTTCATTTTTATTTTTTTTTCTTTCCTTTATATTCCGAAAACTAATGCCAAAATGTAAAATAAAACAAACTGGGTAATATGTTGAGAAGACAGAAGAAGAGGAAATGCGTATTAAGTTTTTTTTTTTTAACGTGAATTAACAATTTAAAACTCTTTTTTCTAAAATACTTAATTAAAACGGAAGTTCCTCCCTCCATTTCCAACCATTTTCTCTTCATCTCCAATTTTTTTTAAATCTCAAAACTATCTTACGTAAAATTAACTTAAAATCATTTTTTTTTTAGTTTTTCTCTCTCAACAACTTAAAAAATTCTACATTCCTGTCTTTTACTCAACCGATTTTGAAATTATTAAAGAATTTTTTGAAGACTTCAATATATTCAACGTTTTAACCTTTAACAGATTTTTTAAAATTCGTGGTTAAAATTCTTTAACGAATTTCAAAATTTATTAAAAATCTCAACAAATTTAAAAATATGTTACGTTTGGAAATTCATTCATATGATTAAAAAATTAAAAAATTCTTCTTTAAATTTTAAAATTCGATTGAAAACTTTTTTTTAATACATGTATTAACAAATTTCGAAATTCGTTTAACATATTAGTTTTTCAATTTAAAAGTTCATAAACATTTAATTTAATATCTTAATATAGTTTAATATACACTAATATTTTAATATTTTAAAATATATTTTATTAAACTAAATACAGGTGAAAGATATTCAGAAAAATAAAAACAAAAAATGCAAAAACTTAAAATTAGAAAAAATCTGTTGAAAATTGTAATGGAGTTTAAAATCTATTATATTTCTCAACTGATTTCAAAATATGTTACATTTTTTAACCAATTTTAAAAGTTGTTGAAAATTTAATAAATTTTGAAACCGGTTGAAAAATATAACGGAATTTAAAAATTTTAATTTTTTTAATCTTATCAAAGAGTATTTTGGTCTATTAAAGGTGTAAGAAGTTTGTTGAGGCGGAGGGAGAAATAACCAGTTAAATTAGGGTGTTGCTTCATCTACCACATTCAAGTGTTCCTACATCTCTTTACTATTTTCATTTATTTCAAAAATATTTTACACTTCCTCACTATTTTTTATTTCAAAAACATTCTACACCTCTTCACTATCTTCAATAATCTGTCTTTCTCTTTCTGTGATATATTCTCTTAAATAAGTTTGATTCAATCTTATTTTCACTGTTCAATTTTTTTTTTCTTCACATTACTTAATAAATGGTAAATTTTGTTCTAAATTTCTAGAATAATGTTTATATATGTGTGTGTTTTTTTTACATTTAATATCTATAATTTTTAACATTATATTATGTTTTGACTTACCAACATGTTTGACTCAACTAACTTGAATAAAATATTTAATTTATTAGATAAATAATATAAAAATATTATTAAATACTTAAAATATAAAAAAAAAGTTATTTGTTAAAGATTTGGAATTTATTTAGTTTTTTCGTCATTATAAAGTTAGTATATAATAATAATATATTATTATTATTATTTACTATTAATATTATTATGTTTATTATTTTGTATACTTTTAAGTTTATAAGATTGTAGTGGTAGAAGCACTAATATTGAAGTTTCCTCATAATTTTATATTTTGCAATATATCAGAAGTTCAAATCTTAGTCATGAATGCTCATTAATGCGGAGAGAAAGAGAAAGATTATTAAGGATAATTGGGAGGTGTATGGTATTTTTGGAATAAAAGAAAATAGTGAAGAGATGTAGGAGCACTTGGAGTAGAGATGGCAAAAACATCCGCGCCCGCGGATATCCGCAGATAAAATCCACGATGGATAGTTGATACCAGCTTATAAACGGGTCGGGTGCGGGTATTATATTATTCGTACCCGCGGATATCCGCTACCCGAAAAAAATAAAAATAAAAAATTAATTTTTATTTTATTAAGTTAAATTAAATTAAAATTAACATTAATTTATATTTTACAAGGTTAAATTTAATTAAAATTGTAGTATATGAAGTACATCGATCGCAATTAATTGTCATTTATGAATAATTAACAGGTATTAATAGGTCAGATTGTCTTACTCTTTACAAAATATATTGTATTGATTATTGGGTTTGATTGCCTAAAAATATAGTGTACTGATGGTTAATCAATGGACTTGTCTGTCACATGCTCTCTAAATATACAATTGATGTCTAGGTATAATCTTCTTCTTCTATTCTAATAAAATAGACCTTTTATATCTTGAGCGTGGATTAAAGATAAAAAGAGAACACCACAAAGAAGGACGACTAACCCTCAAATCAATTCAACCGAAACAAAAATTAAATTTTAATTTATATTTAATTTAATCTATATTATATTTTATATATTTTTTTGTAATTCTATTTAAATTTTATTTTAATAATTTATAAAAATATATTTTTTTAAATATTTCCGGATATCCAGGTTTTAAATATCTGCAGATATTTTTTAAGTGGATATCCGTACGGATAACGGGTTGGGTAGCAAGTGAATTTTTTTTTATTGAATTGGGTTGTGGATAGACACTATCCATGCCTGACCGAACCCGTTGCCATGCCTAATTTGGAGTGGTGGAGGAGCAACACCCATTAAAACATGACTACCCGTGACTGTGCAAAGCCCAAACCTTTGGGTCAACTTGTGAGATTTCCTATTTTGAACTTTTTCTGCAACCAGATATTTTTATACTTGATAATCCAATTTTAGGAATAACATGGTTATTAAAATAATAATGTTTGTAAAAGAAAAGAGAAGAAGAAAGGTAAAATAATGAATTTAAGTGCCAAAATATCATATTGCATATTTTATTGGATAATGAATCTCCATTTTCATCCTCTAAAGTTAGAAGTAGTGATTATTCATTTGTTGTCTCAAATTTGGATTAACCATTTTTTAATACGATTAAGAATTAAAAATGTATAATAAGATTAGACAAACCTACATATTTACACAATATATTAATTTCAGCAGTATAAAAATTAAATTGTATAATTAAAATATATCTAATATATAAATAAAATAATAAAATATTATTTTTTGAGTCAAGAAGTGTTATTATCAATACGCAATTATTTTATTCTATAAAAGGATGAGTGATATTAATCTTCATTAAAAGCACCCAAAATACAATGGAAACATGTCTTCTAAATACATTATATTTAACTTTTCGAAAGTTACAATTAGTTTTCATGAAGAAAAGAAGATGGAAGGTATTAAGAATACATTAACCGTAACACTTAATTGTTGTTAAAATTTACCAGAATCTATCAAACAAGAGAGATTTTAACAATGTAAAACGAGGAAAAGTAGACTCCTGAGTTTACACTTGTCATGTTTGGAAGTGTTTAAAACTATGCTTATATGAAATTAATTTTGTAGATTTAATTTTATCTAAAACTAATTTGAAACTAACCAATCTATGAAATAATTTATATTCTGATATTTTTATCTTAGGTTAAATCATTGGTTCTCATTTTCATAACTAAATCGTAAATTGATTCTTTTTTTTTCTCAATTTTATTTTTATTCTGAAAATTTTAATTCAATCAAGTATTTTTTATTAGTAGTGTACTAATACCATTAAAAATGGTCAAATGTTAGTTTGTGATTTTTTATTTTTTAAATATTTTATTTTATTTTTAAAAAAAATAATACAAATTTATTTTGTCAAAATTTGTTATGTATTGCATAGAATGTGAATTTGACACGTGATAAGTTTTAATTTAAAAAAATTAAAAAATAATAAAATAATTAAAAAAAGAACATGACATATTATTCTTTTTTAAAAGTGTTAATAGGGAACTTTAAAAAAAAAACAAAAAAACAAACAAACTTACTTGATTGTATCAAAATTTCTAAAATAAAAAAAAAATCGATTTACAATTTCGCTGTGAAAACAGAGAGCAGTAGAATAATTTGCCTTCACCTTAAAAGCACGTTTAATATAAAACTCCGTAAGTTTTCCAAATCAAGATTTGAAAGCAAAATTAATATCACCTAACAATACTGAAATATTTGCATCTTTATAAGAATTACATTTGATCACATGTAATAAAGTATAGCAAACATGAGAATATTAATGGATGACGATTACGTGGAACAAAAATGCATTAAAACATACAGGTACAGCATAGCAAGAAAGATAACTGAGAAACTGCTGATCTTTTGATACAGATGTTAACGAAGCATATCTGAGAAAAGTGCAGAAACTACTTGTCACAAAATTTCCCTCAGATTTTGGTTTTCCTTTAATATCTTTTGTTTTTAAAACCGGACTGACCCAACGGAATAAAGAAGATCAATCAAGATTACATGGCCAAAAAATGCAGAAACAGAAGAACTTTTCCATTCACTAAGAATGAAACCATTTTACTACGAACAGAGACAAAACAAAGCAACCATTCAGCTATTTGACATACAGATATACATCAGAACAGAAAGATTGAGCAAATAAACAACTTTCTTCCGTGCTCATCTGGGGTTGCTTGCACCCTATATTTGTCAAAGCTTTACTACTTCACTGTTAAGGTTGAGGCTGGAGTAGCATTAAGCAAAGATGTCGATCCTGGAAGACAATGTCTTTGGCTACTACTTTTAATTGCTGAACGTCGTGACAATGAAGGATTCGAAGAACCCTCGTACCTGCAGGATTGACTTCTTATTTTCCTCTTTTCTCCCTCCTGAACTCTGTCTGATGTAGCTTGTGGAACCTTCGTGTCATTTAGGCCAGGGGGAAGAACGCAGTTGCAAAGAAGACCTTCACGTAAAGGACCACAACTCAAACTTAGAAATGCTCACTCGTTGTTTTGTTTACAAAGTGCATCATAGGAGCATCAATTCACATACTTAATTGTGAAGAAATTCTTTGCATAATCAAAATATATAAGTAAAAGCTCTGAAACAGCATTCCTCTTGCCATGTTGTGCAAGGGCTGTACTGTGTCGTAAGAAGCATGCTTCTTTGTCAACCAATTTATAATTACTCTTTTAAATGTAGTTCTTTTCTAATCAGAATTGAAATTTCACTTTAATAATCTATGTTGACCTTAACACAAACCTTTACTAACTCTAATTTTGATTATAATAAACTGCTTCTCGATTTTGTCCCAAGAAAACATAGATGTAGTTTTCACATCTAACGAAAGCTGCTGCTAAGAACTCCAATTCAAATTAAAAGACAACACCAAGAGCAAGTGAGCAAGTTCTGTCCTTTTTTTCCTAAAAGATATCATTCTAACAAAAAAAGAAAACACAACACCAATAGCTAAAAGCCATACACAACATTCAACTATGATAACGTCAACGTAGGTGCCATAGGAGTTTTCACTGGCGACATGTGAAAAATCAACAGATAGAAACTACAAAAGATAACAAGTTAAAAAAGCACAAGAATAGGATCAATGTATTCCTTACCAAGTCGAGCAAGGCGATTGACCCATCGAGGGATTGACTTTCCCGTTAACTTGAGGCAAACATCGTTACAGAAGTGGTTGCAGTTTTTGGAGATGAGATGATAGGTGTTGCCAGAGTACTCCTGAGCCAGTTTCTCCATGAACGCGCGAACATCTTTCTGACCCAGATTTGTTGTTCCGATGAAAATCGACTTTCTGAAAGTGAACCCAGGACAGTGTTTCGGTTGCACTTCAAAAATCCCCGTTGTGTCATGCTCATGTGCACCAAAACCGTACTCAACACCATGAACTAAATGTAAAAGAATACTTTAATTATCAACTAACAAAGAAAAAACATGTACTATTGTACACCCAAATAACAGAATATGGTTGGATTTGTAACACAATAATGAGTAATGATAGTTGACAAACAAACCGATAACGTTGTACCAAACATCCCGAATGTTCGGTCTGAGAAACTGTTTTTTTTTTTTTTTTGGAGTGGGTGTAAATTGAAGAGTACCTTGATTGGGGTTTGGTGATATGAAAGAAAAAAAAGAAAAAAAAAGAGAGAAAGAGAGGGAATTGGTTAAAGGGTTACCTTGAACACCAGAATGGTAGACACCAAGGCCAAGCCAATAGGCATAGCCATTGATTGGGGTGAGATCATAGACGTTGAGGTGAACGGGGACGGTGTCGGGCTTGTTCTTGGGTGGCCCTGACACAAGCTTACGCAGCATTGTGGAGTTTCTGAAATAACAGTGAAATGGAGAGAAAAATGCAAAGAAAGCGTTTTTGTGGGTGATAGAGAGAAGAATATGAGTTGTCCTTTTAGTTAGGAAGAAGAAAAGAAAAGAAAAGAACAAGGAAGAAGAATGGAAAGAAGAAGAAGATAAAGAATCTCTATGAGTGCGGCTCTGGCATCTATCGGCGGCCGAAAGTTCTTTTTTGCTTCACCCACCTTTCACTTTTATTTATTGCTATTATTAATATTATTAATAAATAATAATATTTTTGTTATTATTCTTGTTGTAATTATGATAGCCCAACCTAGTGCTTATATTATGTCTCTCTACGTGCTGGTCAAGGTGGAGTAGGATTGTACGCGTTGAATTATTGATAATAAAAATATATAATAAATTAGGTTTTGTGTTTTTCCAAATTTTATTCAACAAACATTTATCGGGCGGTAATTTCTAAATTTTCTTATTGTTAGATTTTATTAGTTGATAAAATCAGAAATTACCAAAAATTATATTTACCTAATTTGGATTACAATGGCAAACGATCCTATTTCGTAGGTATTTTTCATTTTTCATTATAGGTTTTATTTTGACGAAATTTTTTAAAAACAATATTTAATTTTTCAATTAAATATGAAGATGAAGACGTGTATATATATATATATATAATTATTGGACTGATTATACATCTCAAAATCAACTCAAATATCATAAGTATTTTATTTTTTATTACACATTTCTTTGTTTTTTATTTTGTTATGTTGAAAAACAGTTGTATTACTAATTTTAGTGAATCATTTATTTTTATTCGATTAATGTAACAACGTTTTAATATTCAAAGTTTTTATATTTTATGGTTATAAAAACATTTATTCAAAGAAAAAATAAAATTCAATAATGTAAGTTATTTTATACAAATAAATCATTTAAAAATAAGTAATAACTGAGAAAGAACGAACGGTCACTAACTAGTTGACCGTTTAAGAAATACTAAACACTTTACAATTTGAGCCGAATGTTTTAAAATAACAAAAGTTATCTTCAATAAAGTGAGTGTCAGTACAAGACCGAACACTCTGTGAGGAAATTAAGTGTCAGTATAAGACCGAGCACTCTTTAAAATAAATCATATTAATGTAAGACCGAGTACTTTCAACAAACATTATCAATATGTAAGACCGAACGCTCAGTGTATGACCGAACGTTCTTCCAATAAGTAATAGAGACCTGAAACCGAATGCTTCTTAAGTTAAGTATTAGTCTAAGACCGAACAGTAAATTAGTCGAAGGCTAGTATATGACCGAGCACTTCTCAAGGCCGAACACTCTTCAAGACCGAGCACTTAACTATGAATATTATATGTGTAAAACCGAACGCTATTATAAGAAAATACAATTAATACATAACCGAGTACTCAGTCTATGACTGAACGCTCAGTATGAGACTGAACGCTCTTAAACATGTAAATCATTTTTGACTGACTAACTAAATAAGGTATTTAAGTTTCAATGCAATAGTACAAGACCGATCGATCTTCAACTGACTCCTACAAATGGAATACAATCTAGACCGATCGTTTTAGGGGAAACAGAACGGTCCTAATGACCCTTCGATTACAGATTCAGTATTTTCACTAAGTTACATAACCTTATAGACTAATTTCATACCAAAAATCAAACATACATTTCTCAACAGCCAAAATCATACAATCAACAATCATATGCTCATACAAACATGCATATAAAAATCTTCATAATTAAATTTATAAGTTTTCCTTACCTCTATTTCCAGCTAGCTTCTAGGGAACTATTACTACGGCTTCAAAAATTCGAAAGTGCTCCAACAAAGATTCTGATCGGTGCAAATGGAAGGTCTCGTTGCTGGGAAGATTTAATCTAAAAGGGAGTAAGGTGGTCGGAGAAGAGAAGGAGTTAGAAATCTATAGAGAAGTTGGAGGTTCTAGAGAGAAGGAGGAGAAAAATGGAGTTTCTAGAGGTTGAAGACGAAGAGTTTGCATGCAGAAAGTGACACTATTTTCAAATTTCAACTTTAAATACAGTCTCCACTAAAAATCGCTCGGTCCACTCTCTGCCTGACACCTGTCTTCCACTTTCTTTCTGGAAACACTCATTCTTTCTACTGCCGCACGGTTTCCGAGAACGAGGAATTAATTGTACTGACAGTTTTATCTCCCACTAAAAGGAGAAATCCAGAAAACGCGACACGTGTACTCCACTAAAGTAAAACATTAAATGGAGTCTAACAAATATGAACTATTAATAAGTATTTATTTAAATCCAAGGTGAAGTGGTAGGTAAACTATTTTTTTAGTACAATATATAAAATTACCATGGATTAATAGAATATAGTATCATATTATATAAATTAAAAAAAAATCTTTCTTTATTTTCCCTCCCTACCAAAATATGTTTTAAGAAATTTTTTTGTGCTTGAAGAAAATAAGTTAATTAATTTTATTTGTTGTGGATTTTAAAATTTAGTGTATTTCTTGTACTGTGTGTTGGGTTTTGCAGGGAGTGGTGGCGCATGCGGCAATATTTGAAAGGCAATGAATGTGTTCCCTTATTCTTATACAAATCCTTTTGAATTGTGTTCAAAATCATTTCCCGAGTAACTTCTTTATTCCATTTTTTCTAATCCCTCCACTCTTACTTTTTTACCTCGGAAACACCAAAACGCACATTTCAATGTTAAATACCATAATAATTTATTTTTTTTATAAGTTTTATTATATATATATATATATATATATATATATGTATATATATATTTTTTTTTATTTTTTATTTTTTAATTTTTACCCCAATACAAATGTTTTATAATAGTAAATTATTAAAGTTATAATTATATACACACAACTTCGGCAGTTGAGATGTTTAAAACTAAGTTATCATATGAAAACTTTAAATCTCATTTGCAATATTTCAATACGTAATGCTTGTTTATTTAGAATCGTTAACTTAATTATTCACTTTAATTTGTTCTTTCAAAGTTCACCATTGCCAATAGATATTTTCCAAACAAATATTGGAAATTGACAGTTTAGAAATAATTGAAATGATTAATCTAAATTAATTTTTATTCTTAATTTCACGATTTAATTATGTGATATTATTAATTGTAATTAACATTTAAAAGTTCAAAATAATTTAACATTTTTGTTTTCAGATAATAAATATTAAAGTAATAATTAATCGTTTTAAATATCATTTATTATATAGTAGATAAACATAAAATTAATATGGAATTCAAATATCAATCCAAGTTAAAATAACTTAAGTCAATAAGATAATACGGATGGTATGAATGTATAAAATACTTAATATTGAATAAGAATTGTCCTTTATGTTATTATAATATATATATATATATATATATATATATATATATATATATATATATATATATTCACTTTTCAGTATCTTATATTAATTTAAGTTTTAATTTTCATTAATTTTGTTCAATTTAATTTAATGATAATTTTTGTTAATTTTATTAAATTTAATTTTAATTTAGTCTTTGTTTAATAAATTGAGATTAAATTTAAATTTTATTAAAAATCATATTTATTCTTAAATATTCATTTCATTATTTTGAAATCACCTCTAACTATATTATTAAAATATAATTATTAGATTTATGTTTAACTTTTTCTACATGTAAAAAATAGATCGAAATTGGTTTAAAAATAATAAAGAATTTTCATTCTATTTTAAAAAATTAAAATTTTCTTTCTAATTTTAAAAATATATTAAAATTTTCCTTCTAATTTTAAAAATAATAAATAATTTTCATTATAATTTTAAAAGTAACGAAGAATTTTTTTTTAATTTTAAAAATAATGAAGAAATTTTCTTCTAACTTTGAAAACAATAAAGATTTTTTTTTTCTAAATTTAAAAATAATGAAAAAATTTCCTTCTAAGTTAAAAAAATGAGAATTTTGTTTTCTAATTTTAAAATAATGAAAATTTTCTTTTAGTTTTAAAAATTATGAAGAATTTTTCATCTAATTTGAAAATATAATCAATATTTTCCTTTTAAAATTTAATATTATGATTGAATTGAACAAAACAAACAAAATTTGAGACCAAACAAAAATAATGAAAATGGATACCGAATTGAATACAAAATACACTGACATGTGACACTAAGACTGACACGGTATTGATATTAGCTTCACATGTGACAATGACATCAATTTAATACGTAACACTAATATTGTCATGTAATATAATATTGACTTGATAAGTGGACAACTTTTTTAAAATTAAGAAAAATCTAACAAAAAAAACATAAACTGACACATGACACACACTGTTTATTTATTGTTAAATGATTTAAACAACGTCTTAAAGAAAGAACTAAATTAAACATAAATTTCAAAAATTAAAATTATATTAAACACTAAAAAAAATAGTCGCTTGTTAATCAAAATCAACAAAAATAGTACTAATCTTTTATAAAACAAATCCAATATTAAAATAACAATCAATCATATATTTCTTTTTAATTCAATTACTAATATTTATTATTTATTGTATTTAAAGTAATAATTAGACCAAGTTAAAGGACCAAATTAGTTTAAACAAAATTTTTCTTTTACTTTATTATGTTTAATATGAAATATACTTTTTTTTCCTTTCTAAAATAGCAAGATTGAACCAAATTGACTTAATTGAAGTCTGTTGTTGACCTTTCACTACTTAGCACCGAACACATACAATTCAACCTTACATAAAATTAAAACATAGCGTTAGATCACTTTCTCATCAAAATTATCTACTTTAGGGTTCTATCACAAATCTAGCTTTTTTTACTTTAAAGTTTGTTGTTTCCAGTTTAAGCTAAGAGAGTTATGCATGTTTACAGAAAATATGAAAACACATTTACGCTTCTAAATTAATAGATATTTGACTTTATCATAAAGACATATAATACAAAATTCTCATTATGCAAAACTCTCAAAAACTAACTAAAAAATATAGACAAAAACTTACTCATATATAAAAAAATAAAAAATGAGAAATTAAACTTACTCTAGGTAGATGTGATGTGATTATGAGAAATGAGAATTTTTTTAAAAGCACACTATAATGACATGTGATATTGGAGAACCATGTATTCACATTTCTTGGTAGGGATGGAATTGTCACTACACAAGCTCACACGCCATTAACCCACTAATATTTAATAATATTATCATTTTTAATATATAGTTTTTTAATTTCACTTCCTACTTCTTTATCAAATATTTCATAGTAGTGATACTATATGATACAATTTTACATTCATTTCACAAATTTTATAAATGTAAAGTGATCATGTTTAATTTTTTTTAATTTTTAAAAAATGTAAAGAATGAAAAGTAAAGAAGAATAATATTAAATAAATGTAAAAATTTTAAATGTATTAAAGAAATTTTTTGAATATTTTAAGACATTTCTCACAAAGTTCATGTTAAATGATGAGGAAAATTTCAGTAAAAAAATTTAAGACACTTTTATCAAAATATAATACGTTTTTTACTTAATTTTCTTTTTATAATTGCATGACTAAATTGTACGAATGCTTTGTCATCTTCTATGTTTTATTTAATTTACGTATTTTTCTATAAAAAATTAATTTTCCGATTCTTTTTTTTTAAATATATCAAAATGTCATTTTTTAAATATATCAAAATGTCATTTATCAATTTAACTACGTTAATGTTTAAAATTAATCATATATTTATTTCTCATTTTTTTCTCTCTCTCCCTTTCTTACTCTCTTGGCTTAATTTATTTTTTATTTTCCCACCATTATGCATACTTCCATTTTTTTTTTTTTTCGTTTTACACTTCCTTCGTTTATGTCGCTATCATATTTTAAGGTACCATATTTGAAATGGGGACATAATTTTTAACAAAAAAATAATTGGTTTCATATTTATTTTATTTTAGCGTTTAATACAAAATTGTAGTAGTTTGGCTTTAAATTTAAGATATTTGATAAATAAATAAAATAAATTTCAACGAAAAAATCACGTGGAGTTTGAAGCAATATGAAATTGGTTTTAATTCATCCACATTCGATTCTACTATATTAGTCGATATATTTTCTCTATTTTATTCTCACACTTAAATCTAATTTAAATTCCTCTGTTTTTTTTATGTAAGGCTTACGGATTTTATTTTAACAGTGTTAATATTTTACACATATTTTTTTATTATCTTTTTACTTAACATGAAATCCATTCCGGAATTAATAATCTGGAAATAACTTTTACAAAAGTTAAATGGTTATTTTTGAAAATTGATGGGATGTGGGAAGAAATTAATAAGGTACAGGAAGCCATTGCCTTATTTTAGTCATCTGATAAAAAAATTACTTAATGTTTTGTTCCTTACTTAAAGAGGAAAACGGATCAAGAATAATGAATGGTTTGGGCTGTAAAGCCCATTAATAATCAGCTCGTATTGAGTGGGCCGGTCACTACTTTATATCACTAAATTGCTAACTCCACCATCCAGTTTCAATCCTCGATCCGGTAAGTTGCAGAAGACGATCTTTCCAGTTTCATTTAGGGATGACAAAAAAATCCGTGGGCACGGGTATCTGCGGTAAAATTCGCGACGGGTAGTTACTATCCACGGATATTTACTACCCGCGGATAACGGATAAGGGGTATTTTAATACCCGCTTCTAAACGGGTCGGGTACATATAGTATACTATCCGACCCGCAGGTATCCGTTACCCGCAAAAAAAATAATAATTTATATATATTTTTAATTAAATTTAATTAAAAATAAAATAAAATTATATTTTATTAGGTTAAATTTAATCAAAATTAAATTTTAATTTATATTTAATTTAATTTACATTATATTATAAATATATTTTTTGTGATTTTATTTAAATTTTATTTTAAAATGTATAAAATATTTTTTTTGCGGGTATCAGCGGATACCCGTGAATTTTAAAATACCCGCTTGTATTTTTTAAATAGGTACCTGACGGATAGCGGATCGGATAACGGGTAGGATTTTATCCAGCGGGTAGGATTGCGGGTAGACATTATCTCTGCCCGACTCGACCCGTTGCCATCCTAGTTCCACCAAACTTCTTTTAGCTTTATTCAGCAATTAGTACCAAGGAATCGATGCTTTCTTTCTTTTCTGTCACATTTATCTTTTTTTTTTATTGAAATAAAAACAAAAGGGTGTTTATAAATAAAAATTACTAGCAATGAATGATAAATACTATATACTAAAACCCTTTGTATTTATTTACATCAAAATAAAAATAGAAAAAAAAGGCATGTAGGAAGACATTACAATTACAAAACTTAAAAAGAATAGTTAATCATTAACAACTAAATCTTAAGAATAAATTAATCATGAGCTCACACGAGATTGAAATAAAAATAACTTCATACGGATTCGTGGACGCAAGCATATACTATGGAATTCTCAAAGCTAGATCTCTTTTTAATTATTAGAATGAAAGTATACAAATAAATAAAAACACGTTAATGTATATGTGAGTTTATGAAGCAAACTTATTCTAACCAAACACTTTCTATCATTTAGTTACTCTAAATGCGACATTTATCCTTTTTTATTATTACCTTTTAAAGATAAAAAATGTTTTTTAAATGTCATAGAAACATGTTTTTTAACTAAATTTTATTAACATGTTCTATTTTTTATTAAAATTTATTAGTTATAACAAATATAAAATAATCAATTAATGAATGGTAATATTCATTTTTTTTTTACTTTTAAAGATTTCTAATATGTAAGCAAAAAAATATTTTCATAAAGCTATTAAAAATATATTATTTTGATACATTCGTAGTTTTTAAGAGTTGACGTGGAAAACAATTTAAATATACATTATTTTTTCAATTCTAATACACCTTTTAAAGGATAAAAACTAACATGAGTTCAATGTTTTAAGTGTTGTAATTGATTTAAGCATATTTAAGATTAAAATATTAGTTTTTTTTTTGTTTAGTCTTTAACTAATGGCATGTTTCGACATACTTAATAGTCTTAAATAATTTATTTTTTTTTTCTTTTTAAATCTTTCAAATACAATATTCACAATAAATGTTTTTAAAAAACTTAAAGTTGAAACATATATATTTTTAACAAATTTTTCTTCATCCCTTTGTTATTATTTGGTTTAATCATTCTCGTAGGTCTTATTCATTCTCGTAGGTCTTATTTATGTTTGGCTTTCTCAAATATATCATTTTCTTATTTTTTTCCAATTGGGTCCTTAAAAATGAAAAATTGAAGCAATTGACTCTCTGCCTTTAAATTGTGTCAATGGGTTAACTTTGAACTAACTTGTCACTGTGAGGTGGAGTAATCTAAAGACGTGGCATCTGCATAGAGTCTTAGGTGAAAAATGTTTAATTAAAACATAAACACATAAGGGTTTTTTGAAATCTAAAATTAGAACATCACGAATTAAGGTTCGTGTGCACTTCAAATTGCGAATGAGAGTGTTGTTCGAGCTTGGAGAAGCAAGAAATCAGAGATTGTATAATGTTGGTTGTTGGAGAGGGTTTTTGCGCAATTAAGGCATTTGTGGTTGGAATCCAGGAATTTTCATTGCAATCGTGAGTTTCGACATGAAGCGCGAACTCGCTCGACGTATATCGACAAGTGGTTGGAGTGGAATTGTGTGCAAGGTTAGTATATGTATTAGATGATGTTTGAATTTATTATTTTGTGCTTTTTATAGTGATCTGCCAATTCTTTTTCAAATGTGGGGTTGGGGTTGTCCGAAAATGTTATTTATAGTTATTGTAGTGTGGTCTCCCTTGTCCCCCATACTTAAAGTTGCTTTGTTCTGTCATTATCAGTTCGTATTGGTTTAAATACATGGTGTTTTTTGTTGTTATATGGTAATTTATAAGTGTAGAATTTTGTTCATTGTCTTGTCTGTGATGGAGGATGATATAGAGGTGGTTATTCACTAGGAGGGTAAGTTCGTGAACGAAGGGTGCCTTAAGTATGCAGAGAAAACTAATACTTTAACTTTTGACCAAAACTTATGAAGTTACTCTATTGTAGTCAGTGTAGTCAAAGGACTTGGATATGATGGTTCAAAGATTTGTGGTTCTCCGTAGGATGTGGTTTTGTGTTAGATGCTGGGCTAAAACCTTTGTGTGATGAAAAAGGAGCCATGTATATGGTGAACTTAGCTAGGTTAAATGGTAAGGTTCATTTATATGTTGTGCACAGTGTGTCTGAAGCTCAGGTCATACACATGATTAAATATAATGTTGATGAAAGACGTAACGAAGTTGTACCAGTGATGCATGAGGGTGGTGAGGGTCCAGTGTTGCATTAGGCTGGTGAGGGTATAGTTGACAGTGAAAGACATGGATATGATGGTGTAAGTCAATAATTGGGTGAGGGAAGAGAAAAAGATGATGGTGAGCGTGTATGTGGTGGTGAAACCGAGGGACACAGTGGTGTAAGTGAACAATTGGGTGAGAGTAGAGAAAAAGATGATGGTAAGGGTCTGTGTGGTAATAAAACCGAGGGACGTGGTGGTGTAAGTGAACAATTAGGTGAGGCAAGAAAAAAATACAATGGTGAGGGTGTATGTGATACTTAATTCGACGATGTATGTGGTACTCAATTCTTGGGAGATGGTGGTGTAACTCAAGAGTTGAGTGAGGGTGTAGGTGGCACTAAAACCAAGGGATATGGTTTAAGTGAGGGTGAGAGGAGAGAAGTAGATGATGGTGAGGTAGAAGTCCGTGAATCTGAACCTACAACATTTGTAGAGGAGGCAAATATTGTTGGTGATTGGAGTACATCGGATGATGATAATGGTGAGGTGAATAGTATGCAGGGGTTAGTTAACATAAATGTTGATTGTGACTTTAGAGAAGGAAATTGCTCTGGTAATATGGATGTACAAGTTGAATCTATTTCACTTGAAAATGAGAGGTCAGATTGGAGTGATATTTCTGAGAGTCCGATTTGGATGATAATGACATAAGTGATAACTGTTTGTTCAATAATGAATGAGAATCTAAAGACTTAATTACTCCTGACAATGATGAAGAAAGTAATGGGAAGACGATTATTTTACCCAATCCGTCATATCTTCATGTGACTATTTTAAATGATAAATTTAAATGCAAAATTGGAATTCATCATTATTTCAAATTTTGATACATTTTGATTTTTAAACGTTAAAAATGAATAGATATAGTCATTTTAATCCAATTGCATTGATGTTTTTCAAGTGTCAAACATGTTTCATGTTGAAGTTTGAGTTGTTTACACCATTTGACACGTTCAAACCTAAACGATAACACAATTTAACGAGCTCCAAAAAATTAATGTCATTTGATTAAAAAAACTATAATTATTCATTTTTAAAGTTTAGGGACCAAATGTATAAAAGTTTGGGATTGAACCAATTCCAATTTTGCATCTAAATTTAGAGATTACAAACATACTAATCCTTCTATTACACTTACCAACACAAAAATAGTGATTTACATATCCTCATTTACATCTAATAGTGAAGAAACTCCACGTAAAAAATGTGCAGGTGAAAGTGAACACAAAACTTCTTATTGTCCAATTCATTTTCTTTTTATATATTAGATCAAGGGAATTCCTATTCATTTTTTACTACACGAAAACACCGAAAGCACTCTTGCGAGTTAAGGTATGTTTTCTGGTGATAATTTGGAAAATGATTTATGCATCATTATTGGCTTTACTTCGTTGTTGAAGTTCGTTTTTATTTTTTGCATTTTCATTTGTTAACATGATTGTTTATTGAGGAACTAGCTTGCAAGAATGTTAATTTCTTTTGGTTGTGGTATTTGTCATTGTAAATTTACATTTTTTGGACTATCACGAATTTAAAATCAAAATTGAATATTAGTTCTCACCTTGTTCATTTCTACTACCAATAAAAGAAGTTATATTGGAATAAGTATTTTAAACTTGTTTTAGTTTGGAGTGTTTTGTATACAATGAAAGATTTTGAAAAATTAAAAAATAGTTGATAAACAAAAAGGCCAAATAAAAAACAAAGTCATTGAAAGAGAAAAGTGAGTTGAACAAATTTAAAAGTGTAACCCAATCTATATTTTATGTTTGACTTATTTGTTCATTAGTTTTTTTTTTTACTTTATCATAAAACAACGTACTAAGTTGAAATAAGTTCAGAAATACTTATTTTATTATAATATTTTTTTATTGTGATATTTCTTTATCTAAGACTTGTAACGTTGAAAGTAAATTGATTTATTTACATTAAACTTGTAACAGTGTATAACATAAATTATTAAATACTATCACTTTTGTGTATGATTTTGTGTGACCTATCCTCTAATAAAATAATACCCAAAACTATTATTAAAAAACCTAAAATAACTTACGTAAAACACATTTGTTATTTTAGTGTATGATTTTAACCCTTATGCTATTTAAGATAATCCGTATTTTGTTTAAAATATATTATACGAAGTCAGATTTTCATGTCTCCTAGTCAATCACGCAAAAATAAGTTGTAGTAGATTTGGTGGGTCCATCTCAAGAAACCAGTGAAAAACTAGCTGATATTATAAGTTTTTTAAAACACTTTTAAATATAACTATAAGGTTTGCTTTGGAAATAGGACAACTGAGTTTCTATGAGGTCTAAAAATAATAATAATAAACTTGTAATACCTTAAACAAGGGGGTACATTTTTATTTCTTAAAAAAACACACTAAGTTAACATGAAAGAAGTACTTAAAAAGTGATGTCTTGAATATAGACTAAACTTATATTTTAGTCTAAATAATTAATGCTTTAATTGTTTATTTTTTTTGGATAAATGCTATTACATTTTGTTTATAAAAGCTGGGTTGTGTTAATTAAAAAAAGTGTTTATAACAATGATTTATTTTGACTATGAATTGATATAACAATTGTATAATTATCAAATTAAGATTCTAACCCAATAAAGAAGTGTAAGAATGAAATGATACTCTTCATATACATTTAAAAGCTTAAGTAAAACAATTGAAAAGTTAGATAATTTATTTAAGTTTCTTCTAACATACTAAAACTTCAGTAATATATAACAAGTCTAATAATGCCTTGTTCCATCTGTGGACAAACACCTACCTAGTCATTGTTCATAATTAGGTAATATATATGTTTGTAACGTTATTCAATTAAGTTGAAACAAAGATGTTTGTAAGTGTAGAAATAATTTTAGTGTAAAAATAATTTGTTAGCCTGCTTGGGTTGATAGTATTCAGTTCCAAAATATAAGAAATAAAAGAGTGCATTAAATCTTTTGAACAAATATGAAAAAAGTGCAGAATTTTTTTTATATACAATTATATTTAAATATACAATTAATTGTATTATAAATATTTTGTTAATATTTATAAATGTTAATATTACATATAATTTACTGTAATTTTAATATTTCATTAACATTTGCCTATTTCTATCATAATCAAATAAGTAAATAAAATAGTAAAGAAATAAACAACAATGACTATAAATAAATATATGCATTTACTTTATTTTTTTTATTTTTTATTAATTTTTCCACTTTTTTATTTTTCGTTATTCAATTCACAGAAATGAAACATATTTTTTCAATGATATATATATATATATATATATATATATATACACTCAACACATTAAAGTTTTGAAAATTCTTTTTATAAATTTAACTTTACTCACTTTTAATATATAGAGAATTTTCATTTATCTCTAATTATTTACTTAATACTCAACTCTCTTCCTCACTTTTTATATGTGGAACCTTTAAATCTCACTCTTTCAAGTTTAGGTAAGTTAATGTGAAATTCTTAATTAAATAATTAAATCTCACTCATTTTTAATTCAATTATGATATACCAATCTCATTTTTTATAAATCACTTAAAACTTTAATTTCATCTTGAACCCAATTTTCACTAACTTTTAATCTAATGTTCAAATTCAATCTAATTTATAAATTTGATTTTATCTAAAATTCCTCATCTAACACTAAAATCTCAACATTTTAATACAAATATAATCTTCCATTCTCACTAGAAATTTAACTTCATCTCAAACAACTAGACCTAACATTCAAATCCCACTTATTTTTAGTCCAATTTTTAACATTCGAATCTGAATCTGAATCTCTCTCTCTCTATATCTATATATATCACTCTCATTTCATATTTCTACATCTTTTTCAAATTTAATACACGTATATATATCTTTCATCGAAGTTCTAAACTAACACAGAAGCTTACGGTAGAAACATTTTATCGATGAGCAAAGGAGGCACACGTCTCTAAAAACAATAAATGTATCATTTATAACGTATCTTTATTTTCTTCTATTGATCCAGAAATGTGTTCAGTTTGTCAGAATTTTCATTGGAAAAGTTATATAGGATCCATGGAAATTAATAAATCAACCGTGAAGATAGTGGGAATTGATTTATTGCTCGCATCAATTCAGATATTTGATTGATTTCAATTTGAGAATGATTTTACCACGGCCTGTTTGATTTTCAAGTTGAAACGAATAGTAGCAGACTCTAGCATAGATATGAAAAGAAACTGCCTATATGTTCAGATTAGAACACAAAATTAAACCTTCCTTAAAAGGAATTAAAAAACTTCCAAGAACCTGATCCTCTCATAAACAAATTTACAGCACTATCTTATTGCAAACTGTTAAACAATAAATTTGACAAAACATTAACCTACTAATTAAGGACTAACTTCCATGATGCTTAGAGCTTTAGGGACAAGTCAAGGTGCTTCTTTTTCTCTTGACCAGTATTTCCACTAACCAGATATTCACTTATTTCTTCAGTACCTGCTGGCTTGAGTTGTAATCTGCCAACGTTGTCTCGTGATGTTTTGCGACAACTTTTCATAGTTAACTTCCCTATCCCAGGTTGTTGAGTAATAAGGGGTCTTGACCACTCATGATGATGTCCAAAAGTGTTTGAAAAACCATTGAATGAGAAGTGAGGAGGAAGAAGAGGAGGAGGCCTATGAATCACGCAGTGGGTCTGAATTCCAAGTGATTTATTACCACAAGCACCATGGAGAGGCAGAGAAGCCACCGTGGGATAGTGAGGAAGGTGATTGTGGGAAAAAGGAATTCCAAAAGCTGTTGCTGGGGCCACCATGGATGATACTGATCTATGACTTTTCTTTGCTATGGACCTTTCTCTTTTGTGAGCATTTTGGTGTCCACCAAGAGCTTGTGAACTGTAGAACTTCCTCTGACAGTAGTTGCAAGAGAACACTCTTGGCTCGTGGGGGTCTTCTGATGACAAATCCGTTTCCAGACAAGTGATGAGATTCAACACTGGATTACACCCAGTAGCAGAATCATCACCAGGGACATTTAGATCCAGTAAAGCATCTCTTTTTTTCTCTTTTTCTCCCTCTTCTTCTTCCTCAAGTTTCTTCTCCTGTGGATTCTGCAATGGTGTGCTTGGACTTGAAGGAGTCACTCCAGCAGAAAGGCTATCACAGAAGGGAGCCTGGTAGCTCAGTGTTTCCATTGTAGGCCACTTTATAAAATTCTAGTATGATGATTCTTTACCCCTAGCTTTAAATGGACAAAAGGAGTATATTAAAGGAGACTCAAAACATATTCCTACTTTATTTTTTATATTTTTTTATCATTTACTGTCACAGGTAAGTGTATGAAAAAAGAATGAGTTATATATTTTTAAATAGGTGAGCATAACATTAGTGGGTTAGGTTTATTACAGAGGTAATCAGCTTACTGTGAAGTTAATTAGATTTTGATGATGAATGTAGAAAGTTAATTGAAAAGATAGAGCAGAGAGTAGTTGTAGACAGTATTTTTGACTTTTATTGAAAATCCAGGAGTGACAGTGTCACCACCCATGTGGCCTGCTGTATAGAGTGAGACTCATGCAATTGTGTATTTGCATTGTACTTTTACATGGTGGCCCACACATGCAAAAAGGTTTTGGTTTGGGTTGAAGTAGTGTAGGTAAAAAAGATTTAAATCTGCATGAGCTGGATGATTTGGAGCCTCTCCCTTTAGAAGATGTTGTGAAATGAAGTCTCTGGTCTCTGTCATATGGTCATGTAAAGACACATATGGTGGCATCATTGTTGGTGTTGGAGAGCAGCATTAAGGTACAACATTTGTAGTTGGCCCTTGGGTGCAGCAAGGATCAGGAGAGAAGATTATCATGCCATCACGCGCGGGATCAAAAGCGAACCTAATAATGTCACATAGGACACAGAGCCAAACATTGTTTGGAGACCAAACTCGTAACCAAACAAACTTCCCTTCGTACTTGAAAGTCCATCAATCAGGCCAACATGTCCCCAGTTCTTGTTAAACTGTCCCTTTTCATCTCTCCTTTGGAAAAAAAAAATTCCTCAGTTTTTCTGGTTTCTGGATAGACACTCAAAAGTCACACCTTCATACCCAGGCCCACTATATGTGTGATGTATTTCTATGAAATTTTAAAACCAAACAAAACTAGTGCTTCCTTGTTTAAGGAGCCATTCAATTCGGCTTGTAATGAATATATATATGATTGGAATCTCAAACCGGTAATCATCATTAGGCACTCTTAATGGTTTACATTTACTTTTTATTCACATACCTTCATTATTCAATAAATACTATCATTTTTATGAATTGTCGACAATTCAGCAAGGAAACGATGGATAAATAGATTAGTAAGACTATAAACAAAATTAGTTATCAAGAATAATTAAATTAATTCTAAGTTTGATTATTGATTTATATGAATTACAGTTAGGTTAATTTTAATAAAAAAATTTATCATGAAAATTTATAAATATAAATTTGATATTTAAATAGTTAGTTATTTTTTATTGTATATTTATTGTTAAATTGTTCCGACAAATTCTAACTTAAATGTTGAAATGTTTTGTAGATCAGATCAAATGGTGAAAAAAAAATTAAAGACTACACTGCAACTTAAACTTAGAATGAGAAGATAATTTGTTAAGTAAGTTTAACTATGAACTTAAAATAACTGCTGTTACAAAACAATCTTTTGTACTATTACAAAAGTATAATATATCAAAGCAAATAATATTCATGTAGACCAAAAAGATTCATAAACATCCAGGTGTGTTTACTTGGGGTGAATGAGAGAGAGAGTGATTGAATGGATTTTAGGGTAATTATTTTGTTATTTACTTGAGTGGATTGAGAGTGAATTTGAAAGTAAAGTTTGTGAGAATTAGTGTAGGATTTGATTGATGTGACAAATTTAAAAAAATTATTTAATTGATAGAAATGGAAGATTACCAAAATGATCCTAGTTATTAAAATAATAAAAAATGATATTTGTTAATGTTATATTTAATTGTAAAAATATTTATGAAGAGTAAAAAATTAAAAATAATTATTAAAATTAGTTTTCGAAAAGTAAAAAAATTATAATATAATAAAATGAATTTATTTATTACGGAAGTAAAGTAGAATAATTTTGAAGTGAAATGAATTCATCAATTATTATTTATTCGAGAATCCATAGGATTCAAATTATCAGAAAGTGGATGTTGCATATAGTTCAAACAGTTAGAGTTACAATAATTTAAGTTTTATATACTACTACTATAACTCATACTATTAGAAATTACTTTTAATATAATTTTAACATATTATTATAAAATTAAATATATGAATACTGTATGATTTACTAATAATAATAATAATATAAAGACTTTTTTCAGTGAGATTTATTAAATAAAGTCCTATATCTAATTATCAACTGGAATCCTCTTTCTCCCTCTTTCTCGTCACTGAAATCACATCTTTTCATCCATGTAAATATTATATACTTTCACTCTTTCTCACACTACAAAATCTAACAACCCATGCATGAACTATCACTACTCCAACTTTTCTCCTCTACAAACTCTCTGCCATGCATAATTATCTATCTTCATTACGCTTTCTCAGACCAAATCACGTAGCTTATACTCTTACAATGTAACCAACACTACCCCTTTCTCCTATTTTCTTGACAGTGTTTCTCCCTGTACTTCCATGATCTTGTCTTGCACCTCCTAATTTTAATTTAATTCTCACTGTATCTCTAACCTCTATAAATTATTCTGCCGCAACTCACACTTAAAAAATCCTTCCCTTTCTTCATTCTACCTTTACCTTCTTGCTCTCCACCCCTCTACGATCAAAGTACAGGTACTACCTTGTTTGGTTTTGCTGTGGTAGCCAGCAAGTTGTCTATAATGAAAAATAACATAAACAACATCCTTAACCGCATTTCGAAATGCGGTTAAGGAGTGCCGCATTTCGAAATGCGGTTAAGGATTGTCGCATTTTGAAGTGCGGCAACCCTTAACCGCATTTCGAAATACACTTAAGGATTACCGCACTTCAAAATGCGGTACCCCTGTTATCAATAAAATGAAGGAAGGTTCATTGTTACAACCTTTGCACTTTGTTCTAAAAATATGTAGCAATAGCAGAAATTATGGTGATGGAGGGAAGAAAAGTGAAGGAAATTGTTGTGCAGTTTCTATGCCAAATCTCTGATGGAGGGAAGATACGGAGGACCTTGCCAGGATGCCACCACCATTTCCCCTTCATTGTATTGCTCCATGGTTCCACAACCATTCTACCAAAATTAGATCAGCATCTCCTGCACCTCTCTCTATTATATATTATATATAATAGGTTTTGACTTTATTAAAGGAATAATATAATAGTAAAATTGGAGGTGCAAGAAGAAGGAGGTGAGATGCAGGGAGAAACACCCTTTTCTTCATTCAACTCAACCAAACCCTCGTTTTACTCAACAAAGCCTTCTCACCTTAATCTGAATACATTCACTGCACTTCATATCTTCTCTTTGCCATCTACACTTACATACCACTCATTAGTTACCTCTCTCTTCCTTTCATTCTTTTCTCCTACGCCAGCGGTGACTACGACGACCGTCTCCAGTGCAACAGTGCTAGTGGTGCTCCTCCCGCCTCCCTGGCGCAAGTGGAGGTCCACCACGGAAACGACGATTCCGTCTCCAATAAACAACTCCTTCCAATCCAATCGCCGGATGCACTCTCAGGTTGCTGCATTACTGCCGGATGGACCTCTGCATCTCACAGTGCACACCATCAACCATGGAAAGACATCAACACATGGAGGAAGCGGTGAAGCCTTGCTGGAACGGAATAACGCACCCAGGAACCGAATACAAGGGTAAAGCATGGTGAACCAAGGAGTGGAACTGAATACAAGAGAAACCATAACCGAATACAAGGTATTCTTCATCTCCCATATGCACTGGAACCGAATACAAGTTGCGACGAGCCGAAGTGGCATATTTTTGCGCGCAAATTATCCACCGTGATAACAATGCTGGAACGTGTGTGAGGCTGGCGTTAGAGACAAATTCGTAAACGAGAAAGATGACGCTGCCGGAAACCGAGGCACCAAGGAGCTTGACGAGACTGTTGTGGTGACTCCGAAAGATGATGGCGAGGTGGCGGCTAAGCTCCGGGAGGTCGATTTATTTGTGGAAGTTGCGGCGAGAAACAACAACATCGCAGCCGTAGATTAGGCAGCACCAAAACTAGGAAGAGAGACGTGGACAGAGAATAATGTGAAGAGACTTTAGAGGGCACATATGTAATTTGAAAGAAAATCACCGCAAATCACCTCGTGATAGCGAGATGAAAAAGTACACCTTGCAAAGTTTGATCTAAAGTACACCAATATTATAATTATAGTTAAAAAACATGGTTAATTAATCTAAAATTAAAATAATTAAACATAGCAAAATAATAAATTAAGGTTTGATGATAATTTAAAACATTTAGTTATATAAGAAGTGTTTCCTTGTGAGTCCTGAGAGTATCAGATGCAATCTTTTAAGTTTCAATCTTATGGATAGAATTTTTAATTTTAATATAGAGATAATTACTCGTAAATATAAATATATGATACTTATTTAAATTTTTATACAGAGCTCTTAAAACTAAATTATAAATATTGAAGTATCTAAAATTTTTCAAAATTATTAAAATAGAATAAAACAAAATAGTGTATAGATATGCACGAGAATATTCATTTACAATCTCATTTTAACACGATGCCAAAATCACAATGTATATAAAATCCAAAAAGTAAATTTTCATTTAATAAAAAATCTCATTAGGAATTTGGAAATTTCAATTATTGGAATAAACATCAAAATCAATTTTGATTGACTTCCCAAAAATACATGTTAGATTTGGTATATCCATTTAAAAACTAACGCTTAACTTAAGATTAGGGTTTTAACATTTTCACTCATTGAATAGTTCATTAGGGTTTTAATATTGTCGAAAATGAAAAGGGGAAAATGATATTGTGGTTTTTGGCCATGGAAGTTTGGATTTTGCAAAATAAGTTTTAGCACAGGTGATTATGAAAGAATGACGATGAGGGAGTTTGGGAATAGAAAGTCATCATTATCATTGGAGAAACCATTTCTATGATTCCATTTTGCTATATCGTTAATAAATGCATAGAACCAAATCTCTTTTACAGATTTCTCTGTCTCTCGTCAAAACCTAACTGTTAAAAGCATCCCAAAAAGATGAGAATTTCTTTGTTTTTTCTCTTCTACCTCACACTCACTCAAATCAAAACATGGCGTGGTCTTAATGCTCACCTACAACAGTTATAGTAAAACGTGCTTTTTTTCTTACCTAATTTCTTGACATGGAAAAGTGATTCTTGAAGAGCCCTGTTTGTTTTCTTCATGTGGTGTCGATGGATTTATTAAAGCAAGTTGATGAACAGAAGGAGTCAATTTACTTGTGGATAAAGACAAAAGCCAAAGCCTTTAACTAAACGACATTACCTCAACTATATCCATTATCCATAATCATATGTAGTTTTACTTCAAATTAACGTAATAGTTTTTCCTCCTAATATTTAAATGTTTCAAAATATAAATAAATGCCTAATTCCGTTTAAAATTATACATTTTATTGTATTAATCAAGTTCAATAATTTTAACATTATTTCTCATTATTTTTATGTTTTTCTATGTGCTCGTTAATATTCTAAAAAAGTATGTGGATTGAATCAAAATTATTATTATTGTTATTAGTATTCGGTTAAAAAATATGTTTTATCGAAAAAATATATGATATTTAACTGTGCTTATAATAACTTTTATGAAACGTGAAATTTAAATAGAATAAATATGCTTTATAATTAGAATTACACGCATGAATTATAAAATTTTGTCTTATTGATATGTTAATTGTGGAATGTGGTCTTGTGCATTTATTCAAATTGAAACTAAAGATAAGGTTAATGAAAATATATTTATAAGGGAATGCAAATATCAATTTATAGATTATTTTGAAATTTCAAGTTAAATATTAGAATTATAAATTTAAATTAAATATTAGAATTGTAAATTTGAGTTTATTATATTAAAAGTTATTTGTTGGCCTATTTGTTTCATAATTTACTGGATTACATATTAGTGTTTAATTTTATATTTGAGATGTATGTAATTAAGTGTGAGGATAAATTAAAAGTTTTATATAATTAAACATAAAATCAATTTAAAATGTATAAGTCAACATAAAAACTTTGTTTTACAAATTAATTTTATATAATTAAAAGTTATGTTTTAAATTTAGTTTTTAGTCTAAACTAACTTTCTGTTTTCTTCGTATTTAAAAAAAGTAACGTCATTTATTCAACAGAACATAATAAAAGAAATGGTGAGTTATAAAATATGCAAAATTTGATACTTTTTAACAATTATTTTTATTTGGAGGTTTATGAATGTGAAGTTTGACTAAAAATAAAGTCAAATTATTATATATATATATATATATATATAAAATGAGATATAAATATTATTTTACAAGTAAGTTTTATGAAGTTGAATTAGGTTAAAACTCATTTTTTATTAAAATTATTTTATAATTATTTATTTGTGTTATATTAAATATTGCTTTCATAAAAGAAATATATATTTTGAGACAATGTTTAATGTATAATTGATTATCAATATAATTTGTTAACATTATTGATGTAAAATGTTATTTTATATAAATGTAATTATTTTTTAAATTAAAAAAGTTATCTTATTTTTTATCTTTCAAATAAATATTTATTTATATTTATTTTTTTAAAACTAAAATGATTATCTAGAAGAAAAAAAGACACGTTTTTCAATGTGTTTTCAATAACTACTGATAAATTTGCTTAAAAATTGGTGCACTAATAATAAAGGGAGGTGTATATAACAATTATCTTTGTTTAACCTTCTTTACTAATAGATTTCTAAATATCAAGCATGGTCCTAAACAGATTTTTCCAAATATGCCGAGGGCCGAAAAGGTTAAATTGCAATATATTCTTTTAAGGGTGTAGTTTTAATATATTATCAGCGTGAATAATTTTATAAAAAATAGTTACAATTGTATATTATAAATAAAACTTCTATTACAACAGATAATGATTTTATTATCTATAAAATCTATACTGTCTATATTATTATATAAAAAAAATCCCCCTTTTAATATATACATTTTGTTTTTAATTTTTTTCTTTAAGTATTTTAAATAAAAGTAATTATTTTATCAATTGTATGATTTTTTTTTTCTATTTGACCATTTTTCTTTTCTGAAATTTAACTACTTTTTAAACTAACACAACTATTTATATTAAAAAATCATCTAAAAAAACTAAAAATTATTCAAAATATTTTTTTATTAAAAAAAAAAGTGAAGACATATGTGCTTATTTTTTTACCAGTATAAATACTAAATCTAACTACACATTCAAACCGTTTAACATATTAAAAATCACCTGCAACTTTATACAACTATCCACTATTCTTAATTTTTTTATTTAATCATTATTCTTAATATTTTAAAAATATATATAAAGTCTCTAATGGGATGATAATGTAAAAACAATAATAGCACTACCTCCGCACTTTAGTTAAATTTAAGTATTAATATATAGTTACACATTTCATTATTCATTGTTTATTGTTTGTGTTTTCAATCACGCTCTTGGATTTGTAGTGGGCTATGTAATTGGGCCTTTTGTCCATAAATCCCCTTTCATTTCAAATTTGTGTAGGTTAATGAAATTTGTGAGAACAATAATAACTCTTCTACGGCTTATTTTCCACACCCAATGACTCGATAAAAATAATATAAACAAAAAATAATCACAAGATTAAAATAGTAAATATGAATCATACTAATCATGATATTTAAAAAATAATAATAATAATTCTTTGGCAATACTAACAAAATGTTACATAAAGGGGTTGTGTTTTTTTTTAATATGAAAAAGGAAACAAAAGTAAGATATTATTATAAAAGTAAAAGTTAATTTCTTGAGTGTATAAATAACATAGGTGATTGTTTATTATGAGAAGATTTACAAAATTTATAATTTTGTCAAAAATATTATACAAAATAAATGTTTTTCTATTGTATGATTTACCAATATAGTAATTTAAAAAAAAATATCTTTCTATTAACTTATTGACATTATAAGATCAAATGCAACTTTAAATCTAAGAAAATACATGTTATAAGGAATAGATTGTGTGAGTTTTTTGGGACGTTGTAGCTATAAGTAAGGTAGGTATTAATTAATGTTGTTATGGTTTGATTATCGAAGATGATATAATTTTGGTTTGGTTACATGAATTGTGACACAGAAGAGAGCAGATTGAGTAATCCAAAGAAGACATAAACATTAATTTAAGAAAGGTGTACATTATTCTCTTCGAATTCATCCAACAAGACAGAGAAAGAAAAAATAAAGAATTAGGCATTGACAAGAGGAAGTCATGTGGGTTTTAAAAGCAAAGAATCCGAAGATTTTGTGGGAACAATGCATATCAAAGTTTTATATATTATATAAGTTAGAGGCTATGATGCAATGTTAAAACCCTTTTGAATATTAGTGGACAGCCAGTTATGTTGTTTTTCTATTCATGAAGATCTTTCAACATCTCATTAGAGAAACTTACTTTCATTTCAATTTTTCTTTCTACCACTTGTCCACTCTTGTACATGTTTTTGCCATCTAAGCTATACAACTTTCTCGATCAACATCCATGTGTTTTCTAATATAATTTACCAGATCAATTTAATAATGAAATTTTAGTTATTATTTTTGATAAATAGATTTAAGATAATAAGATTTATGAATCTTAATTTTTTTTTTAGATTTAGACTTATATTTTCTAATAATCATTATCTCAAGTATAATCTCTTAACATTTAAAATTTTTGTTATGAAGATTTTTAACACAATAAGTTTTCACATTTAAGACTTTTTATTTTTACATCATATAAAAATTATTGACTATAAGATATCTTTAATCAATTTTTCATATAAGATTAATTTAAGGGTTAGATGTGTTTTTGTTTTTTAAATTTTAGTAAAAATTGGAATTAATTTTTTTTTCAAATTTTGGTCTAATTTAGTCTCTCGATTTTAGAGATGTATAGATTTAATTATTTTAACCAAGTTTTATTAAGCTTATTTAGTTTTTTAAATGTATTTGAGAATAATATTTGAATTGTTTATGACACGTTTTTGTTTTAATATTATTTGAAAAATATGTTTAAATAAAATTTGGTTAAAATAACTAAATCCACATATTTATAAAACAGAGAGTATAAATTAGACAATAAACTAATTCTAATTTTTATTCAAAGTTAAGTAATTAAAAACATATTTAATCTTTAATTTAATAATGATATACCTAAATTAGATCTAGTTAAAACAATGACACTACTTTGAGTTAAAAAAATTTAAACAATAATTTTATGAGTTTTGTTTGTAATTGGGATGACATAGTTGAAAGTGGTAAAAGGGAAAGAGAAAGAAGAATAATTTTGTATGAATCTAAATGTATCTGTAAAGCATAGATGAGAAAGGTTTTTTTGTGTAGAGGAAGGGGCAAAGTGGAGTGAGCATTAGCAAAAGATGATTAGTAAATTAGTAATAATTAAATACTAACCTTGTTTGCATTAGGCTCTCTTTATAACTAGTGATTGTCTACGTGTTTTCGTCCTGTGTTGCCTTTTATGCTCTACTCGCACATAACTTTGCTGTTTTGCACCTCAATATATCTATGCAATATTAAATTATACCAAAAATACGAAATTCCTTCTCTTTTCTCTTCAATTATTTTTGCCTTTTTTTTAATAAACTTAAAAGATAAATTATGACATCATAGATAATCAATCCAAACTTAAACCTGTCATTTGTTAACATCATTTTTTTTAAATTAAGTTTCTGTATACTTTTATGACATTTTATTTGGACATTTTTATGAGTTTCTTTTTCTTATTTGCATTTCAAATCATCAAAATATATCCACGGGTTCTTATTTCACATACTTTTTAGGAAAAATCTTGCATAAGTATGTTTTATTTCATTTGTAACAATTTTTTTAATTCTTATATATATATATATATATATATATATTTTATTTTTTAAATTTTTGCTAGTCTTTTTTCCTATAATCATTATATTTCAAGAGTTCCAAATATCTTTTTTTTTATTTTAAATGGATGAACATGTTTTCTCCATAAAGAATCATTAGGAAAAAAATAATGTTAATGAAACTTGAGTTCAACTTATATAAATAATTCACATTGTTTTTACTAAAAAAATTTAATAAAATAAGTTGTGGATGTTTATTCTTATATGATATTCAATTTTCTTAACTCTATCTAATAACCTGCTATAAGATATACAATCACAATTATATTTCCAATCGGATTTATATATCTGAATGAGATGGTTTTATATATGTTAATCTAATCAATAAAATAGTATAAAATCCTTTTCTTTAATATAATTTTAGAATTGAGATTTTAACCTTATTCTTAATTATTTAAAATAAACAAATTATATCCTAAAAAATAAATAGTTATTATATTTTGAATTTTAAGATGGTAAATCATTTAAAAATGATAATTATTTTAAAATATATAATTACTAAATTGTAATTCATGCTCCAAGTAAATAACAGTAGTAATACGTTGACTTCTTCTTGTGTAGTTTTTGCATATTTGTAAACCTACAAACCATCTCCTTACAAAAACAAAATAAAAAACTAAAATAAAAAGTTTATAATATTTTATTTCCAAATTTAAACACATTAGATAAACAATAATTTAGTGCAAACATAACGACACAAAAAAAACGTAAAGGATAATGATTTAATATTACAACAAATAAACAAATAAATATACTATGACAAAAAGTTATATATTAAAATAAATCATGAAGTAAAATATGTATTAATAAATACTTTTGAATACACAACACTAATGAAATAAAAAATAAAATATTTACTCATTCAACATATATAAATAGTACTACACAACAATAAAATATTAAAAAAAATAATGTAAATTTTAAATTAGGACTTCCCAACCTCAGCTTTGAATCGTAAATTGTTCATTACGCTTGACTCATATGGAGACTAAGAATTGCATGCCAACTTCATTATCATCCCTATTAAATATTATATTTTATACTTCTCAATTAATGCAACGACTAACCGTACAAAATACTTTTAATTCAATTAGTTTAATCAAATTTAAATGTTTAACTTTAAATTTACACCTTAATTTGAATGAATGATTTTTCTATTGATTAAAAGTGATTAGTTGGACCAAAATGCAGATCATGTAGAAGAAGATCCGATGGAGGAAATTATGGACAAAAAAAAATGTCTTCTTGAGTCTGATTATTCTCTTAACAGAATTATAATAATTTTATAATCAATAGAAAGAAGAGGAAACTACATGCATTAAGCTCAGATAATCTTTGTTTATTTTGCTGTGTGGACTCTTCAAAACCATCTTTAAATGCGATGGATTTCATTATCAGGCATTTTAATTAAGAACTTTATTATCCATAAAAAAAAAACTATACTTTCACATATATACATATACTTGAATAACACAAATTTAATGAATTAATTAAAGATACTAGGTTGGATTCTTCGAAAATAAATCATATGTTAAGCGAAGATAATTCCATATATTCCAAAAATAAAATATTTTAGACGATATATATTAGCTATTTTTTTCACGATAAATAATTCATCCTCGCATCATATTTATTGTTTTTTTATGATATGTTTTAGAAATAATGAAGGAGAATTGACTGTGAACTTTCATTCGAATTCTCATTTTTGTTTTCAATTATTCTTATTTTTATTATATATTACAAAAATAAGTTGAAAATTGTAAGAAATGAGTAATATGAAAATAAATTTATAGTGAAAAGCCAAAAGGTCTGAATCACTTAAAGACAGTTTCTATCCTAGCACCGTCCAATGTCCAATGAATGAGAAAATATATTCTGATTGGATTCGGTTCTCTTTCGAGCGCGTGCGGAAGACGCGCATGTTTTTCTCACAAATCTTACGATTTGGCTTCACTACAATATTGTGATTAAGACCACTGCAATAATTATATTTAAGGAAAATTAGAGATGAAAAAAATATACAATATATATAAAAAAATAAGAGACAAGATTAAGATTTTAAGACAACTTTTTTTAGACTCTTTCAATAAATCTTGATTAGTTGGTATATGAGGTATGAGTAAAAGCCAATTTAGTAAAATATGGTAATTTATGACTTATAGATAATAAATTGATAAAGCCAAAGCTTGTTAAATTTTTGTAAAAGTAGAAAGAGTTAATTAATTAAAAAAGCATGAGATTAACATAAAAAAGTGGAGCTTGTTTAATAATATAAATTAATGATATATTTAGGTCTATAGAAGTTTGGATTGTGAATAGGAACACACAATAATAGTTTCTCTCTCTCTCTCTCAATCACTTTCTCCTTCCACTGTTGCACGCTGACACCCACATAAGCACAAAAAGACACCAACTTTTTCGCTCCTTCCTTGCATTTATTGTTCTTTTCAATTATTCATTCACATTGTCCTCACAAATTACTATTTATTCCCCCACCAAAAAAAGTCTTTTTTTTTTCAATTGTTTTCGCTGTGTCTTCTGTTTCATAGCTTCTTTCTGGGTTTTGGTTTCTGAACCACGAGCACAGAAGTGGTATTTGTGAAGTTTGGAGAAGAAAATGACTGTGGAGAAGAGAATGAGTGATTCCGGCGAAGAGTTTCCCGTCGGAATGCGTGTGCTCGCCGTCGATGATAACCCCATCTGCCTCATGGTTTTGGAAAACCTCCTCCGGAAATGTCAATATCATGGTTTGAATCTTCTACTGTTGCTTTTACTTACTCTTATTCACGATTTAGGGTTTTGGTTTGTGCTTTGTTCTTTCTTTTAGATTTTTGTGTTCTGTTTCAGATTCTTTTGTTTGTGGTAGTTAATATGGATATACTTTTACTAATAAAATTGTTTATAGAGAATACTACAGTGAACTCCAACTTCCTTAATTGTTGCTGAGGAAGCTTTTGTTATAGGTTATATTATAGACTACATATTTCTTTTACTGCTTGTCATACCTTGATTTCGATGCAGGATCTGATTATTTCTTTGGGGTGAGTATTTTGCAGCGTGTTTGGTTTCATATTTGGGACATGATTTTCCAGGTCTTGGATGTGATTTTAGAAGCTAATAGTTGTAGCTCCCCCACCCTAACGTGATTTTCAGAATCTAATAGTTATAGGCTTATAGCTTCTACATCCCTAACGTGATTCTTCCATCTTTAACAAAATAACAATTATGCGCTTGGATGAACATTAGTTTTGTAACTGTCTATCCCGTGGATGTGTGTGCAATGTGCCTCTTTACTTTTTCAGAATGATATTTATCTTGGTTATGGATGGGGTTGCAGTAACTACGACAAATCAAGCAATAACAGCGTTGGCGCTTTTGAGAGAACACAAAGACAAGTTTGACCTGGTAATCAGTGATGTGCATATGCCAGACATGGATGGATTTAAGCTGCTTGAGCTAGTGGGACTTGAGATGGACCTTCCCGTCATAAGTGAGTGAGAGGATGTTGTATTCTTATATCTGATCTTGGTACCTATGCACCATTTCTTCATTTTAACTATCATTGTTTCACCATTTCTGACTTGATTAATAATTACTGATATAGTTATTAATCAAGTTAGAAATTTAAGGGATTTAGATGTCAAATAATGAGTTTTGTAACTTTTCCTTTTAAAAAAAATATTCATCTGTACTATGTTTTTGTATAAATAATCCAGTCCTGCAATAGGATTTTTTAAGTTTCATAGTTGGCTTTTGATAAATGTGAAAATGTGATGACTCAATAACGTTATGTAGGAAGGCTGTTTTGAGTTATTTCCGCAGCTTCATTGATTATTTGGTGAAACTTTGGTGTTATAAAATGTTTTATTTCAGTGTTGTCTGCAAACGGTGATACGAAGCTGGTGATGAAAGGGATTTCTCATGGAGCCTGTGATTATCTGCTGAAACCCGTGAGAATGGAGGAGCTCAAGAACATCTGGCAGCATGTAATCAGAAGGAAGAAGTTTGATTCAAAAGAGAAGAACAAAACAAGCAACTTAGACAAACCCACTTCCGATAGTGGCAATGGACATGGATCATCAGGAGCTGTAAATTCAGATCAAAATGAGAAGCTGACTAAGAAACGGAAGGATCAAGATGAAGATGAAGATGAGGAGCAGGAGAATGATCATGACAATGAGGACCCGTCAACCCAGAAGAAACCTCGGGTGGTTTGGTCTGTGGAACTGCACCGCAAGTTTGTTGCTGCTGTTAATCAGCTAGGCATTGACAGTATGTTCTTCACTCTTTTACAGGATAAAACAACTGTTATAACTTCTATCAAATTTTTTATGAGCTTATTCAAATTGTTCTCAATATTTTTGTTATATTCATGATGCTTTTTGATATCTGGTTAGATATTAGCATCGTCAATATAATATTCAGAACATAAATATGTTCTTAATTATTCTGAAGACTTTCTCAACACTCTTTTTTATTTTAAGTGACACCTGGGATTGTAAGGTCACAATTATTCAAATTTTATGCCATTGATGTAGTTTTCCCTTACTAGTATGAATTTGGGCTTCATGATATTGTTTTGATGGCAGAGGCCGTACCTAAAAAAATTCTTGATTTGATGAACGTTGAAAAGCTTACAAGGGAGAATGTGGCGAGCCATCTCCAGGCATTTTTCTAGTCCTTTGTGTTTTAATTTACTGTAACATATAACTTTCCATTCACTGAATGTTTCTTCTGTATGAAATGGCTGCAGAAGTACAGGCTTTATCTGAAAAGAATTAGTTGCGTGGCTAACCAACAGGCTAACATGGTGGCGGCCTTAGGGGGTGCAGATCCATCCTATCTGAGAATGAGTTCTGTGAATGGGGTTGGACATTTACAAACATTGACTGGTTCTGGGCAGCTTCATAACAATGGTTTTAGATCCTTTCCACCTGGTGGGATAATTAATAGGCTGAACACTCCTGCTGGTTTGAATGTGCACGGGTTTCCTTCTGGAGTTCTTCAGTTGAGTCAGTCACAAAATTTAAACAACACTAATGATCATCTGAAGTTCCGGTCAGCCATCACTCCTGTTAATCAGAATGGTGTTCAGGGAATGCCATTGTCTGTTCAAAACAATAAGAGTCTCATTTCTGTTCAAAATTTGACCTCTGTTTTTAATGCCAAAACAAATTTTCCCATCTCAAATAAACTCCCAGATCCAAGACCAAAAGTAACATCTGTCTCTCGCACTTCAGATGTAGGTATCTCAAACAATGGCTTGATGTTGGAACCATGCCCTCAAAGCACACAAGGGAGTGTAAGGATTGAAACTTTATCTTCAGTGGCCTCTCAACATTCAGAATTTTCTTTGCATTTGCTGGATCAAGGTAGGTATAATGATAGTTGGACAAGTGCTGTGCAGCCATCTGTGATGCAGACAAACTCTTACCCTCCAAGTGAATGTTTTAAACCGACAAACATACCTCCTCCAGATAACATGGCTACTATACCCCTGCAAGGTGGGAATCTGACTGGTCCATCCATCACTTCACTGTCCAGGCAATCCCATGATTCAATGACCGATATGCATTCTGAAGGATTGACTTTAACTAACAGACCTACGAATATAAGCAGTAATGTGCCATTTCAAGGGTGGGATGACCGAAATCACGATGCTATTCATCATTCAAATAATATGTTTGCATCAATAAACTCACTGACTCCAGTCAATGGTGCTGCTGTTCCGGTGGGCCATGCAGCAGCAAACTCAGCCTCACATAGAAATTTGGACTTTAACTTTTGTGATCCCTTACAAATGAAGCATGATGGTTTTGTGGAATTAACTGAAGAGATCTCATCTAGACAACATCGGGGGAATATCCTGAACCAGCAGAAGTCTCAACATAGTCATTTCTCTAGTAATCTTGGTTCATTGGAAGACTTGGTCAGTTCAATGATGAAACAGGTAATATCATTTATGAATATACGTGGTTTTTCCAAAAATGTTTCTGTATTTTTTTTAATCATGTTGACTACACGAAGTGGCGTCATGCTTAAGTGCTTCTGTCGTGTTTTGTATTTCATTTAGATGCAATCACTGCATCATATATGCGAATCTTTTTTATTAAGCTGATACCATCCCCACCAATCATAATTTTCACTCCCCGGTCACATATTTTCTGTACGTCATTCTCCTTGGATTATATAATGTTTAAGCATTGTTATACTTGTCCTGCACACTGCAAAGGACTTGAACAGTTACATTATAAGTATTTGGTGAAATTCTGCTTTTCCCGCATGATAAAATTTATGGGCCACATATTTAGGTAGTGTTCATTGGCTAAATCCATCTTATTTGTCTATCCTGGATTGGTTAAATAACTTGTCTAGAGTATTATATCCTGTTATTTTAGCATTTATGATGTAGTATTTTAGTATTTATTGATCATTCAGCTGTTTTATCTTGCATCTGTCTTCAATATTTCCCTCCCAAACTCATTCAGTGCCAATGTTCATGCCATGCAGGAGAAAGACAGGCTGAAATTATTGGATGAAAACCTCATTTGCGATAATTACCCTGGTGGGTTATCTATGTGATAGAGGATTTGCCAGCACATACCAACATATGCTTCCATGTTGATGAGTTTTATAGTTTTCATTGTGTTTAACCACTTTTGTCTTCGTGTAGTTCACTGTAGAGTTTAGCTTGTCCAGGTTACTTTGTACTGAGCAAAGTTCTCTAGGTTCTAAGGGCTCTCTAATTTTATACATATGCATTGTTGTCCCAGTCTTTGGGTCCAGCAATGCGTTATCAAGTTATTAATCACTTTGTTTGATCTCCGTTTACACGTTGGCCTGCAAATTGGACCTTTATCTTCATTCATAGTCATGCTTGCAGTGAGAAGAGACAGACACGGGCCAGGTGGAACTCACCAGACAAATGGGTACCCACTTGAAACCCTGAGTGTTGCTCACTCCTTTCTAGAGTGATCAGGTAATGCAACTTTGTTAAATGTAAGTGATTACGATGATGAATGACAATAAACACCCCCCCGGAAATGTTGTCTTCACCAAAATTATGCATTTTATTTTATTCACTCACGTTAGTGATCTTGTGAGGCATGCACGATGAAACTTATCTAATATTTGATTCGTTTGAAGTTAAGATTATTTCAGAAAATTAAAATGCATAGTTATAAGCTTATAGCTGTGAAGTTATTGATATTGTAATAATTTTATATTTATGATGTGTGAATATGCTTAGTGCAGTTTCGATTATCAATAACTACATATTTTGATGTTTAAAATATACTAGTAGTGATAAAGGAGTCGAATCTCTTTTTCTGGATAAAGCTAAACAGAAATGTTTTTCTGCGTTGCAGTATACTCAAGAGACTCATCACAGAGACTAAGTTTACGAAACTTTTAACTCACCTTTACGTAAAAAGGTCAAAAAAGTGATAAAAAGGATAAAATTACTTACGCCCACGATTTCCATTTTATGCAATTGTCACGTCAATGCATCTGCAATCAGAATAATTCTGCGTAAGGCATGGACTGTGGAATTGGACTGTTGGACTATTTTTGTTTTTGTTAGTGCAAAATAATTAAATGTATATATATTATAGAAACTTGTCAAGTGAAAAAATTAATATATAAAGACCCTTGTTTTATATTTTTTGGTTAAATTACTTTTTTAGTCCCCAAGTTGGGGTGAGAATTTTCATATTGTCCCTGCTTTCAAAAATGAAGCTATTTGGTCCCCATGTTTCCAATTTTGAGTGCAATCGGTCCCTTCCGTTAAGTAGATGCTAACAGCGTTAAGTGTTAACTTATGTGGCAACATGAGTTATCTGATATGGGGAAAATTTTTTTAACAATGACAGATGTGAAAATATCATCTTAGGCTTAAAAAAAATTTAAAAACCGAATTGCCCTAATATATTTGTGTGGAACCTGAACTTAAGAAGGTGAGCTGAAGAAGGTGATGTGAAGCAGATTTGGCTGAGGTGAGCTGGAAGGAGGTTGGCAGAAGGAGGTACCTTGCCTCAAGTTCCTGCTATATTTTATGAAGTTGGGTCTTTGTCAGGTGGGTGCCCTAACTTGGCTATTTGGGATTGGGTTTTTTTTGTAGGTGTGGACGAAGCATTATCGTCTCCTTACTGGAAGCAATGTTAATGAATCAGTCTTCTTCTTGGTCATGGGGGAGCTCTCGTAGTGCTTCATCAAGAGGAGCAATGGTTGGAAACCATGTATGCTATTGTGGAGAGGTAGCTGTTTTAAGAGTCGCAAAAACTGTGAAGAATGAGGGCAGACATTTTTGGGGCTGCCCTAATTACAAGGTTTGTTATTTTGGTGTTGTTTAAATTTTTGGGTACATTAGTTTGGTGTATCCTGACATGGTTTTGGTTGGTTCTTTGGAACAGCGGAGTAGAAACGAAGAAGTGAGAGGATGTAATTTCTTCAAATGGCGAACTGAAGAATATATAGATGAAAGGGATACTACAATTGCATGGCAAAGGAGAAAGATCAGTAGTTTGGAAAAGTCAGTGTTGCTTTATCAGAAAAGGGAGAAGGTGTTGTTGGGGTTGGTATGTCTGATGGGGATTGTTAACATCATCGTTGTCTGTCTTTTGTTTTAAAATTTTAAAAGGTGTTGTTGGGGTTGTTATGTTGAAGAATTTTTCTGTATTTTTGAACAATGTGGTTGTAATGAAGAAGTTGTTGTTTAATGAAGAAGCTGTTATTGGTATGAGACAAGGCAAAAATATGACACAAGGCAACATGCCTTTAACAATATCAGTAAAAACTTTAATATATCCAAATAAAGCAATATGGCAATGACAATTATATCCAAAACTCCATCAGTTTATCCAAAACTCCATCAGATTAATCAAAACTCCATCAGATTATCCAAAACATGATCTGTCATTGAGTGCCAAAATACATATCCAAATACAGGACAAATTATACAAAACATGAGCTGTCATTGAGTCCAAATCTCATATCCAGATTAACTACTTAACAAAATACAACGAAAAGTTATGTGTTCAACAGATTCAATACAAAGCTCATGACAGATTAACTAGAAAAAGTTCAAATTACATTTCCAAAAAACAACACAAAAGTCTTCAACAGAAATGTGTTAACTACACTGGTCTGGTAGTGTGATCTTCAGTAATGTGACTTTCTTGAGTAGGTTGTTCAGTTGCTTGACTTGGTTGAGTGAAGTCTGGTATAGGTTGTTGAGTTGCTTGAGTGGAGTCTGCTATATGTTGTTCAGTTGCTTGAGTGGGGTCTGGTGTAGATGCTGGGTGTTGTTGTTGACTTGCTTGAGGGCAATTGGGTCTTCTATGCCCTACTTGTCTACAAATGCTACATTTCTTTGGGATTCCAGCTTGTCCAAGTTGTGTATCATCTCTTTTTTTCTCCCAGCTTTCCAGTCTTCTTTTTTTCCTTGGCCTACCCGGCAACACCCTATTTGGAGGTGGTAAAATATCAGGATATTGTGTCCTTTCCCATAGCTCAGGGCCATTGAGAGGAAATATCATTGGAATGTAAGTTTCCTCATAAGTGGACGTTCTAAACCAATTTGGCAAGTAGTCTTCTGGAGTGATGTCTAAAAACCTCATGGTTGTGAGTGCATGGCAGCAAGGGATCCCTGAGACAGTCCACTTCCTGCAGCTACAATCTCTTTTCTGTACATCAACCACAACCTTTTCAGCAAGGTTGGAAGTATGGCGGATCTCAAATACTTGCAGCCCAGACCAACTGCCAAAACATAAAAATATGAGTAAAAATTTTGTACAAAGTGAGTATCTCATTATTAACTCATTCTTACTTACTTAGGTATCCAATATTGTGTCTTGTCTAGCTCCTTTTGTAGTCTTTTCTGAATTTTAGGACAAATGGGACCATGAAACTTAGTTATCTTCTGTCTATTGGATGCCCACCTCTTCATTAGGTAGCTACGAATCTCCTCCAACATTGTTATTATTGGTTTTTCCCTTGCCTCTAAAATAACGCTATTAAAACCTTCACATATGTTATTAACAAGTGTGTCACATGCAGGTCTTGCTGAAAATCTGGACCTAGACCAGAATCTAGAAGAAGTCAAAGTTAACTATGTGGACAAGAAAGAAAGATTCAAATAATATGAAAGAAAATAAGGAATTGAGATTTATTTACCTTGGTGGAATAGCTATCAAGTGTTTAAAGGCGTCTTCGTTGACATCCTTCATTTGTCTCATGATTGATTCCCATGCTTGGGGGTTTGTAGTTGTTGCTGCCTTCCAAAGTAGTTGTCTAAGGTTAATGCCTGGATATTTTTTCCTAAAATTGGCATAAATGTGCCTTACACAAAAACGTTGGTCCACACCAGGCAATAGTTGTTGTAAAGCTAGCTTAAGTCCCTATGACATTAATGAAGGTAAGTATGAGTCTCTATATAGGTTGTTGAAGAAAGGAATTAAAGAAGGTAGACATTTACTTACTTTCTGTTGATCTGACACAAAGGTACACCTTGAACATGATGCCCCACCTCCAAGGTCATCAATTAACAATTCTAAAAACCAAGTCCATGTTTCCTTGTTTTCTACTTCAACCACAGCATATGCTAATGGACACATCTGATCATTACCATCTCTTGCCACAGCTGTTAAAAGCTCACCTCCATACTTGCCTTTTAAAAAACAACCATCCAAATGTATAATAGGCCGGCATGAGACAAAGCTGTCCTTACATGCTTTTAAACAAACATATATTCTATTGAATATAACATTATCACCAACTCCATCTACTTTCACTTTCACTGTTGAGCCAAGGTTTGATCTAAGTATTTCATGTGCATAGTCATACAACCTTTCATATTGTTGTTTGAAACAACCCTCAATGTTGGCTGTTGCCATTGCTTTTGCCTTCGTTGTTGTAGACCTAGACACACCAATGTTCCATTTTTGACAAAACTTAGTGTGCATATTTTTCAGATTTATATCTGGGTTTGCTTTCATGCTCTTCTCTAATTTCCCACTTAGCCATTTGGAGGTAACTAGACCAATGTTGAATTCCCTACTACATGTATGTCTATCTATGATCTTTCTTAGTTGCCATGTACTTTGGCTACTCCTATAGGCACAGTATGCATACCATGGACATTTGCCTTGTGATCCACAACACTTAACACATATCCTTCTCTTGTCGTTTTTAAAAATCTTCAACTTCCTACCATTATGTATTCCATAAGTTCTAATTGCATCAATGAAATCTATTTTATCAGGGAAGTATGTTCCTAGTTGCCATTTGTATTCTTTCATATTAACAGGCTCTGAGAAGATCCCAAAATGTCCATCTCGGGTTGTTTCTTCATCTGACTCATCACTTGCATAAATACTGCCACAACTATCAGATTCCCACTCAGTATCAGATAAGCCCCTAGCATGTTTATGGAACTTTGACGTACTTCCACTTCCTGTTCCCATTTCAACAAAAAGACTACCTTCGTGGTCTTGGTTTTGAAGTTCTTCATCTGCATGGACATCAACATCCACCAAATCATCTTCACTAACAAAGGCTTCTTCATCAGACCCTATCCAACTACTCACTTCAACCTCCTCCTCAACATTTTGTTGACCAACACCTACATCATCATGGAAATCTTCTTCAGCACCACCTACATCATCATGGACATCTTCTTCAGCACCACCTACATCATCATGGACATCTTCTTCAGCACCACCTACATCATCATGGACATCTTCTTCAGCACCACCTACATCATCATGGACATCCCCTTCACCACTAACTACAGCAGCCTGCACATCTCCTTCACCAGTAACTACAGCAGCCTGCACATCCCCTTCACCAGTAACTACAGCAGCCTGCACATCCCCTTCAACAGCAACATGTTGAACATCATCTCCACATTCAGCAGTTTCAGTACCATTACCATTTCCGTATTCTCGAACTTCAGCATCTTCATCCTCTTCTATAACATTACCTTCAACCTCTTCTATAACTTTACCTTCACCTTGACCAACATTACCATCCTCACCACCTTCACCACCTTCACCACCTTCACCACCTTCACCAACATTATATTCCAATTGCAGAAGATAATCAGGTTCAGACACCTTGTGAACCACAAACACATGAGCTTTACCATTCAATAATGCAATGTTCACCACATGCATTGCTCCCTTGTCATCACTTAACAATTCCATCCTATCCTCTAAAACATGACCACCCACGGAATACCACAATTCCTTAACATTTCTATATCCCATCTCCTTAAGTATGGCCAAAATTTCAAAATAACTCCACCTGTCTATGTCTATCATCAAGGTACTTGTGTCCCCTCCACGGTATCCGAATGACCCATCATTCACAAACTTTCCCCCATGGTGAAACACCACCTCAACACCAAGGTTTTCCATTATCTTTACTTATCAACTATTTATAAGCCTATATAAAACTGAGTGTCAGACACATGCATATAGTATGAGAACTATCACAGTTTTCAGATGCATCTTAATTGTAAATATGACACGTTACTAACACGTGTAGGCATACAAAAGTTAGACTTTATGACACGCAATAACTAGTTCACCTACAACAAATTAAATAATAAAGAAGCATGAAATAGAGCTTAAATAACAACCACAGGTTCAACCTTACAAAAGACAACAAACAGTACGCCCTAATTTCCAACCAAAACCACTACATAGAACAAAAAAATCAACACTAAACAATTAATTTGGGACCACAACAGAATAAAAGGTACAACAACACAGTTAAAGGGACCACATCACAACATACAAAGGGGACAACAAGACAACTTCCATGGGGGAAAGCAACTACATCAAAAAGGTCGAAAGAAAACATCACCTTCAACTTTTTCGCTTCGAAGAAAGAAAGAGCACCTCAACGTCGAAGACCAATGTCTCGAACCTTTTCGCTCAGAAATCCCCTTCGACAACGACAACCAAATTTCTTCTTCAACGTCAATGCTTCCAGCACCTCTTACCTTCCACACACTCAATCACAACGTCAATTGCAAAATTGTGTCTTCAGAAACGAAATTGGTTCCACTTTAATTTTTTTCCCCAAATGCAAAATAACTAACTTTGTTTTATTTGCCCTAATTAAAAAAAATCATATATGTAATTTTCCCAAATTTAAAACACCACATATGCTGCCACCTCATTGCCACGACCACATTTTTTGCCACATAACAGACACAGTCACTTAACACTTAACGCTGTTAGCATCTACTTAACGGAATGGACCGATTGCACTCAAAATTGGAAACATGGGGACCAAATAGCTTCATTTTTGAAAGCAGGGACAATATGAAAATTCCCACCCCAACTTGGGGACTAAAAAGGTATTTTAACCATATTTTTTTTGCTATTGTCATATTTAAAATTGTACCATAATCTGGTATTATATTTTTGTTAAATATAAAATTACTCTAAGTACAGCTAAACTAGAAAACAACTCATCAATAATTACATTTGTTAATAGATAATTAACTAAGAGATACATAACATCTTATTTAAACATAATAAGTGGTATCAATACCATAATTGGATTCAGCACAGGGTTACATTTTTATAAAATTAACTTTGAATAATTAAAAATAAAAGAATTTTTTTTAATGATACAGTAAAATTGTGCGTATACTTCGGCTCATAACTAGTTTTTGCTGACATAAACCTGTTAAGTTTTTCTTAAACTATGCTTTAGTTTGTTTATGTTAAATTTGATTTTAATCCTTTTATTTTGAAATTGAGGAATTAGTTCTCTAACCTCTATAAACATTTAAAATTAATTATTCCACACTCTTAAATTCAATTTTTTTTTCAGATGTTCTAGACTAATTTATTAATATGAAAATGTAGAGACTAAAATTAAATTTGATAAAATATATAAATTAAAACACGTTTTCTTTGTTTAAATTTTTTTAACAATATGTAACTATGCAAGTGGAATGAATGACCTTTCTTTTTCCGACAACTAAAATCATAAAGAAATTTGATTAGCTTTTAGTTCGGCAGTTACCCTTGGTTTCTGGGGAAGGCCTTTTATTATAGCCCTTGCTTTCTTTTGGATCAAACCAATAATCTAAGCAAGGTACACACAATCAGCATTACATTGATGAAGATGTTCGACTAAATGATGCAGTGGAATTAAGTTTAGCATTAAGGTTTCAGAATAGCCTAAGGTTTTGCAGTCAGTAATAGCAATCACCCTTTCCCTTCTGCAAAACAAAGTATTGGATAAAAGTATGGGCAGACCCTTTCGAATCTGCTAGTTTTGCATCCAAATCCATGGACTCAAAAATTGAAGACACAAAGGTCTGGCTTCTTTGAGAAGTGACATGCAGAAGCTTTTAGCAGAGAATGGCATCAACATCAACCACACTGACGGAACCGTAGTTGAGCTCTATCTCTTTCCTTTTGGTTTAGCACCCATACAACAGAACACCCTCTTCATTGCATGGTATCTTCTACTGCTAGAGACCATCACTCCGGGACCTACTTTTTGTTTACTTGTGTATGCTCAGCAGTCACAACTCATTTATCAACGGCTCCACTTCTTTTAACTAAATGTATATGCCCAAGAAGGAAGAACTGTGGTGAAATCGGTCTTTATTTGATATCAAGGCCTTGCTCATTCGTTATAAAATATCCAAAATGCACCGTCCTCTTAGCCGGTCTCAATTCAATTAATCATGTCCCATACTGAAATAGGTGTTCAGAGAAAAATGGCAACTTATAAATATAAGAACTAAACATGGTTCTGGGAAACTTCCTCAGTTCTTTGCTCACTTTCAAATAGAATGAAGGGTAACGTGCCGTGTAGTATACAATTAATCTTACTCTTCAACTCCTTCGAAAGTAAATTCGTCTAACAACAATACGTAGAAAAAGAACAATTTCTAACCGAGTTAGTAGCAAGGCTTTTAACCACTACCGCTATATGCTATAGTGCCTTTTGTTTATAATTAATTCACTTCATTTCTAATGTGCTAAAACAACGTTGACTAGATTACACGGTACAATACATATCTTTCTACTTTTGCATTTAATCATCCATTACAATGCCCCGGCATCATATTTCTCTGGGTTATCATTCTACTGAGCATCAGTCATAGTTTCATCCATTACTGTATTACTTTTCTCTTTGTCCGGAAGAGTCTGAATTTCATTCGTATCTATTAGCATGTCTTTACTCTCATTGTTTGCGGAGTCATGAGGGGTTGGCAGTGATTTGGCGCCCAAAATCTCGCTCTTGGACATAACCTCTGATTTGTTCTCTGAATTTGACATCGGAATATCTGCAGCAGATTGTTCTTCTGTGGGTGTTAGAATTCTGTCGATGTCTTTGCAGATGGTTTCTAGGGGTAAGAAATTCTCCCCTACATGAAGCTCTGCTGGTTCTCTTGCCAAAGATGTTTGAACTAAATCCGTGGGGTTTTCCTCCACTGTCTTGCACATCTGCCAACACAGGAAATATTACTGATACAATATAGAGAGTACCACTTTTTTAATTGAATGAATGCGATCCTTCGTAAAGTGCAGTCACGGTACTTTTACCTCATTGTAAAGACGAACTAACTCCAATCGATTAGGATCACTATCACAAGCAGACGAAATTTCTTCTGTAGCTGCAGAAAATGGCAGCACTACAAGTAAGTCTTCTGGTCTTTCTTTCCCCTTCTCAGTTGGGTATGCAGATAGCTTTCGTAGATGGTAGGAAAACATCAAAGGGGAAAGACAGGAAAGGGAAAAACCCAAATAAAAAAATAACAGAAATACTGACCACATTGATAAAATATCTGGAGATATTATTTCATATTCTGAGGGCATTATTCACATTTGCTTAATGTTTAATCTGAGAACACATTAAATTTCGGTGTCTCGTGTCATATTTTAATTTTCTAGGAGAACTACTCGAGTAATCGGTATTTTCTCTCTCCATTATCAGATGCAAACTAGGTAAATGTATCCAATGAAAAAACATAATCATACCTATTGTTTCTACTTGCGGTAGTTGATCAATCATTTGGGTATCAGTTTCCCCTAATTTAGGAGCCTTGGGTTCACTTTTAAGTTCGTCATTTGATTTTGGATCGCCCTGCAAATAAAGTTCATTACGAAGAACGTAAGCCCACAAGCAAGTCAAGAAAACATTTTCAGATACAATCAGGCATTCTGTATTGATTTGTAATGCTGTAAGATGTACCATTGGAAAATATTAAACAAAATGTTCCAACAAGTCTGAAAATGAAAATGAAATTGAAAATGATTTAACAGGAATGGGAAAATGAGCAGATACTTCAGCATTAATATTAACATCTAAAATGTTTTAAAAAGTATCAGTAGCCTTTTGGTGCCCTTATTACGGTCTTCCATTATATGTTACTAATAATTTAAAAAATTCAAAAAGGAGAGTACATAGACAAGGATCACTAACAGTCATCATTAATTAAGAATGTAATGTATGCCCAACTTTGTCAGCTATAACAACGATCAGTAATGCCAAGAAAATAAGTTCCCAGGTATCTAAAGTTGGGTACGTAAAAGAAAGGGAATTCCTCCCCTCGTGCATTTTCTAATAAGTTATTTCTTTCATTATCTTCCCTAGCCCATTAAAAAAATACTGCCATGTTTGTTTTGCTTCATCTCTTATCCTAGGTATATAGCTAATTTCTAGCACTCTCAAATAACTAGTTCTTTCGATTGGAAGAACCTGAGGAAACTTTTAATTTAAAAAAAAAAAATGCATGTATGACCAATTTATGATCATTATTCATGTAATTCCACATGGAAGGACACTATTTAAGAGAATTTAACACCACGACACTTACAAAGTATTCTTTCTGGTACTCAGCATTAAGCCCTTTTTCCAAAAGAAGAACCCTCTTTTTTATAAATTCAACTTGTCTTCTTTGCATGTCTCTAAAATGATATAATATGGAGGAGTCTTGATATAATTGTGCTTGATTCCTGGCATCACCAGAACCTTGCGCACCATCGGCTGGTATATCACTTCCACCATTTTCCCTGGATTGACTGTGGGGTACTTCAGCATTTGTCAAATTTGCACCATTTTGTGGCTGAGAGCCAACTTGTCCTGGAACTGGTAAGTTTATAAAGGGAAGATTCAACTCCTGACAGATGACCTCCTGAATTTTCAGATCCTTGTCATCAACAATAGCTTGCCACCTTCCATAACCATGCCTTAGGTAGAAAGAATTGTTTAAGGAATACATCATAAAAAATAACCCATGCAAATTATAACTAGAAAACTTTGAAATACCACAACCTATAACCACAAATCAAGTCAAACATAGCAAAGCAGATAAAAAAATGAACATGACTTCTTTTTTTCTTTCTTAGTTAAACCCACAAATATTTAACGGCTAATATCATACAGTTAGAAGATAGCAGTATTAAAATACATACTTTAAAACGGAACGCAACAAAACCAAATCATGCTCCTCCTTCCATATTTTCGCACCCTTCAAACTTGGATAGCGTAATAAGATGTCATCTGAAAACAATGGAGTTTGAGGATTTTGTGACGCAAACTTCACCTGTCATTCCGTATACCCAGAGTAAAAGGGCACATCAGCTAGAGGTCATTTAAGTTCAAAAACACATTCAACCCCACCGGAGTCAAAGAATTAAATAAAATAAAATGAATGAACCCTGAAAGAGACGAGTTTATTGATGCAATGTCTTAGATTGTCATGCTATCAGAATCAACAAAAAACAAAGTGCCACATTATTATAAAAGAAACTAAGATTTTCCCTAAATGAAAGTCTCTAACCATTTTTAAATAGGTGAGCCACATGGTTCAATCATAAAGTATACTAAACTTTGTATTGATTCAAAATTTATTTTTGTATAAAAAACAACCATATATAGACTACTCACTCACAGTAACCCTTTTTATAAGTCCCTTCATTAAATCATAAATATTGAAGCATAAAGTTTCATGCTCATTATATATTTCCAAAAACACTGTACACAATGGTGTCGGAGCAAATAGATAAGTATTTAATAGTTGGGCATGCATCCAGATGCTATCCCAAAATTTTAGACCAACAGTTGAACTCATGAACAGTTTCACATGAGATGACACCAAAAGCATATTTAAAAACAAAAACACCAAAAAGATCTTGGTAAAAATATATTTAGTATGAAACAACTAACCACTCCATACTGCTAATTATGGATTACCCACAAATCATCCTTTGCTCCTTGCAATCCAATTCAGTGGTTAATTGTGCCTAAACTGAAAATATTTCTTTTACCAAGAAAGCCTTTCTAAAAACTCTTACCGACCTACATATTGCAGAAAAACTGGGGGAGTGGGATAACACTAATTATAAAGGAAGTTCAAATACAGAAAGTTCAGTCAAAACTTACCTTGTCCCTTATCAAGAGAAGGACTGCAATCCTTACAAGTACATCTTGGATTCGTAGTCCATCTTTTGGTACACCATCTGCCGGAAAATTATAAGTAAAAAGGAAAAATATTGGAAAATGCTAAACAAAGAAAAAGGGGATGGGGTTGATGCAAATGAAGGAAATATAGCAATTAAGATCTATCACCTGAGAATGTAGAGGACTCGGTTATATCTTCAGAGATATGAGACAAGAAAAGGGTTCCATAACTGAAAAAATATATATACATATATATTTATATCAATTCATTCACAAAGACAGACTTTAGGCTATTAATAATTTGTTAAAAGTCATATCATATCCCATACCATATATAGATAATTACCACATCTAAAATGGAAGGGTACAGAGAAAAGGAAAAGAAAGAGAAAAATCTAACATTGACCAGTACAAGGCAAGGAACATAATGCTCTTCTGCAAAGGTTGTTCATGCTCCCATTAAACTTGAAGGGTATATTATCATGCACGACTTTGCAAAGGGATAATACCATTCTTTCACGAATTTTTACAATCATTATATACGTTTTCATGGGCCAAAAGGTTTTGAAGTAGAAAAATGCAACCAAAATAAAAAAAAGAAAGAAAAAGGGAAGACAAACCAATGCCACGTCTTCACACACACTACCCAAATGAAGAGACAAGCAATCAATAATATATAGGTGAGTCAGAAGATTAAACTTAGTAAGTACTAAACACATTCCCATTCTCAACCTAATTTTGTGTCTAAATGGTTAAGAATGCATTGGCACTGCTGCAGAGCTGTGACATCAAATCATGGCATCAAATCCACCCCCCTGATTGTCTAAAACGTCCCAAATATGACATTAGTTCAAAGAAAATTGATGTTATTACTCTTTAATTTCTTCGTAAGTCTTCTGTTTCATGCGGGAAGTAAATTCCTTCCAATCAAAATCACCAACCCCAAACCTGCAATACACAGAGAGGGTAAGATAAACTATAGATATGTTTGTCATGTGAAACCCTTCTTCAACTCAACATATAAAGACTATATATAGAGAAAGTAACCTCATCAAAATTTGAACAAATGCAGCCCTCTGATTTTGATTAAAACCAAGGACTCTGAATGCTTTTCCTTCACCTTCCATCAGAGGAAGTGGCTCTGTGCTATCTGCTGTAAATAAATTAAATATTAACATCACAAACAGATAATCTAGGCCCATCATATCAATACAAAAACCTAAAAAATTAATTAAAAAATGACATACTACGAGCTTTTTTCTTATAGGGCCTTTTAGCAGTAGTAGTTCCAGTTCCAGTGGAATTTGAATCACCATCAGTAAGCTCTGCTTCATAATTATCATCTTCACCATCAGAGCTAACATCTTCCAGACCAGCAAGGTCATCCTCCTCCACAGAAACCATCTGGGAAATCAGGGAATAATAGATACTACCTTAAAGCAAGCTTAGAAAATATACACAAAGGAAAACTTAAAGACAGTTAACCAACCACTAAAAACATTTTCCCCTCCAGAAATACAAAAACAAACTGCTCAGTGTCAAGAAGCTAAACAGTTTATTCCACTATAAGTTAGCTACATAAATCACAAGATATCAATAGTAAATATTAATGCTTAGTTATAGAAATCAATAGCATGTCATATATTGAGCAGAAAACAAAATTGCACCAAGGTTATCAATAGTTGATGACGGCCTATGGTGGTGAGCCAAAAAACTACAATACAAATATGGCAGAAGGCATGATAGCCAACAGCAGACAAAAAGAATAATAAACATATCTATAAAAGCTAAATTAAAGAAAACAAAAATAAATAAATTAAAGAAAACAAAATCATGGACTAAAATCCAAGAAAACATCACAAGTCCAACATTATTTTGGGCACTTGACATTGTAGCTTTGATACAAAAAAAAACACAGAACATGATTCTGAAATTCTAAAAACAGAAAAATAAATTTAAAGAAAGAAAAACAAGAGCACAAAAGCATGAAACAAATCATGAATCAGAATAGCCACCATGGGAATGAGAGAAAACGGAATGAGGAGCATCTGAAGAAATGAAGTACAGATGAAGAATAGGCAGAGAATAATGGAAGAAAGAAAAGAAAAGAAAATAAAGAAAAATCTGGTATGAGTTGATATATTTTAAATATGAAGTAACAATTAAAAGGGTTTTCTAAAATGAAAAACGAAAGGGAGAGAGAGAGAGACGTGTTTAACAACATTGAAAGAAACATTGAAAAAGCAACATTAGAGAGAAAACAGAACATCATTTGACACAATTAAATGGAATCTCACAATAACTCAATAAATGCCAACAAAAACCATTAATCTCTCCAATGCAGATTATCAAAAGAAACAGTATATAGCACTCTATCTCCTGAGATATCAGTATTACATTATCCTCTCTTCATCCTAAGGTCATCGTATTTTTATATAGAAATAAAAATGCAGAACATTGGGGCATATTAATATTTATTAAAGAATAAAATTATATATTTTTATTAATTGAGCCTCACAAAATCAGTTTGTAAGGTGAGAATTACATCCCACTTGTATGTTACAATCTAGTCCTTTTCCAAGTCAATGAGATTTCCAGCATTCCCCTCATGCCAATTAATGAACATCTTGTGTATGAGGTGGGATTAGATGTTTGTAGTTGGTTTAACATATGCCAAATAATTGTAGCACAACAAACCCAATGAAATAGACAAGGATAGGCTGTAAATAACTCTGGCATCTTAGTAAATGGATTTATGCCTAATCCAACCTCAAAACCAGCTTATAAGATAAGGACTGGACCAACTTACGTATTATAATGACCTTTTTCCAAGTCAATATGGGATCTCTAACACACACATTCATGCCAAGGAATGAACATCTTCGGCATGGGGTGGGATTAGATGTTTGTCAATGGTCTTACATGAGCCCAATAACAGTAGCACAACAAACCCCATGGACTTGACAAGGATAGACTCTAAATAACTCTAATAACATCTTAGTAGGTGTGGTTTGTGTCTAACCCAACCTCACAAAGCCAGATTGTATGGCGAGGATTGCACCCCACTCATATATTACACCTAACATTTTTCCTAATTGATACGAGATTCCCAACTCACCCTCTTATGCTAAGGAATGAACATCTTGAGCATGGGGTGTGATTAGATATTTGTAACTGGTCTACAAGGAGCCCAATAACAGTGGCACAACAATCCCCAGTGAACTTGAAAAGGACAGGTTCTAAATCATCTTATTAAGTGGGTTTATGCCTAATTTATCCAACTTGTAAAGTGAGGATTGTCTCCTTTTTTATTACAATTTGGCCTTCCTCCTAATCTATGTAAAATTTCCAACTATCTTAAAATAAGAAAAGAGAAAAATGCAACATTTAAGCTTCTAAAGCTAGGAAAGTGTAAAAGATACTTCAGCTATAAAATTAAAATAAATAAATAAATAAAAGTGCATAGAATTTGCATTTGTCAAGGAAATGGAGTAATACAAGAGAAGGTAGCGTAGTATTTGAATTCCTTACAAGATGCTAATGTAAATAGTATATTGGTAATAACTTTTCTTTTAACGGAATCTAATGGAACTTTAACAGTAATAAAAATTAAGTGTTGTGTATGCTTCAATCAGTCTAAAAGATTTTAAACAAAAGATAAGGACATTGTAATACCCGAATCTCATAAGGAGTGTAATTTATTCTAAAACAATGGCATAAATAGTAGGATTAGATACCAGCTTCCGGTTACGCTTCCCTTTTCCCAACGCATTAAACTCCTCAACTTTATGCTCTTGATACTTGTCTCTTAACAACTCCTCCCAGTAATGTGTTCTCTCCGAACTATTCACATTCTCTAATGCTCTTTTTTGGGCGGCAGCCTCCTCTGCTGCAGCTTCAGCCTCATCAACATACTCAAAATTTGCAACCTAAATTGTGGAATCCACTCAGTCAATCAAAAGCACAGAACCCAAGCGAAAAATATGAATGAAAAGAAAAACGGTAAATAAATTTCATGTAGCAATTCTTGTAATAAAGGCAAGATTGATGTTGACATCGCAGGAAAATGTAATGGAGGCAGAGTGCTCCATCATCTATCAAGAACTGCAAGCACATCTGTCAAAAAAATTTCCTAAATATCAAAGAACCCATACTTTAAGAAACCATTAGAATAGCATCACATCAATGACCGAAAATTCTGAATCAGGCCATAAAATCCTTTCAAAACAAAAATAATAATGAAAAAAATTCGGAGGCAGCAGCGGATCTTCCAATCCAGTTCTACTTGCTAAATTAAATATTCTTTTGACTGATTAATAGGAGTCTCTAATTTCATACACTTTTGTTACTATCAAATGATAAATAACAGTAGAAACCAAGAGCATCTCTCAGTTCACTATAAACCAAAGTTAAAAAACCAAAAGTGAATAAACATTTGGAGAACAAAAATGTATGTGAAAGATAATGACAGTCAACCTTAAAAGCTTTCAGAAATCCATCTTCTTCCTCGTCATCCAAAGTGGCCTCTTCATCTCCAACTTGATCACGATCCAGCAATCTGTTAAGAAAATATACAAGAAATAAATTTCTCAAGCATATTCCTATTTTCACGTTTGAGGAAAAAAATGCTAGTTTACCTATCAATAGCAGCAGCATCATAATGGATTTGGCGGGATTTGCCAGCTTCATCATTCTCATCTGCAAATAACTCCTTTGATCCATATCTTATGATGTCATCCAACTCTTCCTACGCACAATGGATAGTCAAAAGCTACCAGCAAATCCTTTAACATGTTTAACTTGATATGGATCAAATGTTTGATTAGTTGTTTCATTCGATGCCTAAACTCCTAATGCACGTTAGATCTTAATTTTAGAAAATTTCAATCCCTTGAACAAAATGTCATGTATCATGAACTCGATCAATATTGACAAGCAAATAAAGATTTGCGAGTTGTACATAATCAGTAACTTTACAAATGAAAATGAGGGTAGAAACAGAGATTAACATTGGACCATGTACAAAGTTTATGAATTTATTATTATATACAGTGTTCTCAATTTTAAACGTATTCTAAAATAAGCTTTTTTATTGAGGATTTTAGTGCATTCAAACATGTATAATTCCTGATATCCACAAGAATTAACTACGGGTATGCACAGCGAAATGAGTACTTTATTAATGTTCCTTTATCACTTCTTTTATCATCTTTTTCAGGAATATATGCCTTATCCAGTTCTAGTAGTTTTCCTTTCCAACAGGAATACATATCTAGGTCCTAAATCAACAACCACACTGCATATTACAGCTTTTTTCCTCCATAGGAACCTCGATCAATAAAAAATGTAACCAACAATCCTGAAGAAATCTTTGTAAGCTATTTGACACAACCACTTGCATAATAGCTTTTAGAGCTTGAAGCGTGGATGATTCACAAATCCACCTACCTTGAGCTAAAATTCAACTTAATCAAAAGTAGGGTGTCAAGGACCTAATTCTTCTTTAGCACAATGTCAGGTAAGGAGAAGAAGGTAATCTGGATAGTAAAGTGCTGTAAAAATCTTACAAGTGTGGCAAGGAATGTGGGAAAAGCAGGTAATCAATTATGAGGGGAGGTACGGTAGGTTGATAAACTATTCTGTTTATGTTGAATTCTCGTCTTTTTTTCCTTTTCTTTCTGCATGTTCAATCTTTATCTCTGGTGAGGAGCTTAGAGCCCCCCAACCCCTCCCCTGTTTTCTACAATTTCAGAGTTCCTACCTCCTACCTTACTTGATTAAGTTAGAATAAATTATTTTATGTACATATATTCCAGTACAACTGCATACAAGGATACAAACAAATTAGTCCTATTGTGACCAGAAGGTAAAATAAGAGACAGTGGCTACGAATGATGACAACAAATTAGCATGCATGAATAGGAAAAAATTGATATTTCGGTCTTCAATGCTCAACTATTTGTCAATATCCATTTTACACCTCTTGCCTGCAATTCATAGCAATACTAAAAACAGCAAAGAAAAGCAAGCAATAAACCTAACATAAGTCATGCTGCCTTAATAACGAGACTGCTAACTGTTATCAGCTTTTACAACACAAGTCTTAACAAGTAAAAAAGGTAATTAGTTACCTGGTTGATATTTTGAGCCTTTAGCCTCCCCACAACTAGGTGTTCTAACACCATTTTCTTCTTAGTCATCTGCATCATCCTCTCTTCAATAGTTCCTCGTGTTATAAGCCTATAAATTAACACCTACAAAGCCAAAACCATTTTTAACATTTAAAAGCAACAAAAATAATCAACACCATACACCAATGGAAAAACCTCAAACCTTGTTAGTTTGTCCGAGTCTGTGAGCTCTAGCCATAGCTTGTAAATCAGCATGAGGATTCCAATCACTACATAATGTTTCCATCAATGTAAAGTTTAAACATATCATTTAATTAAAAAAAATACATAACCACAAATAGGTCTTAAAGTAGCCACCAGCTCCATTTAGATCGTTTCTGAAAGAATTACTGGACAAGCAATGAAAGAATTTTGAACTCTTTCAGCATAAATCACACATCCTTATCAAATCATAAAACATCAGATTACATCTATCCTCGTATCTTTGAACAGGAGATGGCAAAACATATACAAAAAAAATTTCTTAGTAGAGCTTAGTGTTCCCTTAAAATTATGCTTCTTCTATTTGGACCTCATTTAGATGTAGTCTCCAGAAACTTGTCTGATGGCATCTTTCCAAAAACACTAAAAATATTCAATGAGAAATTAAAGGCAGCCCAACCAACATTATATGTCAAATATAGAAAAGCAAGACAACATGTCAAGAGGTTGCGGTCTCATATGGCAACTAACTTTCTATGAACATATATGAATTCACCACGCTTACAAGCTGACAAACCCGAAGCAGTTCAACCTTTTCATACTCAAGTAAGCTACTAGCAGTCTAATAGTGTTAAAAAGTAGAGCTTAAGATAACTCCATCACAATGCACATGTATAACCAATACAAATGTCATTCCCAAAACAATGAATGAAGAAAACAACACAAAAATAGCAAGATAGTGAAAGAAAATGAGCACATGACACACAATGGACCACGACAATGAATGGCCAGCCACCAAAACAGCTATTTTCATTTATTTTTGTCAGTAGAAAATGTAAATATAATGAAGATAGAAGTAGTGGTTGGGAAAAGTGAAGATATAGTTTATGTTTTAACCAAAAAATACAAAAACCTGCAGACAATAATTTAAAGAAAAACAAAGAATCACAGGAATTTAAAGGTTCACCTATCATATATGATAACCGTGTCAGCAGTTGCAAGGTTTATCCCCAATCCCCCAGCTCTAGTTGAAAGAAGAAAGCAAAATCTTGAAGAATTTTTGGCATTAAATCGATCTATCCGAACTTGTCTTTCAGCTCCGCCAACCTTGCCATCAATCCTCTCATACTGCCAATTCTAGTTTTTTTTCAAGGAAAAGAAACACAAGCTGAACATTATGCTGAAAGAAATCAACTTCAGAAACAATTATGTTGATAAGACAATAACTCTTAATACCTTGTAAGTACAGTAATCTTCAAGCAAGTCCAGCATGTGCTGAAATTGGGAATATATAAGCACTCTATGTCCTTGCTCTTTAAGTTTGACCATCATCTTGTCCAGCAATTGCAGCTTCCCTGACGTTTCCAGTAGCTGTCTGTCAAACAGAATGAAAAGGAAAATCAATAAGAACATTAATTAAATCTAAGTATAGTACAAACTATACCGAAATAATGCCTTCCAACATGATACCATAATTTCACTTTGGTTAAAATTATAACAGGCAAAAGCTACTAATTTCAATAGTAAAGAAACAAGATTTAGCCCAAGATAAGCAGAGAACCCAGTATTTCTAATCAACAACCACAATAACAGTCTAAAACAATGACATTAGAGCTTACTTGTATGCTTCTTTAGCATCATCAATATCTGGTTCCACTCCTTCTAACATGTAAGGATGACAACAAAGTTTCCGCAATTCCATAACAACATTGATAAGAGAAATCTGATTCAGAAACATATAGATATAAAAAACAAACACCGATACCAGTAAGATGTATTGTCCCTTTACTTATGAAGCTAAGATTAGTAATAAACAAAATAGTCAGTTCATCAGAGCATCAATCTTGCCTGAGCACCACCACGACGAGTTAATATCTGATAATTACGGGTCAAAATTGCCTTATAATATTCTTTCTGTTTGCTGCTCAACTCAACACGTAGAATAAGTTCCTTTTTAGGAGGTAATTCCTTCATGACATCTTTCTTCACTCCTGCAGGGACATTAAAAATTTGAATTTAGAACATGGCAATCCACATTTCTATCTACAACTTATCACCAACTTAGTTATTTATATGACAACAACAAGATCTCTGAGAGCTCTCTTGAAATTTCCATTAATGCAAAAATTAAAACTACCACATCAAATTTATCGGATTCTACCATATCCCTCTGCACTTAAATTTAGAGGCCTAGCTAGCATTAGACCAAACAACATTAATATCCCTCAGCAATCAAACATCAATCTCTGACTACAAGAAAATTCAATAGATTAATTGACCAATTTCAATATGTATCATTCCAACAACTGCTATTACTGTAACAACAATCAGTTGCTTTTGTTCAGGTTGAGAGATAGATAAACATCCTATATGCATAAAAAGATCAACAACTTCTAGACGTATCCTACCACTTCACTACAGAATGATTGCAGAGACCAAAAGTTATACAAGAACAGGATTACTTCAGAGTGCAGATTGAGAAAGGAGGATAAACATCAACTCATTTACTTAATATTGACTGATAAGCTTGATGCAATACATGCTCCTGAATACTAAACAAAATTCTAGGATGTTCTTTACGAGAAAAACTTCTTGACGCCAAAGATCTGGTAAATTTGACGTTTTGCAAAGAAGAATCACAAAACTTTACTGTTTATTGTTTTCAAGAAACATGTCAAAACAACATAAAATTAGCACAAGAAATACATACTTCGCAAGAGATGTGGGGCCAACATTTTATGAAGCCTTGAAATCTGCTCCTCTTGATTGATATCCCTAAACTCTTCCTGGAACTCCTCTAAACTTCCAAACTACCAATACAAAAAAATAAAGTCTGTAAGATACTAAATTTTCATCAGCCAATTCAATAACTTAAATAACGGTTTATCTTATAGAGCATTCCTCATACTAACCTTCCCAGCGTCAAGGAAATGCATAAGCATAAAAAGCTCATCCAAGTTGTTCTGAGAGGCAACAGAAAAGCTGTCATCAGTACATTTAGACTTCCAACAGATATGCGACCACACTTCAAATCTATTAAGTCCATTAAAAGGTAAAAAGTATACCGGACAAGTAGAGTTCACAACCCAGTAACTAAATAGAAACTAATATATTAAAAAGATTGCATGACTGTTGCTGTAACAAAATACAATATATAAACTTAGTAAAGCCTCACAAAAGGCAAAGGCATTATAATCTGACTTTAGGTATTTCTTCAAAAACTGATTGACTTATTTTACAGAGGTTGAGCTCTTATTTGTGGTAACAAATATACTTTTCGGTTGACTTATTTAACTGTTGACAAATAAACGAAGGTGTGATGCAATGTGCCCCAGAAGGTGAGAAAGCTCAATCTTTGGGCCATTGCACCCAACAAGACATATAACTAAACAAACAAAAAGAAAGAGTAGTAACATGAGAGGAGACAATGCTATGAGCACAACCTACTAGTAGAATACTTAATAGAGACAAGGGAACCATCTCTAGGCCAAGCTAGCTCTGTAGGAGGAGACACGGCACTGGGTAGAGAAAGATGCTGAAGCAACTCCAAACGTGAAGATTAGGGCCAACTATATGTTGCTATTTTTAAATTCTGACTTGAGGGAATGATGAGACGAATTATTTCCACTTTCGAAACATGTAAAAAGAAACTGACCCTAAAATCAAGATTTTCAAAAATGGGTGTGAAGTGGACATGTGTAATTGCATCTGTGCAATTGCAACTACAATGATAATAGAACAATATAACAACAATATGTCTTCAAAAGAACGTATCACAACCATTGGCCTATACAAACACATATATATTGAAGAGACAATTTCCATGTCAAGGAAACAAAAATATTATGCTGTTTGATTCTACAATCAAGCAATCTCAAGTTGGATATATTAAAAACATAAATTGTTTTTAAGGGAAATATGTGTAATTTGAAATTCAACAATCCTCCAACAATTTCAAAACCCAGGTACAGTACAAGGAACTTAGTATTAGTCAAAAACCAAAACACAATTTTCCAAACAAAATCCAGCCAGCAGACACACACACACACAAAAATTGATTCAAATAATCAATAATGGAAAGTTAGGGCATAATCCCACAATAAACCATGATGAAAAGTTACAATGAACCTGAAGAGGAGTTCCTGTCAAGAGAACACGATGCCTGCTAGAATATTGCTTCAGTGAGGAAAATAATTTAGAATCCTTATTTTTCAGACGGTGCCCTTCATCGACTATCTGCATTGCATATATATGTCAGATTATCAGTATTACAAAGAAACTAGAAACGATCACAGTAAGTAACAGGCATCAGTGATATAATGGCAAATAGAATCATACCATGCACTCCCATTTTATAGGTTTTAGTGATGTTGTGTCAAAGTTGATCATCTCATACGATGTCAAAAGAACATCAAACTTAATCCTCTCTTGCTTGTTTTCACTAATTAGCTGACCAGATTTCTTTTTCTTGATCTTCTTTTGTTTCTTTGGAAAGTAAAATTCATACTCTCTTATTACACTACGAGCTTGGGCAGATCCAACATACATTAGCTGCACAAACAAACATAATTAAAAGAGTAACCACCTAAATCACATATTACAGAGAATATACCCGTGTACATACCACATTCATATGAGGTGCCCATGTTGCGAATTCACGTTCCCAATTTCGCAGAGTTGAAAGTGGAGCAACCACCAGATGTGGGGAGACACTCTCTTCAAAAAGGGATGCCAGGAAAGCAATACTTTGTATGGTTTTTCCTGCAGGCAAAAAACTCGGTTATCATGGTGCAATCATATACTTCTCTAGAAATTCCAAATCAAGGCCAAAAGGAGTGATTACAAAGAATTAAAGAAGGGAAAGGATCCAAAAGGGTCAGTTGATCGATGCACTTTGATTGAAAGGTTCAGCTATTATTACCACTAAAAGCCCTCATTGTTATGAACCCAAAGCATAGAAAGAAATAAGAAAACACTTTTAACAACAATAACAGGAAAAATCTATCCTCCAAGGGTTCCCCGGCTACAACCAAACCACTCCTCTATTCTCCAAAATTATTTTCATCTCAATTGCCCACTCTGATCTTGAATCATCCTACTCATACAGGATATTTGAAACTTGTTCTCTATCATCCCAGGCATATCTCTTGACTAACTCACTCTACCTTATTCTTTATTCCTTCACGTGTACACCTTCCAAACTTGATTTTGCGCTGAGGCATGTGCCTAAAATCATTGAGGCTTGTAGCATGCTATTGCTTCCAGAATGGTGTAAAATCCCCTCCCCCAGACATTTAATAACCAAAACTTAAGAATGGGAAGAATAGACCGGGAAAAAGAAAGAGACTACATACCAAGACCCATTTCATCAGCAAGTATAACATGAGTCTGCTTGGACCAAGAGAATCGTAAGAAGTTCAAGCCTTCAAGCTGATATGGGTGCAGTGTACCTTCATTAAGGTAAAAAAAACAAAAAAAAAAAAAATCAGGTAATCCAGACCATCGAATTAAGAAAAACATTCCAGAAGAATAAATAAATTAAAATAACATACCACCTGAGAGAAACTCAGGGCTGTGTTCATAATGTTGAAATTCTTTCTGCTGTTTCTTCAATTCAGTATCATCTTTAACACTCTGTTTATGTTTACTAGAAGAAAATTTACTGGATCTAGACCGCAATCTATTGAATCTTTCTATTTCTGGCTGAAATGCAGAAATATCTGATTCAAACTCCCAATAACACTCATCATATGGAAGTTCCTTCCACTTCACAAGGTATTCTCTCTCATCATCATCACCCCTGTACCATTTAAACATTAAGGTCAAGGAAAACATGCAAGTATCAACATTTCTGGAGGCAGAAATACAGTTAAGATTAAGGAAACTATTAAGACACAGGGTTAGCAATGTCATCATTCTCTCATAATCTGTTACAAAAAATGATGATGCCATTCATTTTTTTAAGGGGGTGGAGCAGTAAAATATAAAGAGAAGTGCAAAAGAAAAGGAGGTGGCAGAAAAATACAATTAAACATTGAACATTTCCTCCAAAAAAGATACCAAAAGAAATCACTTTTGGCTGATGCTGTACTATTTTCCATTGCTTGACTAGGATAGAATCCCGTAAAAGAGGGGAAGAATTAAAGAAACACTGAGAGCAAAATGAAGGTTCAAAATTACTGCTAGAAAATATTAACCTTAAAAACTGTGATGCACACACACATGCACGTAATACACACAACCAAAGTAAAGAATGATAATTTGAATCTGCCCTCACATAAGTCAGGCAACACACCTATATCAATAGAATTCCTGTTAAACTTCCTAATTGTCACCTAAAATACCTGCAAGAAAGTATCCGGTCAACTGTAGTCCACTCTGGTCGAATGGCAACAAAGTCATCATCAGAAGTATTGATAGATGCCATTTTCTGATGGAAGTTGTTCACTTTTGTCTTTAGACGAGGATGAGTCTTAAATGCCTTCAAAAACTCTTTCTCCGGCACCCTAGAGAAGAAATAAATAAATATATGTAGCAGATAAAGAGATAATACACAAAAATAACAATGTTACAAAGAAAACAAAACGTTAAAAGGTGGCTTCAAAAGCAAAATAATTTGCAAAACAATACTGAAGGTTTCCGGGACATATGATAACGTGTAACACAGTGAAGGATGCGTTCCTACAAATTTACCATGTGCAGTGCAGATATGATAGGCCTTTCCACTTAACAAGGTATTGTTTAACAAAAATTTGTTTTGACCCTAATTTTGTGGCATCATTGTCAGCAGCTGTAGTAGGTCGCATCTCACAATCTAATATCTTGTCAATATCATTAAGTGGGCTAACCTGCAAAACATGTACACACATAGATAAGTATTGCTCTATATGTAAGAAGAAATCTATTACAACTGTCACCAAATATAAACACTTACACATTCAGGGCATCTCCAATTGTCTGGAAGAGGTCCCTTAAGGGGTGGGAGTAAACACCTAGGATGGTAAGCATAAGTGCAAGTTTCACAACTCACAAGATTCTCATTTTCACCGCAGGCTTGACATAAATCCTCTTTCTGTGGAGAAGTGAAAAAAAAAAACGGAGGATAATTCGTGAAAAACATTTACTAGTGTAAAACAATAAATCCATATTTGCAATGAAGCAAACTAAATTAAAATGTTAAATACAAAACATTTACAGATGTACCTCAACTGGTATTACTAACATGAATAATAACATACATTCTTAATGTATAATAACATAAACTTTTCACTTTTCTATCACTGAATAGCAGAACTATGTTAGATAATAGAAAAAGAGAACTACAACAGAAGAGACTGGTAAACTTAATAGATAAACCAAATGAATGAAAGAAAACAACAAAAGAAACAAAAAAATGTAACAAGTAAGCAATGTTGCAAATCTCTTCTAATATCCAACAAAAAGAATTTTAAATTCTTAAATAGCCACAATCAATTTACAAAGAAGCTAAGAAGACAACTCCCTGTTATTTGTCAGACTGGGTTAAATCTATGTTGCAAAACAAGCTATATTAGTGTAGTCAGCGGAATCTCTAACATTCTGAGGCAAGAAGCTAAAAGGGAAAAACCTTTTGGCAGGGTTGTGGAGCTGCCCCTTCAATGAAGCAAATGCCTTTAAGACTCATAATAGAGTTCAGTTTGATGGAGAGAAATTGTAACTGAATTATTATTCTGATAAGTCAGCAACAAGAGGACGGTTGTCTTTATAGATAACAGTACTACAGAAAAGGGAAAGTCTGTACACATATCTCTAATTCTGCACCTCTATTCAAGTGAGTTGTGCCTTTACGACCTTAATAACTGGAAAGAAATTTGAAAGCCTACCATCCAAATTGCTAAATGTGATTTAGCTGGAAAAATGGTCGGAATAATAGAAAAAGTGGTAATAATAACTAATGGTCATTCTTTGGATCTCTTAATCAAACCCCACACGGGCTTAGAAGAACTGCAATTTGAACATTTTTAAATCATCAAGAACTTCTCAAATTAGACTCAATTCTAATACATGGTAACAGCACAGATATGAATTGCTTTTTTTACAGTTAAATATTGCCTATCAGTCACCACCCAAAGCATTGAGCAGTGCAGTGAACTATATACAAAAACAGCTCAAATGAAATCATTAAAGCAAAAAGTAACATACCGCATCAGTTCTCACTATTCTCTCCAACTTTTCCTGTGTTGTCCCGGGTCTTGGCAAAAAATCAGCATCGTCGTCTGACTCATCAAGATTATAAATTGGCCTGCGATCTGATCTTACACGAAGCCTCTCCACCAAACTACTCATGTTCTGGTAAAATGATAGAATTCCTGAAGTAAACAAAAAGAAAGAATTATGGGTAGAATCTATCAACAAAATCTTAGGTGAATTTTTCATAATGAACCCATAATCAGCTAAGGAGGAAAATTCACTTGAGAAATTTCAAATGAAGTTGGCGCTATCCAAGACAAATTAGCGATCTGGATTTGAGAATTCTTTTAGATTCTTCATTGACAGAATGGTAAGAATTAGGGAAAGAGGAATTTCTGGACAATGGAAAGGAATGGATAGAACGAAAAGTTGAAAGAAGAAAGAATATTTTGGTTCAACATGTAGAATAGCAAAGCATTTAATCCAGACAATTATAGAACAAAAATCGATGGTTTTATATGTCTTAGCAGTTTTTACTCCTGAATTGAGACTGATTATTCATATAGGTGGGGTAAATAAACGAGCCCGAATATTATAGAACTAAACAAAAACTTTCCGTAATTATTATTCATGTTCAAAACAAAAGAAATGACAGTAGGCCAATCAAAGGGGAAAGGAGATGTTTGAATAAACATAATTCCCTTTTTTCAAGTTCTTGTAATTTTAGAGGATAGGACTAAAAGAATGTTTTAATATCAAAGGGGAAAGGAGATGTTTGAATAAACATAATTCCCTTTTTTCAAGTTCTTGTAATTTTAGAGGATAGGACTAAAAGAATGTTTTAATATATTCTATCAACAAATTGAAAAGATTAAACCATTTATCTTTGTGGAAGTAGGTCAACATTTTTTATTGGCAAATAGGGGTTTCCAAATGCAAGTTCAAGTACTTATTACTTCTTGGGTTGTAATTGAAAAATGGGTTTATAATGAGAACCAAAGGGATCAAAACCCCAGATGCCTCGAGATGAAGGATAAAAGTATTATCCTTTAATATATTTTCTTACCCAAAGAATGAGTTACCCACATAACTCCAACAAAGATATTGCATGAAAATATACATGAGCCAAATAAATGTAAATGTTGCCAAATGCCATAAATGCTGCTTCACGACAGATAAATCTGAGATAAATTTAAAAGCAATTACCTAAAGCTTGCAGATATAAAAATATTTTAGTCCTTAGACATACAATAACTGGGCTGGAATTTATTTAAATTAGTGGAAACCTGGATCATTGTTTTCTGTTTTCAGGAGATGTACAAATTATTTTGCACGAGTAGTACTCCAGAAAGCTCCAAAACCCATCCAAAGGAAAGAGATAGACTCAGGTTGGTTCTTGTTTTAACAGTTGAAACATCAACTCCCACACATTGTTCATCAAAGCTTACGATTTGGTACATATTAAGTAAAAAAAAAAAAAAACTTTTGAAAAATTAAATATTAAGTATAGGTGCGTTCACAATAGCAACAAATAGATTTCCGTAACTATTTATGTTCCTTACTAACACGATTGCAGTTCAATCGCCCTAAAAAATTTGACTGAAATCACTGCATGAATTTGGAGGAAAACAGTGTGAAAAAACCATTTGCGATATCTGTTCGAACGAAGAAAGTAAACATTAATTCATCCCTTCCATATCTAAATTAGCAACTAGTTCAAGCCACTCCACGACGTGGTCAGTCTGCATGTGAAGTTTGTTTAAACCAAAAAGAACAAAGAACATTGCAAATACAACTACAAAACTGTACAAATAAGAGAACATCGTACTAAAAACTGTGCGCAAAATTCCGCACACAATTGGCCACTGAAACGAACAAAGTAAAGTAGAAGAACGGCACTATATAGTTAATTCGTGGCGAACAAGCAAGGTATCCGCTGCGAACACTTCCAATTTACGAAAGCAAAAACAGAAACCCTAGATTGGTCAAAACCCGTCCACCATTTCCGGAAATGGCTACGAGCTGGATTTACAAGATAATCGGTGATTTTCGGTACTTACAGTGACCGAAGTGAAGTGTGAAATGAAAATTGACAGCGAGAAACACCGTAGATTGCCAGATTTTCCGGCGATCTGGAAAAAGGAGATTCGGAATTTCGCGGGAACCGAAACCTGGGAGCTGAGAAAATAAATGAGGAGAAAAAACAAAAGTGAATAAATGAAAATAAATATAAATAAAAAAGAGGCGGTGAAGGGAGAAACAGGAATGGTAGACTCACCAGGACAGTGACGAGATTTAACAGCCAGGCGGAACCTGTTTATATCGAAAATTTGGAAAAACAACTAAACAAGCCCTGAAATTTTAAGGGTAATTAATATCATAAGGAATATTAAAAAAAGTTGGTAGACGAAAGCACACTTGCATTTTATTTTTTTTTTTGCCCAAATAAAAAAATACGAAATTAAGCAATGATATTTTAAGAGGGCAAAATTACAATTGCACCTAAGTTTTTTTTTTGTAATTTCTGACCCTTTTAGAATTTGATAATGGGATTCTAATAAAAATATGTAAAATACAATTTAAGCATAATAGAATGAAATACTTTTTATACTATCATTCAACCACATATTAGTGTGTGCTGTAAATTTGTTTAGTTTACAATAATTAATTTTAATATATAAAAAGTTACAATATAAATGCCCAAAAATTAAACGTGTTTAAATATATAGAAAAAATGAGCTTTTGAACAAAAACACATCTTCGATCTCTCTGAATTGTTTCTTTAAAGTTATCATATATTAATTAAATTAAATTGTTTTTTATTAATTAAGAATACATAAAATATGTGAGTTGACGGTTTTATTTTATATTTTTAATTTATATGTGTAATTTTTTAACTATTTAGTCAAAGTTCTATAGTACTCTTTAACTTATCTATATTTTGTACTTTCACAAACTTCATATTTCTCCTCTTTTGTTACCGATATATATCAATCAAAAACATATTACAAATCACTAAAAAAAGCCTATATATATGAGATGTTTTGCTGATTCATTTGCATATTTTTTAATGCTGTATCAATCTTGTGTCGAGTCTCTCCAATCTAGTATTTCATGTTCGATCTTTTTGATAGCAAGAAAACATGAAAGAAATAAACTAAAAATGGAAATAGTTTAAAAATGAAGAATGAAAAGGAATGTTTGATTAGAGGAAGATAAATTGAGTAAAAAAAAAGTAAATATGAGTCTAATAATTTTAAAATTCTTTCCTGTGTTTGTTTGCAATAAAAATCATATACCTTTATATTATTTTTTTCTATTCCATTTTATTTCTCTCCCATAAAACTACAAAATTTGTATCTCTTAAAAAAATTAATTAGGTTTATGGTTCACTTTTTAACATATTAAATAACCTTTCATTTTTTTTAAATTAAAAACATTATTACTTTAATTCTCCATGCTAAAACAACGAAAAACATATCATTGAAATATTAAATAAAATATTAACTTAAACACTTCTTATTATTTTAATTCATTCATACATATTTATATTTAGTTTTTAACTGTTTTATAAATTTTTATTTAATACGATAAGGTGATAACATCTTCAAATTTTAGTAATTAAAATGATCTTTTGTTTTTTGTCAATGATAGTTAAATCACAATTTCGCAATAATTAATGTACAATGAGTGAAATTAGGATAACGAAATGAGTTGAATTCATTATAGTAATATATTTGAATCTCTTTTTTTATTAGCCTTTTATTTAGAATTTGATCATCCTGATATATGTACACCTTAATTTTATCTATATTATTACACACTTGATTATATATATAGGTATTTATTTTGTCTAAATCATGTTTTTAGAACATTCCCAACTCGCCCTCATTGTTAGACGTTTACTATTAAGTACTGAGTAACATCTTCCATTAGAAGTTAAACACATACACTGCGGTCAACAGTCGCTACTTAATGAATGCGGTGCATATGTTTTACTGACGAAACATAAAGATGTGTGATTTTCGTATGAAACCTATTTAAGAAACCAAAGATAGATGTTGGATTGAAGAGATGGATGTTTATGCAAGTGCTCAAATTGAAAAGACTGAAAACGAATCAAGTGTACCAATAAGGTCCATTCTCAACCCATAACAAGAGAATATCACATTAGTTGCTTTACATAGGATCGCCCAAACATGCTACTACACGTTGAATTAGATAGCATTTTTTTTCTATTTCTGAAGACTTTAATTTTAGAACAATCCAAAATTGAAAACTACGGATAAGAAAGAGTGTCACATAACATTTTTATATCAATATTTTTTTCACACTTCAAATATGACGGGTCCACAGGAATTGCAGGGAATAAAACGATGGTAATTAAAACAACACTACATGAAATAATACTATCATTTAAAAGAGTTAATCAATTCGAAAGCAAGGAAGAACAATCAAAATTTGAGGTAAACTGCCCCTGTGCCATCTCTTCATTGCTGTGAGACTGCTAATTACCAAAGCAAAGCAATGAATACCTTTCATGAGTGAAAATGCGAAACCATCATATGAACGGTGGCATGTCCTCGAAAAGCGTGTTCGTGCATCGTAAAGATTACATCCCCGAGAGAAATAATGAAAAGCACCAAGGCCGTCTCATCTCATCCATCACATCTTGGTACTACTGTCTTCGCAAATTTATGAATCGCATACAATGCTTCCACCCCATTCCGAATCCGTCGTCGATTACAAGCCAATCGCATCACACCATAATTGCAAGACCATATAACACATAGTACATAACTCAATTTGCACAACAATGCCAACAAAACCTTGGACCATTCCGAAAGAAGATCCCGCGTGATGCATTGCACCCAGTCAACCAGAACCATTCCAAACATGACTTCCACTCGAACAGACAAGAATTGGGTAGGCATTATCAGCTTTTAAGAGATCAGGGAACTGTGTGGTCATTGGTAATGAGTAGAGAGCACAATTAGAAGATACAAATAGCAGCAAACTAAAGGAATCATCATAAATTATTTATTGAAATTTGAAGCACTAAACTGAAGTGATGATTTACAAAGAACTCAAGCTAACAAAACCAGCTACGGTTTGAGTTACAGTTCAAGCAAGGATGAAGAAAATGTTACAAGTAAACAACAACCATTTTTGGCAGAAGTGTACACAAGTAAAAAGACTCACACTTAGACGTACTCTACAACCAATTATATCCATTTCTTCTTTCTTTCTTTTTTTCTCTTTCAATTAGTCTGTCCACTTTCAACACCTAAACCATACAAGACACCAGCATATTTCTCCGTTGAGCCACTGAAGAATGTATCCCTCAACTTTCTAAATGTACAAGAAGTGAGTAAACTATCAGACCCAGCCTGATGGCACACACCAACCCTTTCCACCTCCAACAACTCCGCAAGCTTGTTCAACCCACCATGGAGGCTGTTGCAGAACTTCATCAGATGCTTGATATCATACACCATCGGGAAATACATCTTGATCAAATCGAAGAACCCAGCCTGCGTATCCGGCAAGCTTCGGCATGTCAACAGCTTAAGAAGGTAGCCAAAATCGTAGCCGCTGTGAAAGGTAACCCAATGAACGGCGTCGTTCAGCACGATTCCAGAGGACATGAGAAGCTCCCCAAACCGGTTCACGTCGATTCCCTTCTCGCTGTTCTTTTTGAAATCGATCCCGCACTGGCGCAACAACTCGATCGAATCGCTAGCGAAGATGTCTTCGCTGATATTGAACTCGCGAAAGTTGAATTGCCAGATGCAGGGACTCTCGGTGCCGCAGGTAGGGAGGTTCCCGTTCTCGTCGGAGAAGGTGAGACCTAATTGGATCAGCTTCAACATGTCGACGTTGTCCTTCAACGTTTGGTAGTTGTAGTCGTTGATGTTCTTGAAATTCCCCACCGGACGGAGTACCACGCCGGGGAACTCGGTATCCATCGCCACGTAGTTATACTCGTCCACGATTTCGCGGATCAACGCAAACTCCTCTTCGAGGTTATCGTTCCAAACCTCCCTGATTTGAACCGAATCGCCTTTCGGTATAATCGACATTTTCTATGATCGAATCCGAGGAACAAAATTATAACTGGAATGAAACACCCCAGATCTGGCAAGAAAAAAAGCGGAAACAGTTCAGATCTAAAAACCTAACAAATTCAAGACAAACATCTCTAATATTAAAAACAAAACGAAGAAGAAATCCACAAATCTACGGGTGGCCATACCTGAAGAGGATTTGAGTGACAATAAAATTTGGAATTGGAGATCCGGAAGCGAGATTCAAGTAGATCTGAAAGAAAGAGAACAGTATGAGATCCGTTAGAGAAGGAGGAGTGATTGTTAGTGATGGTAAGATGTTAGGAGTTTACTAGGGTTGAAGTAGGAACCCTAGAAATTGAAGTAGTTGATAAGTGAGGAATCTAACCTTGTTATGGATGAATCGAAGGTGAAGGCGGTGCGATCTGTGCAAAGAAGTGGGAGATTTGAGCTCGGAGGAAGGGGAGGCTCAGGTCAACGAAGGGGATTGGCTGCGAAGAAAGGAAGAGACAGGAAGTTGGGGACGAGGGTTGAGACCTGATTTGTACTGGGTAAAGGGCGTGGGGTCGTTTTGATTAGCAACAACAACACGGGAGGTGTCGTTTACAACTTAGCTCTATGAAACGCGACATTATGTTATCACTCGTTAACATCTGTCCACAACCAAATCACCGACCTTCATTATTTTATCTCTTATTCAATATTTTCTTACATATATATGAAAATTTTTAGAACAGTTTATTTTAGAATAATAGATTTATGTCCTCTCATGACTGTTAAATTCAATCATTTGTTAAGATTGTTACTTGATCTATGTTTAAATATAAACTAAAATCAAAATGCAACTTATTTAACTTCATTTAATTCTTTTTATTCAATTAAGAAATGACTATATTTCTTAAATTATTTTAGTCATTTTAATAAAATTATTGTTCAAACCTAAATTTAAAACTAGTTTAACATAACAACATTGAATAAATTTTAATTAGTTAAAGGTTACATATATTTTATTTATGTTTATTATATTCAAGTTAAGAATGAGTTAAAAATAATAGTATATATGTATATATATTCATGATTAATTTATGGTCAAAACATTACTACATTATAATTAATTTAAGTGTTACGGAATTAAAATACACTAACTAACTTTTTGTTATTAGAGTTTGATTAAAAGATTTTATGGATAATATTATTATAGACATGTTCCACATACTCGTTTGAATTTACTTACAAAAATACCGAATTTAACTCTACAAGATTACGTCTTGTCACGAAGGGATTATTCTTCAACTGATGATATATACAAGTAATAAGAAAAAAAACCTAACAAATTTAAATTAGCCCTAATGTAACTTAACATTAATAGGCTAAATACATAAATAAATGGATGACAATAAGCTCCCAACAGATCTTATCCTTACTTTTTGTGAACAAATATTTGTTTTATTCTTGTCTTTTTTATAATAAATATATCCATACATATTTATTTTATTGTTATTTTAATATTAATTAAATATTTTTTATAAAATTATACAAATGCTTAAAAGGAAAATAAAATATTATAAAATATTTAATATCAAAATAATATATTTTAGTTTTTTAATATCAAATATTTAGAAAAATTATAATTATCTATATTTCAAATTAAAATACAAAAATTTTATAAAAACCAGAGTATTTATTAAATTTTTAAATATTAATGAAGCTAAATTGATAAAAAGAAAAATTTTAAGATTATAAAAAACAGTTATTTAAATTTACAAATATTTCAAAGGTCTTTTTACTTTATTTCTTCAAATTCTAATGAAATTTTGTGTATATACTTAATTTACAAATATTTTTAATGTCTTTTTACTTTATTTCTATAAATTGTACTGTTGATTAAAAATCACAATACATCACTTGAATAAAATAACATAAATAAAAATTAAATTTATTATAATTGAAATTCAATGTATATATTTTATCTTTTTCAACTTTAATATATGTTAAATAATGATGAAAAATATCATAGTAAACCATGTTATTTATATAATTCTAATGATAAAATTACGTTTATGATAAAGAATTAAAAAATAAAATATCAAAAAGAGCATTCTAAATAATAAAAGAAAACAATAAATAAAAATATTAAAAAAAAATAATTAAATATGTGTTAAAAATAATTTTGTGCATTATAAAATTATAATTATAAAGAAGACAAATGTATAATTAAGATAATAAAGATGTATTGTAATTATTATTAAATTGGCAAACTTAACAAGTTGTTAAAGATGATAAAACTCACTATGGTAATTAAATTCAAATATAACAAAAGCAATAAACTTTCAATGATTTCTTATCACTTCAAAAATCACATATCCAACATGGAAACAGCATAAATTTACACATATTTGCAAATTAAAAAAATAAAGAATAAATTGAAACTATAAAGAAGATGTTGAAGGTGATTTCCTAAAGAATCTAGCAGCCACTTCAAGTTTCAATTACGTCTCTCCTTCACATCTTCATCTCCAATTTGCAATCCATATTTCTCTTCAATCCCATAAGGGAAAAAACCACCATGGACGAAGGAGGAAACTAAAACAGGAAAAGGAAAACTTTATAACACTGTAAACCATCTTTGAGAGCCTCTCCCAAGCACCCTAAGTGATTTTATTCGTATAAAAATTAATAATTATGAAAACTCTTGCGAAAACACAATTAAATATTCACTTTCACATATAAGGACTGACAAACTCGCCTAACAATGCCTAAAAATTGATGTTCTGTGACTTATAACTCCCTCGACAAACAAAATGACTCAAATATTATTAGTTTAGACTTTCATTTTCGAGTAGCTAACTTGTCCAACAAGTCAATCTGACACCCTGTCGTGATTTTCTGAACATACAAGAGCGATTCATGGTAATATAACCCTATAAATGAGTTTTTTTTTTTTTTATGTTTGTAATCCTGAGTATGATTTTAGAACTTCTAAAATGGGCATTTGTCTACTTTTATTTTATATGGTTTGTACAATACTTCATTCAATTTCAATTTGTTTTCCTCTAGCAAAACTTTTTTTTTCTTTTTCCTTATTTCATTCAATGAAATAGACATTAAAGATAAATAAGCACATATTTATTAAAATACACTAAAATATAAAAACACATACTAAACTTAAAGACAAATTAATGTAAAAATTATGAAAAAGTTGATTTATTCATGAAAATATATATAAAAAAATATATAAAATCAATCATTATCGATTATGATAAGAAGAAAATACCTCAAAATCCCATAATAACTTTTCAAATATGGAAAATTGTTTTAGAAAAATAAAATAAAAAATCAAATGGAACGTAATTAAAAATTGGGTGATAAAGGAGATAATTATTTTTTTTATATTACCTAGTAAAATAGTTTATGTTATTGAACAGATTAATTAGGAGTTAAACATTCTCATAAAAAAACTAAATAAAAATATTAAAAATGAGTTAAAATGTTGAAATACGAGAACTACAAAATATAATTTGCATACATCATTTGAATATTCGTACATAAAGATTCTAATAAGAGAAAAAAAATCTTGGAAATGTAAATTAATCTCAGGTAAACCCAACAATTAGAAAAAGAAAAAGAAATAATATTTTAAATAAAAGAAAAAAAAAAGTATTTATAAAACTAAAGACTATGAATAATAAAATTACCTAATAAATAAAGTATTTTAATCATTCAAACGCCACAAATAAAATAATGGAATGAGTATTAAGGTGTATGTAAGGATAAAAACATGACAAATATATACATATCATTATATATCTTTATAATCAATTGAAAACATCGAGTATTATCATGTATCTATTCAATACAAAATAGTAACAAATTCAAACAATATTTACGATGATACGTTTATTTGTCATATTTACAAACAATCTCTTTTAGTGTCACAACGGATAAAGTTATTTAAAAAAATAGATAAAATTATTTGACAACATATGTGGTTTTAATATTTTTATAACACGAAATAATTTAATCAATTATTTAAATTGAAGTTGTTAAAGAGTTATACATACCTGTTTTCGATCATTAAAAAAATAAATCAAATAATGTAATTATTTATATGTTCAATTGTATATAATATTCTATTGATATATATATACTCAGGTAATGAATCAATTACAATAATTAAATAACTTATTATAAACGTAACAATCTTATTTTGCATAATAAGCATATAATATGTATTTAGATTGAGAAAATTAAAGTTAAATTTTTAAAATATAATTAATACTTATCATATATGTAATATAAAAATTATATACTTGAGCAACAACTATTATTTTTAAGAAAATCATCAATAATTTTATTATTTTTGCATATATTTCTCACATGCACTGTTATATGCTCGCGTATAAAGGTGATCAAACTTTATTAAGTTTTAAAGTTATTTTCATTTAATGAAAATAAATTTGTTTGGACAAAAATAAGACCAAAAACAATTATTTGCAACTCTATTTTCTTTTAAGTGGAAATTACCTGCTTGAGGGAAAAATCCAAAGATAACACTTTTTACATCATGAATTAGTTTCCAATTGTAACACAGTTAAAAAAATTACATCTATCTACCAAGATTTAAAATTAAACATATTAACCCAATAATTCAAAAGATTAAATGTCAAATCAAACATTACAACTAATATACTCTCACATAGACAATAACAACATATTTTAACCATATCAGATACTATTATAAATTATAATGTACTAATTTTCTTTGTATTGTAAATGACTTTTAGAAAAAAAAAACTCCATTTATAAACAAATCTACTTATATATAATGAAATATTTGTATATAAATGACTTAGATTAATAATCTAATGACACTCTAACTATTTTAACGAAATAAATATTTGTACTTTTTTTTTACTTTTTTCAATAATTTATTGTTTTGTTTTTTGGCGAGCCGAGGGCTTTAACCCGCCAAATTTTTTGTTCTATACATATAAATTAAAGTAATTTTTTCAATTTTAGTATATACATTAATTTACTTTTTCACAAAGTTCTTAGTTAACACGAATTACATAATATATGTCATCAACAAAGTAATTAATAATCGAATAACATAATATGTATCAATCAACACGAGTTATGGAAGTTAACCACATTATAATGAGTGGGTCTAGTTAAACTAAAATTTCAAACATATCCTGATTAGTATAATAAAATTCTACATTAAGTAATTACTATTTATAGGTTTTGAGCAAACTTTTATATATTGTTTATCGCGTTGCTCATTGCTTATAGTAGAATGTATTATCTGTTAAAAAACAATAAAATAATTAATCATATAGTAATTAAATTGAAAGTAAATACAAATGCTAGGAGAATAAACAAATATAAAATTGTAGTCTTTATAACTTTTTGATTGGTAATTGGAGAGGATTTCTTAGGTAGCCATTTTTAAAAGAAATTTTTAATTGTTTCAACTCTCTTTATATTGTCCGACTTCTTTATTTCACATTATTCACGAAGATAGATAATTAAGTAAATAAAGCACAAAAATAATTAATATAATATATATATATATATATATATTTTTTTTTTTTTCTTTAAAATGATTGTTTAATTTTAATTTCTTTTTAACTTATCTTAAAAAAGACATACGATAAAGAGAAATACATATTTAAATTACTTTTGACCTTTTCAATTTATGTGTGACATTAAAATATTAAATGTATTAAAACATTTTCATTTGTTTTCTAGAATTTATCAGTTTATTAAACAAATTCTAATGTTGTATTAATTATTTCCAGGTTTTTCATATTTTAAATTTTAACTGTTTTGATTTTTAAGCTTTTAAAATTTTCTTAATCAAGCTTTAGATTATCTCTCTGTTTTTAAAACTTAAAAAAATATTAAAACATTTTACACTATAATTTTTTTTTCTCGAACAATAAATGGTATAACTACTCGTCGTGTACTGGTTTGGGCAGCCTCTATTGACTCGCGTGAATTTTCTTTTAAAACGTTAGCCAAATTTAAATTAAAAAGGTAATTTCAAGCGATTTCAATTTTAAAGGCGCTGAGAACACTTCTAAAAACATAATTTACTTCGCCTAAACTCATTTAATTAACATTGATTGTATATAAAACCAAAGCAATCTAAAATTAAATTTATAAACTAAAGATTAGTGCAACTATTGGTTGTTCTTCTGTGATTTCCCAAGAGAATACAAACATGTGAAATGATGGAATACAAGGAGTTTAAGATTTGTAGATGATAACAATCTATTATTTTTAGTAGATATTTATGCACGAGTATTTTAATTAATTCTCTGCTAATCACACGAAGGATATAATTATCATCATATTTAGTTCACGATATTAGTTATCATTGTTAATTATTTTTATTTAAATATTTTAAAAAATAAGTAATAAAAAATTATTAATTAAATTGTGCTAATTTAACTTTAAGGAAGTGTAAAATCCTGAAAAACTAATTATTAATAATTAGGAAATATATATGGTGTTTTATTAGTTTTTATTTAAAAATATTTATGATTTATTAATTATTTAAAAATATATAAATTATTTATTATAATACAATTTTTCTAAGAAATATATAAAATAATTATTATAATATAAACAGTTACATAAAAAGTTATTTTTTTATTATTAAAAAGATATCAAATTTACTATGTGTGAGATTTTTATTATATACAATATTTAAAGAAATTTTTTAAGAAACTGAAATAGAAATATAAATAAATAAATATACATATAAAATATTTTATGATTAAAAATTACTTAATTTTTTTTAATGAGTATTCACGGTTTTAAATATGAGAGTGAATTTCGTAAATATGTATACTAAATGAATGAGTGACTACATGTTTGTGTAAGAAAAAAGTATATTTGAAGATTAAGAGTAAGAGGTAGATAAAAATTTAAATTATTATTTTTTTGTTTTCTTTCTTGTTTTCTTGTTTATACCTTATGTATTGTTTTTTATAAATTTAAAATGTGAAATAAATGTTATTTAGTATAATTAGGATGATATGTCAATATGTGTTTAATTAAAAAGTAAATGTGTAATTGTATAAAGGCGGTGAAGGATAGTCTTAAATGTTTTTTTTAAAATAAAATTTAATAATGTAAAATAATGTTTTTATTTACTAAGATTTTTAGTAAAACATGAATAAGTTTTTATTTTAATTAATGTTGATTATAGATTTTACCATGAAATTTTGGGGTATTACATAAAACTAAGATATTTTTGTGTATGGTGATAGTAGTAAATGGATATTTTACTGTATATGAAATTATTAATTTAGACAATTATATTTGGAGTATCCTGATAGCAATCACTTTTATTAAAGTGGGTCACCATGATATAGGATGGCGAGGGTCAAGTGAAGCGAATGAGAATGAATAATAATTGAATATGAAGTTATTTCTCAACTCCCATCCACGTCACCTTCGTCATTCACTCATATCATACCTTGCATGGTCAAAAATGGCAGCTCAATATTCAATACGTATGCCATTTCCATCTCACCGCCGTCACACATCCACGTTCTGTCAGATGTTACAAATACGATGTTTTACCATTTTCATCGTCTGTTTGTCAGCATGTTGAAATTTCCATGATTTTTCCACCAGGGAATACCTTTAGATTGTGTTCAGGAGAGTGAAAATGAGTGATTTCATGAAAGAAAAAAAAATGTGAAAATGAAATAGGTTAGATTATGGAAAAAATTATGAGAAATAAAGAAAAATAAGAACAAACACTGAATCAAACACAAGGTTAAAGTCACTATGGTTTTAATGGTCATTCCAGACATGTATTAGTCATTTAATTTCCAATATTTTCTTACTAATTAAGAACTTTGATTTGACTTATGATAATTTGATCTATTTTGTTAGACTCAACTTCTATTAGTGTTGTCATTTTTAAAAAGAACCCTTTTTTGACCTTGCAATTAACGTAAAACACGTTTTCTTTTTCCAATATACTCTGTCTTTTAGTTTTGGAGAACGTGAACTTCGGCTTGACAGGGGTATGGTTCATTGAATACGTAAACCAAAAAATGTCCATAAACTGTTCGATAGAATGCCTGAGAGGTTTGAATAGCTGCGAAGCTGAAATTCTTACTGTTTACATAGTACTGAAATACGTGATGGTGTTGTTTTCTACAACATCGAATTGAAATATCTGGACGAAAGTCGTATTTAAATTTTACTCGTCTTTCTTGGAAATAAAATTTACACATTGAAACCAAAGAGCTTGGTATGTATTCAAAATATTTACAAACAAGATAAGGAAGGAGTATTAACAGCCATATCAATTTTACAAAGATACAGCGTTTCACTTCAACAAATTCGTTTTCTTTTTTTTTTCCTACTTTTAGTTTATTAGACAATTAAGATTCATAGATGGGAAAATAAAGTTTTTTTAAGCACATCGAGGTTTATTAAAAAGCTAGGAATAGATATCACACGTTTAAGTTACGTAATACATATTTATTATATAATAATGTATATAAATATAATATAATATTTAAATAATTAAATATTAAAATATAATTGATTATAAAATTTAAAGAATGCAAACAAGGATGAGAAAAATATACAAATTACATGGGTGAAGGAAAAAACTAGACCTTGATAAAATTAATATACGATGTTTTCACAAGTGAGTTGGTTAGAGCACCACCTGCTTAGCAAGTGGGAGGTCTTCCTCAATGAAACCAACTTGTGAGTTTTTATGATTCAAGGTTTTGAGTTTAATTCCTAGTCAAAGCAAATTTGAATTTTTCATGACATTTATATAATTAAAATTTATTCATAAAAATTAATCTTTAAATAATTATTCATCCTACATTTTAATCATTTTAGAGATTCTTTTTATTAAAACATTATTCACTAATTTCTTTATTTTTATTTATCGTTGAATTTTCTTGTAGTATTATTTTTTTAACATATCACACATTAAAAAATTTGTTTCATTCACGCAATTTTGTTAAATGAAAATGATATTTTGACTACTGTTTTTTACAACCCAATTGTCATCCTAAATGACATTAAAAATTGAATTGAATTTTTTTTTTCATGCTCGCATTAAAAAAAGAAAAAGAAGGCCACAGTGTTTTATTGAAATCAAATATAAGTTTTGTTTTGTGTGTATCATTCTCTCTTTGAGTTGCTTCTTTCTCTAAAAATTTCAACCATTTTCTTCACAAAAAATCACTTTTCCTATTTTTGTGGCGAAAGTTTGATGTTATTTGTCATTTGTTTTGTGGTTAGTTTTCACATTGCAAAAAAAAAGTAATGTTTTATTATTTTATTGTGATTGAGTATCAAACATTTTCGTATGTATTTGTACTTTGTGGTGGTCTTCTAGGCATTGGTCAATATTTTTTGAAGAACCCCATCTTTGTCACATTTGTAAGTTTTTGTGGTTATCTATCGTTTTTTTTTTAAAAATCGTCTAGGTGGATTGTAGTAGGAAGTTATGGGGTTTGATGTACGCAAGAATGTTGTTTTAGTGACAACTAGGTTTTAGTTATGTGTTAACCTGAGATAACCTATGTAAGAACATATGTTATGACTTACATGAAATCAATGGATGTCAATAAAAGATTTGTACAAAGTTAAAAGATACGTGGATTATATCATGGTTAAACATATGTAGATAATGGTGTGTGTTTATGTGGATATATTTACGATTGATTTGCTTTTCTCCATTGTAGAATGATTTTCAGCCTAATTTTATGTGTGAAACCAAAGTGTCTAATTTTCCGTAGAATGATTTCTAACCTAATTTTATGTGTGAAACAATTTTGTTGTGTCTATTTGTTTTAATGTGCATCTGCATTGTTTGATAGTTAAAAATTAATGAGTGTAAAAGTGAAAGTGTATGTAATGAAACATTTCATATGTCATGTGTGAAGTTTAATTTTTTATACTTGTTTCTTGTGCTGCGAATCAAAATCAGTTTTTACATAAGCTTTCTCTCTAAATATTTCTTTCATTTTTTTCAACTCCATTTCAGTACACCTTTCAAACACTTTGAAGTTCAAGAAGAGTTATTATAGATATTTACACTAACAAATATATATAATTAAACATTTAAAAAGTTGGAAGTAATGAAAACATATTATCTTCCCAATTTGATATTATTTGTTTATTTTGCAGGGTGGAACTAAAGATGATTTGAAGGAGATAATTACTAAAATGTAGAAACAAAATACTTTTTGTTAATTATAATTTATAATTGTTTTAAATTTTAATGTGAACACTAGTCTATAATGTGTGAGGTTTTCAGTTTAACAATCATGCTTTCTATTATTGTGATAATTGTACATTTAAATACATTTCCAATTTTAATTGTTACAAGTTTTTATTTACGTTATCTATCTTTAATAGATTTATTGATTACTTATTTTATAAAAATTGAAAAAATATTTTTTTTTATAGTTTGTATAGTTTACTTTATTTATAATATAATAGTAATATTCAAAATAAATTGGTGATTCAATGCATTAACATTTTTTTTAGAAATATTATAAACGTGGTATAAAGAAATGTGTCATGTTTCAAAATGATTGAAAGTGTTGCCTAAAATGCAATCTTAAAAGAACAAATCACATTTATAGACATGTTGGTTAAAGGTAACTAAATATTTATCATTAACATTGAGAAAAGTGATATAATTACACAAAATAATTAAAAAATCGTTATAAAAAAAATACAACAAATAAAATGTGTTACTTAAAATTGTGCAAGAAGAAGTTCCTTAAGACTTTGTTTACTTTGGATTTGGGGAGAGCTATTTAAGAGATTTGAGAATATTTGAAGATAAATTTTCGTTATTGTTTATTTAAGTGAATTTGAAGATAAGTGAGAATGAATTTGGAGGTAAAGTTTGTGAGAATTAGTGTAGGATTTGATTAATGTGACAGATTAAAAAAAATTACTTTCAAATCTACTCTCACTTGCATCCAAATCCATAAACAATAAAAAGTACCTTCAAATCTTAGTCCCCAGAATTTCTCTTCTCCATATCCATTCAAGTGAACAAAACATAAATATTGAATCAAAGTATGATCTATTTTATTCATATAAATGTGTTGAGGTAACCACTCATTACTAATCTCCATAAATTAATCAAACAATACGAGACAATCACTCTGAGCAATTAGGAATTTAAGAATATATGAATAGATATAAATCGTGTTCTAAAGTTTTTGCTAACACATCTTAGAATTAAGGAAGATTTGTATTCATTCTCCATGGATGCCCCATGTTTCCTGTATTCTTAAGGAATTTTTACATGCTTGAAGATATATAACTATTTCCCTACTATTTTTTTTTACAATGTGAAAACTAACCACAAAATAAATAAAGAAGGACAAACAACATCAAACTTTTACTATGAAGGTGAGAGAAATAATTCTTTATAATAAAAATGAACAGAGTTTCGCCACGTAAAGGAGAAATAAAAAAAAATAAAAAAATAAAAGAAAGAATCACACATGCCACACAAAACCTATATTTCATTCATTTAAACAGTAGCACCTTCTCCTTTTTGTCAAATGTCATTATAAAAAAATGCAATTCAATTTTCAATTACCATGTAAAATGACACGTTAGGTTGTAAAAAAAACAGTCAAAATATATCAAAGTTATGTATGACATTCTCTTAAAAAACATAAAAATGAGAAGAGTTAAATTATTAATTTGTTTTTTTATGCTTATGCTTTTGAATTTGCTTTAAATATTCTTACAAATCTATGTTATTACTCAAATCTAATATAATCTATATATTGAAAATATTTTAAGAAGCTATGTATGTTTTCTTTTTAAATTAAATAACTATATTTATATCATCTTATTGTAAGTGAATTGAATATAAGTAATACTAATAAGATGTAAGAAAATTTAGATTCAATAAGAAAAAGAAAAAAAGAAAAGAAAATCAAGGGTAAGGAAGTAGAACATTCTGCAATGTTCGTTTCCCAAGCTTTTCTAGTTGCTTGCTTGATAATGTAAACCACACTGTAACACGACTCAGGCCAAATAATCTTCGCTCTCGCCGTCAATGGCTACAAGACGAACTCCAACGCTAGCCAAATCGCTCTTGGCCGCCGTAACTGTTTCTAGAACCTGTCGCTCCCGGTCCGCACGACGACTCTTCTCCGCGATCACTCGTGCTTCGGAGAATTCTCCGAATGTCCTTTCTCGGTCTCAGATTGTCGACGCACTTGCAGCCAATAATGTCGCCTCTGCCAAATTCCTCTCCCTCTCTTTCACCCGCAGCTTCCACGCCACTAATCCCTCTCTCCGCTCTGCTGCAAGCTCTCAGGTGTCACAATTCGTTTCACACTCTTTCGTTAGTTCAGTTATACCCTCTTTAGGTCACGAATTTGGTCCTTTTTGTCGAACATTGGTTAAGTCATGATTGATGATCGAGGAAGTTGAATTGTAGGGTGAAATTTCTGCCTATAATATATTCTGTTCTTAATTATTTGGCAAACTGTATAATTTGATTCTGATCATGATAAACTAAGCTTCTCTGTAAACACTTAAAAGGAGAAGAAAATAGTTAAGTAAAATGAATTGTGTGTCTGTGACGAGTTAAAATGAACTCAAGCACTTAACTTTCATAGAAACTCTCTCGGTTAACTACTGTAACAGATTAGTTGCATAAGTTGGTTTTAGCTCCTTTTGCTGGATGTAGGTCTGATTTTTTCCCTTTTTCTGTTTGTTAAAATATCGATTTTTATCCTGTTTGTCTGCTGAAAATTGTATCAACATAACGGTTCTTTGGACCCTGTTGCTGGAGAATAAAATTGTAAATTGATGAGCAAATCTGTGTGTCTCCCTTTCCTGGTTTCTTGATGTGTTTGTTTGTTACATATCAGGTAGCGCAGACTGAATTCACAGATATGGCATGGGAGGGGATTCTTAGTGCTGTTGATGCGGCTCGGGTTAGTAAACAGCAAATTGTGGAGTCCGAGCACTTAATGAAAGCCCTTTTGGAGCAAAAGGATGGTTTGGCGCGAAGGGTATTTACTAAGGCAGGATTGGACAACACGTCTGTTCTACAGGCTACTGATGATTTTATAGCGAAGCAACCTAAGGTGTGTTTGCTGGTGATATAGATAATAGATTTGTGTTGGTGTTTTGTGGCAAACTCTGACCCGTTGCTTAATTTGGCAGGTTACTGGCGACACTACTGGACCTGTTATTGGCTCACATCTTAGCTCCCTCTTGGACAATTCACGAAAGTACAAGAAAGAAATGGGGGATGAGTATGTTTCTGTGGAGCATCTTTTGCTTGCATTTCATTCAGATAAGAGGTTTGGGCAGCAGTTGTTTAAGAATCTTCAGCTTAGCGAGACGACTTTGAAGGATGCAATACAAGCTGTTCGTGGAAGTCAAAGAGTGACTGATCAAAGTACAAATCTATATTTTAATGTTTCTATTTTTCCAGAAAGATAGGTGCACATGATTGGTTCCATCTTGTTACTAATTACAATAAAGTTGAAAACTGTTATAATTTAGAAATGAACATGGAACCAAATTGTATTAGAAGTATAATAATATTAAGTTTGCTGGGATGACTAGAGAAAAGGGAGGATGTTGGTTATTTATGATTCCTATAAGCTAGAGCCTAAAAGAACAAATAACTTAAGTAGTGAGTTATAATTTGTTTTCATATTTGATTTGTAAGGTGCCTGTTGTTTCAACTGGCCTATGTGTCATATTTTATAATTTTCTAAGCTAAGCCTTGTTTTTACGTTGTTTCGTCATGTTTGGTTTACTTTGTTATATTCTCTTGTTGCTGTTCTGTTTGTCAGTTTTTTATCTTACACTATTTTTCTTATTTGGAAATAACTTTGTAGATCCGGAGGGGAAATATGAGGCATTGGATAAGTATGGAAACGATCTGACTGAACTTGCCAGGCGTGGTAAACTTGATCCTGTCATAGGTCGAGATGATGAAATTCGTCGCTGTATCCAGATATTATCAAGGAGAACAAAAAACAATCCAGTTATCATTGGTGAACCCGGTGTGGGCAAAACTGCAATTGCTGAAGGGTTTGTCTTACACAATGTTATACACAATATAGCTGCATGTTTTACTTTGTAACTTATACTTTGAGCATATTTTTCCTTTTGGCATTATTTTAGTTTTTCATTATGTTTAAGTTAAGGTTGAGTTAGGCTGTTGATATGCTTCTCCTATTTGTGAGAACAAAATTTATCATGAGCACTTTGAATTCTTGGTTTATATATATGTCTTGCTTTTTTGTCTGTAAGATTATCACTTCGCAATAACCTTTTCCAATGGGTTGAAGTGTTCACTGTTTTGTCTGAATAGGATGGTTTGAAAAACCCTATAGTTTTTGGTCTGTGAGCCTCTTTATAGCGCATGCTTGCGATTTCTTTCTTCATGGGAGTTTAGTCAAGGTTTTGAATCTAGGCTAAAATCCTTAGACATGAAACAAGTACTGATTTTTCTGATATATACATATTTTGTTTAGTTGCTATGAGCTCTGTAAATTGTCTGCATATATGCTGATTAAGTTGAACACTTTTTTGATGCCGTGCCTTTTTAACTAACTGCTTCAAGTTCCAATGATATTGAGGAAGTGAAACAATTGAAATATGATGGGGAACTGAGATCCAAATGGGTTAGGAATGATCTATTGATGTATTGAAGGGCATTATTATTAGGAGCATACGTGATAGAAATTAACTTGTCTTCATTTTGTTATTTTTCATTGATTCTGTATTAGAAACTTCATGATGACAATTATTCATGGAAAATAGCTGATGGTAGGGAAGAGGTATTTTTCAGAATTAAATGTAATTTGGAAAGTATGTTGTTATTTTCAGTTTGTGGGTAGAGAATATTATCCAACTCCGAGACAGCAAGTGCATTGCTGTATTATGTATGGTTTTCATGTTCAGTGTTGTATTTCATTAGTTTACCAACTGGTGTTGTATCAATGTAATGTAAATAATTTTCACGTTGTAGTTTCTTATATAAAACTGATGCAGAATAACTAACACAAGTTATTTCATCAACGGATCCTTCTCAATACTCATTGATTTCGGTTTTCCATCAAGATATATGTTATATTTAAAGTGGCAGTAACTTAAATTTTTTTATACTGGACCAAGTATTCCCTTTGTTATCTTATGTGTTGTTTCTTTATTGTACCTAAACCTTTTTATTATTTTACAGATTAGCTCAACGTATTGTGCGTGGTGATGTTCCTGAGCCATTGATGAACAGAAAGGTTGAGTTCCTATTGTTTTTTCTTTTGATTATAAACTTATAAAATGAGTTGAGTTTTTTTTTTTTTTTATTTAATAAATTTTTATGTAGTGTCAAGTGTCAATGCAGGCTGATTATATAAAAGCTTCTGAAAAAGGTCTAATCAAGTTCCTAACACTTCATAGTGTCGTAGTTTCCTGATACCCTGAAACTGATATTTCTTACAATTATAAGGTCCATTTTATTCCTCTATCTTTTTCATTTCAAGACTTATCACAAAGCTTAGATACTTCCAAATTTGTAGAAGTCTCCTCCTACTGCAAATACACCGAAAGAGATAAAGTTTTTTTTGCTATCCTAAAATACAAATCATGCTTCTTTCCTGCTGTTGAAATTATGAGATTTTTTGGTATTGGGGAGGAAATTGAGAATAGAGTCTTTTAATATTATTATTTTAAGGATTAGGACGTGTTAATGTGATTATATGACTACAAACACAGAGTTCCCCTTATTTTTAGTAACCATAATCCTAACTGAAAGGAAACAAATTATGAGATATCTAAATAGGAAACTAATCCTAAAGGATAATTGAAATATGCCAAGATATGATCAAAAGATAATTTTAGTTATTTTCATACATTATAATATTAACGTTCAAGACTAGATATTTGAAGTGGTGAGCAAAATATCATTTGAGAATGCTGTCACTGTAATCAGTTGTCTTAAAAATATTAATTTTTCCTACTTGAGACTCTGGATGTTTCCTTCATAATTCTCAAGCTTTATTGTTGTCTCCATGAACAGTTATGACATAGAACTTGTAATTTGAACACTTATGAAATGTGTCACTTGTTCATATTTTCTTTTCTAACTTTTTTCTCTGAAATGTAAAATTGGTATGAGGTGCAGCTTGCTGCTGTAAAGCTCTTCCTAATCTGCTATACTTTGTGGTCCAATGGCCTTCATATTACACTTTTGCTTAACATTTCCTAGGGAGTATTGGCAGGCAATGCAGTGCTGTAATTTTTGTTGTTTAAATTTATACTAAAATTTACTTTTTTTGGTTTATAGTTGATTTCCCTTGACATGGGTTCATTGCTGGCTGGGGCCAAGTATCGAGGAGATTTTGAAGAAAGGTTGAAAGCTGTCCTAAAGGAAGTTACAGCATCAAATGGGCAAATAATTTTGTTTATTGATGAAATTCATACTGTTGTAGGTGCAGGTTGGTACCTTATGCTTGTTGCTCAAGCCTTACAAGTTATAATATGGACATTAAGAATATTGTGTATTTTTAATTTGTTAGAGATGTAATATTACCATGCCATGACCTGATACTTAAATCTTTAGGATAGTTGGTTCATTACATGGTGCGATAGCCTCTTTAGCTTAGTGGTTCTGAGTTTGATCTTGGCCTGTCCTCATTTTTATATAAAATGTTGATTTTTTTTTTTTTCGAGATAGGTGGGTCTGTTCATATTTTCTTTTCTAACTTTTCTCTGAAATGTGTCACTTGGACATGCCATATTAAACCAATTTTATGCTGCCACTTAACTTAGGCTTTTGAGACATTTAGGTTCAGGACATTTATTTGAACCCACCTTCAACGCCCTTTACCCCCTATGCCTAAAAATCAGGAATATTTGTTATCAAGTCTTGGTTCTAATCTATTAACGAATAAAATAGTTGATTGCTGCAGTGAAAGCAGGTTAATCTGAATATAATATCTGCAGAATTGGGGGCAGGGAATTTGCTGATTGTAGAGTGATGGAAGAAAGTAAAGGAATATAAATCTATAGTCATACTGTCTCTAGCGGACCCTTTAATTGGTTGGACGCCACTACTTATGCTTTAATTAAGTTTTTGCATGACTTTGATTATATGCTTTCTTAGCTAGATCGGAGTGACATTCTGATTCATATATGGTTATCCACCTTGTTTTTTTCCAGTACCTATATGCAACCAATTAGTAATACGGTCTTTTTTTGGTCAATGGCTCCCTAACTAACAGGGGCTACAAGTGGAGCAATGGATGCTGGGAACTTGTTGAAGCCAATGCTTGGAAGAGGTGAACTTAGATGTATAGGAGCAACTACATTGAATGAGTATAGAAAATATATTGAAAAAGATCCTGCTCTTGAGCGAAGATTTCAGCAAGTGTTTTGCAGTCAACCATCTGTTGAAGATACAATATCCATTCTTCGTGGGTTGCGTGAACGCTATGAATTGCATCATGGAGTTAAAATATCAGATAGTGCACTTGTTTCAGCTGCAGTTCTTGCGGATCGATACATTACAGAGCGTTTTTTACCTGACAAAGGTAAGATGTGACATTAGCCCATATATGACGGGTTGATTCCTTTGTAATAATTTATTTTAGGGTTACTTGCAGAAGTTTGGTCTTAGCTAGAACAGCATAATGTTAGTTTTGAAAAGAAAAAAGCATTCCCTCTCTGTTAAAAGCCTTTATATTGTTAATAGCTTGGAATATTTTTTCCCTTTTAGCCATTGATCTTGTGGATGAAGCTGCTGCGAAGCTGAAGATGGAGATAACCTCTAAACCTACTGAATTGGATGAGATAGACAGAGCAATATTGAAATTGGAGATGGAAAAGCTCTCTTTGAAAAATGACACTGACAAGGCATCTAAAGAAAGATTAAGTAAGCTTGAAAATGATTTGAGTTTACTTAAACAGAAGCAAAAAGAATTGGCAGAACAATGGGACAATGAAAAAGTTTTTATGACACGAATAAGGTCAATCAAAGAAGAGGTATGTTTAGTTTGTATATAGTCAGTCACAGCTCCCGTCCTCCCCTGGAAAAGAATTTTGAACCTTACATGTTGTAAACATTTTCAGATTGATAGAGTCAACCTAGAGATGGAAGCTGCTGAACGTGATTATGACCTGAACCGCGCTGCTGAGCTCAAGTATGGAACTTTGATGTCCCTTCAGCGCCAATTAGAAGAAGCTGAAAAGAACCTAACTGACTTCCGAAATTCTGGAAAATCTTTGCTTCGAGAAGAGGTCACTGACCTTGATATTACTGAGATTGTTAGCAAATGGACTGGTATACCATTATCAAACCTCCAACAAACAGAAAGAGAAAAATTAGTCTTGCTGGAACAGGTTCTTCACAAGAGAGTGGTTGGTCAGGATATGGCAGTAAAATCTGTGGCTGATGCAATTCGCCGTTCAAGGGCTGGATTGTCTGATCCAAACCGACCAATTGCAAGCTTCATGTTCATGGGTCCAACTGGTGTTGGCAAAACTGAGCTTGCCAAGGCTTTGGCTGGTTACTTGTTTAACACTGAAAATGCTCTTGTTAGAATTGATATGAGTGAGTACATGGAGAAACATGCTGTTTCACGATTAGTTGGAGCCCCTCCTGGTTATGTTGGTTACGAAGAAGGTGGTCAGCTGACTGAAGTGGTCCGGAGAAGACCCTACTCCGTGGTCCTATTTGATGAAATAGAGAAGGCACATCACGATGTCTTCAACATATTGTTACAGTTGTTGGATGATGGAAGGATTACTGATTCTCAAGGAAGGACTGTTAGCTTTACGAATTGTGTTGTGATTATGACTTCAAACATTGGTTCGCATTATATACTTGAAACTCTTCGTAGCACACAAGATGATAAAACTGCAGTCTATGATCAGATGAAGAGACAGGTTGTTGAGTTGGCTAGGCAAACATTTCGTCCAGAGTTTATGAATCGCATTGACGAATATATTGTGTTCCAGCCTCTGGATTCCGAACAGATAAGCAAAATAGTGGAGCTCCAGGTAATTGATATGTTTATATTAACTTAATCCCTTTAAACTTAATTTGATTTTTTCCATTTCCTCAGTAAATAGCTGCTCTTTTAATAAAAATTATAATGCTATTGAAGTTTCTTTAGATTGTTCTCTTGGGTTGATTTCGTTCTGAATAAACCATCGATTTGACTTCTCAAGTATTACCTTCTCTTCTAAATATTTTCTAAAATAATATAATGAACTTATATAAGTAGTCCCTTAAGTATTGAAATCTATCAACTAGAAGGTAATACTTCAGGAACCAAATTGATGGTATATTATGCTACTCTGATTGCTGGAGCGGCATGCTAATGTACGTTTTCTTACCTTCTATAGATGGAACGAGTGAAAAACAGGCTTAAGCAAAAGAAAATTGATCTTCATTACACAGAAGAAGCTGTTAAACATCTTGGTGTACTGGGTTTTGATCCAAATTTTGGTGCAAGACCAGTTAAAAGAGTGATACAACAGTTAGTTGAAAATGAAATTGCTATGGGAGTTCTAAGGGGAGATTTCAAAGAAGAGGATTCAATCATTGTGGATGCTGATGTGACTCCATCAGCCAAAGAACGTTCTCTGAATAGACTGCTTATTAAGAAGTTGGACAGCCCTGTTGCGGATGCCATGGTTGTCAATCACTAATTTTACCCGCTGCAAAGCTTTCACAGATAAAAGGTAGTTCACACCTCTTTTCTTTAAACTCCGTAGGACGTGACCGTAGTCCTTGTGTTTTCTTAATGTTTTTATTTTTATGTGTAATCATTGTCATAAGAATATTCTGTTTCAGAAGATTTGTTGATTATTGTTTCACTCTAGATTGCATAGGTCACTAAATATCGTGAATTTTTTTTATAAAAAAAATCTAATCATATTTAACTGCAATTATACTTTTGGTCTATTGATGCTTTTAGAGATACTCCTAATATAAAAACAACTCTCTTTTGAAGTTTGGTACAACTAAAGTCACTAAATATCTTCAATTTAAAAGCCTATAGTTATATCTGGTCGTATTGTTATTTTGTCCTTTTCTTCAATTATTGATGATGTTAAGAAATAATGGTAAATTAAGATGGAATATCAGATAATTTGAAATAAGTTAAAATAACAGCTAGTAGTATTAGAAAGTGCGAAAAATAGGTTAAAGAGTTAGTAAATATTTCGTTAATTATATGCATATTATTAAAATAGAAAAAATTGTTAAAAATTAAAAAAGAAATATGAAGTATTAATGTTTTATTGAAATTTTTTTATTTTGTTCGAAACTTATTGATGATGAGTGAAATAGATCATTCATCTTTATATATTATAAATTTGTTTTTTTATCTTTAGCTTTGTACATGATCTATATTATTACATGCCTTTGTCGTTGTAGGATGTATAATCAACCATACTCATTAAGAATATTTATTTAGAGTAGATTACTATTATGTATTTAAGATGGCTTCTTCGGCGGTGACAATTACATAACTTCTCATGTTGGACTTCGATGGTGGTATTTTGGGTGTTTCTCCCTGCACCTCCAAAAGTGCTCTCTGCACCTCCAATTTTTCAAGAAAATACCAAAACTAACCTTGGTTTAAAATGTTTTTCATTTAGGTAAAAAAAATTAACTTTTACCTCTGACCTAATAAAGTCACACACCCACCCAGCACGACACACACTTTTTTTGCACCTCCCAAAGGTTATTTTACATTTTGACTCCACGTCCACCCACCATGACACACACTTCTCCATTTTTGACTCCACTCTGAATCTTCATTCACTGTTCACTCCCCTTCTTTAGTGTCATCTCTCCACCTTTTCACGAAACGCTCGTCCTTCGTCGTATTCTGTTTTAGCAAACATCTTTTCTCTACTGAAAACCAAAATCATCGCTCAAACCTTCTTTCCCTGTGGAATTGTTGTGTTCTTGTTCCTGATCTCTTGTTCAAATTCTTATGTTGTGGTGAGACTTACCTGCAGATGGAAGATTGAGGAGACAATAAAAGAATATTGAGACAATAAAAGAAATTAAGGCGGAATGACGCACTAACTTGAGGATGGAAGATTTATGAAGAAAGAAAGGTTCTTGAACACCCTTTTTCTGCTCAGGCCGATGGAGATGAAAGATCAAACTTGTGTACAAGAATAGGAGTGCTGACCACATTGCTATTCTAGACAGCAACGAAGTTTATCAACAATCAGCAAATGCAAGAAACCATTCTTTAACCGATGCCTAATAAGTAAAACATGCATTAAACGCAATTTTTATGAATACTGCGTCAAAATCAATACCTTCAAGACAATATCATCATAAAATAAAGACTACAAACAGAAAAAAGAGAGAAATAAACTTGTCAAACATTTGCACACAGTTCTTTTATGACAATGGACAACGTACAAACCGAAAACAAAACACATGATCCCTGTTATTTATAATTCTTTTCTGGAAACTCAATAGCGAACGGAAAAAGAAAAAGGATACCCCCGATCAGCAATGCTTCTGCCACGTGTTTAACTATCTGAGAAAGAAGTGAAAAAAAAGAAGGTAATCGAGTTTCAGAAGCACGTTTAATGACCTGAAAAACAATTTCCATTGAAACTTTTAGGCACCACACGAGGAAGCTTCAGAAAAATCTTCGTTCTAAAAATTATCTTAACAAATCAATAAAAAAAAGAAACACCCACTTTTGGAGCATAGGTATGAAATTAGTAAAGCATCAAAATTCAAGGAATCGAATAGTGCACTATCGAATCAAATACCACCTGTATGGAAACTCGGTCTTCTTTCTCTCCCGCCAACCCTCACGTGCCTCACTGCTAGCTCAGGCACGAACTCTTCTGATATACAGAATTAAAGTCTCCATCAAGAGGGTTAATTTTGTGTAGTGTCAGATACAATGCGGAAAGTATTGCACGACAATAATATGTCAGCTTCCTTAGCTCAATTGCTCAACGACAAAGCTCATGAATGGCTTATAAAATGAGCAAGCTTTAGAAGATTAAGCACGTTGGCCCTTGGCAAACGTCCAATGGTTTTCTTTAACATATTCTTAATTTTCGAGGGAAGAAAAGTTTCAGCTTAGAGCAGACTCCAACCGGCTTTCTTTCCCGTTGAACACCTCTCTTTCATTGCCCTTCTCACATTTTCTGCTTCTTCCCACCTCCCAATGGAACTATACAAATTGGCCAACAATATATAGTAGCCGTCATTTTCTGGTTCATAGTTAATAGCATAAGTTGCAATACTTATTCCCATCTCTACTTGATTGTAAGTTTTACAATGACCTAACAAAGCTCCCCAGACACCGCTGTCTGGAGACATAGGCATAGATAGGACCATAGCTTTTGCTTCCTGCAAATTACCTGACCTTCCCAAAAGATCCACCATACAAGTGTAGTGCTTTAAATTGGGACTCAAAGAATAACTCAGCATTCTTGCGAACACGTACTTCCCTTCTTCAGCAAGTCCTGCATGGGCACATGCTGAGAGAAGACAGAGGAAGGTAATTTCGTTGGGCATAACGTTTGATTCCTCCATACGTCGGAATATCTCCAAAGCAGATTCTGCATATCCATTCATTCCATAACCTGAAATCATTGCATTCCAGCAAATTTCATCCTTCTCCATCATAGAGTCAAATACCATTCTTGACTTTTGCAGCTGACCACATTTAGCATACATATCAACCAGGGCTGTGCCAAGAGGTAAATTGAGTCTAAAACTACTTTCTTGTATGTAGCGGTGAACTCTTTCTCCTTTCTCTAGAGATGCTAGGTGAGAACATGCTGAAAGTACTACCGCAACTGTGGCTGTATTGGGCTGCTGTCCTTCTTTAACCATTTTATCAAATAAATCTACAGCCTCTTCATGCTGCTTGATGCGAACATGAGACGAAATCAAAGTGTTCCACGACACAACATCTCTCTGAGACCGGTTAAATATTCTCGATACATAGGTCATCCTACCACATTTTCCATACATTTCTATGAGCGAGTTGGTGACCGTGATGTCAGCATCTAGAAAACCCTTTATCACATTGCAATGAATCGACCTTCCCAAATTAACTGCTCCCAACTGAGCACACGAGGCAATAGCTGAAACTATCCCAATTGAATCAGAACGAATACCTACACATTGCATCTCCCTGAAGAACTCAACACACTTCACGCTCTCCCCCATTCTATCATACCCAAAAACCATAAAGTTCCAGCACTCTGCGCTCCCGCGACACATTGGGAAAATCCTCTCTGCCAAACTCAACATTCCAAACTTGCAGTACATAAACAACAGCAAATCATTAACTTCCTCAGCATCGACGTACTGTCTCCTTATAATCACTCCATGAAACGCTTTCCCTTGAGACACATCCATGGAATTACCAAACCCCGAAAGCATGCAACCAATAACAATCCCATCTGGAAGTATTTCGTTTTCCTGCATTTCTCTATACAACTTCACACACTCCCCCATCATCCCAAACCTCGCACAAACCCCGATGATGGACGTCCAAGACAAAAGATCTTTGTGAGTCGCCTCAAAAAATGCTCGATACGCTTCTCGAGGGACCCCACATTTGGAATACATAGCCAAAACGGAAGATTGTAGAAAAGAAGCAACCCCGTGTTTGATAACCACCCCATGCAAGCAAGCGCCTTCTCTCGCAGCCCCCAGATTTCCACACGCGAGAAACCCACCCTCCCACGTTCTAATGTTGGGCTTTTGAGTATCCTCACCAACCTCATGCATGTCACGTAGACACTTCAAACCCTTCTCTGGCTCCCCATTCTGGACGTGGCCGATGATGAGTGCAGTCCAAACAGCTACATCCTGAACAGGAATTTCATCAAACACCTTGCATGCAAGGTCCATCTCACCACAGCGCGAGTAAAACGACACGAAGGAGGCGGAAGAAGAATGAAAGAGGCCAGTTTTGAAGGCGAGGGCATGGAGCGAGGCGCCGTGGTGGAGGAGCGAGAGGTGCGCAGAGGCGGAGACAACGATGGGGAGAGTGAAGTGATTGGGAGAGAGGTTGGAGGCGCGTGTCATGTGAGAGAAGAGGGTGAGAGCGTGGGGGAAGAGGGAGCGGGAGAAGAGGGATTTGAGGAAGGAGTTGTAGACGAAGGTGTCTTTGGAGGGAAGAGAGTGGAAGAGGGTGGAACACGAAACGTGGTCATTTTGGAGAGAATCGTAGAGAGAGATGAGCTTTGCAGCAATGAAGAGGTTGGTTGAGTGGCCGCACGTCACCGTGAGCGCGTGGAAGCGGCGGAGGGATTCTACGGTTTTGACGTGCTTGGCGAGCAAGATGAGTTCCCCTGCATCATACATTTTCAATCTGCGTATCAACATTCCTCTCTCTCCTAAAGGTTTTCGTATGCATCACGCACTCAACTCAACCATTATCAACACAAACTTCAATCGGGTTCATAGAAAAACAACAAACATCCTTGTATCAGATGACTGTAACTTTTTCTTGTCGGAATCCATCTTAGGAAAATACCAGACCTTAATACCCCCACAAAATGGGGATTGTAACCGAGTCCAGGATCTAGCAACTTTACAAAACTCAATAAATGTAATTTGATATCTCATAACCTCTGTTTATTTATGATTTTTGAGATAAATTTAAAATTAATCTAATCTTAATCACGCATCAATCTCATTTTCATTATATTAATTAATATTTATTTTTAACCTTTCGAGACGGTCCGACCATACAATAACAAACTAGATTTACCGTTTTACAGACATATTTTCATTATTTTATACTGATATTCAACTAGATATAATATCACAACAATTGTGATTTCAGAAAATTCAAGCGAAATCAATAATGCAATTAGATTGATGAGAATCACGGCGTTCTTTCATTATTTAGTTAATTTGAGGAAAAGTAATTAAATGGATTTGAAAAGATTTAAAAAAAATTTCTTTTATTTGAGTAAATTTTGAAATAAATGAAAATAAATTTAAAAATAAAGTTTGTGAAAATTAGTTTAGGATTTAATTTATGTGATAGATTAAAAAAATTTACTCTCACCTCTAAATCTATTTAAATAAATAACAAAAAAAAATCATATTCAAATTTTTTCAATTATTATTTTTCAAATCTATTCAAATGAACAATTAAGTGCTTGTGGTAGAAAGACTGATGAAGATAACACAGGGATAAACAAACACACTTAACAATTAGTTTGTAGAATAAATTAAATATTTGTTTGTAGAATAATGGCAGAATTTATTAGTCAATGTGATATGCCTCATACATGATATCGAGTGTATTACGAGTGTTGATTAAGATATATCCTTTAGTTATATAGATTTGTTAAGGCATGTTTTAGCTATTCTAGTCTACTTTATTTGATTTTATAGAGAGTAATTAGGTTGAGTAGCAAATATTAGCTAATGATCGGATTCTGGTTGCATATGTAATTATTAAAAATAGTTTTATAATTTGAGTTAAAGATAATAATAGGCTGACTTTTGTAATTTATCTAAATAAAAATGAATCATTGTATCTTTAAGTCATAAAGTTGACTTGGGTTACTTGTACAGATCAAGAACAAGACATTAAGAAAACTAGTGAAAAGTTGAAATATAATTGTTTAAAGATGTGAAATTGAGTTAAAATCTAGGTTAATCTAGACATGGGATTAAGTTGAAAAAAAAAATCATTTTTTTTAATGTGAGTTAAATTGATTCCGTTTCTATTAACTTGTGTATTAAATGAGTTAAAGACAAGTTGAGAGCCAGTTGACCAATAGGTTTATAAATAATAATTTTTTATTATTCTTATTTATAATTTTTCTGTAAAATTTTATTAAAATTATTTATTAGTTCTAAGCATGTTAAAAATTTATATTTTAAAATAATAAAATATTTTTTAATAATATTTAAATAATTTGAATATTTAATTTATTTATTTGTCAAATTATATAAATTTATACTAATTATTAACTAAAGTATATAGTTAGAGAAATAGGTGAATATTTTGACCGGAATATTATAAAAATTAATTAGTTGAGTAAATACTTAAATATATAAAAAGAATTAGAAAAAAAAATCCTTAAATGAATCAATTTATTTATCAGCCAAATCATGGTGTGTCAGGTTACAAAAATTTTTATTCACTAAAATAAGAACTACATTATGTTAATTCAATTTCAGCTTAATCTACATGATTCAGATTGGTTGATTTGAACATTATGTGATTAGTTGGTTAACTTGAATAATATTTAAATATTACTGAAAAATAAAATAAAAAAACATTATATAATTTATACTTGTGTTCACATATTTTTCATAATAATAATAATAAATATCATTATTATTATTATAAAATTAAAATAACATAGTAATTTTATTGTATATAGTTTTTATTTATTTTGTAAATATTTTTATAAATGTAAACACAATAAAAATAATTTCCTTTATATATAATATAGAGATATTATTTATTGGATGAGTTGGGTAACTTAACAAATTGAATATGAATTGGAATAGACAAGTTAATGGTGATGAAATAACTAACATATTATAGACTATAACAATTATTGCATTAGTTGAATGATAGATACATATGCGATCTATTTATATAATGGATAATACTTTCACAACATTTTTTACAATATTTTAACATCATTTATGTGATTAGTTTAAAATTATTTCATAGTCAATAATAATAATAACAATAATAATCATAAACACCAAGATGAATGAAACACAAATAACACATAAATAATGTTAAAATATTGTAAAAAAAAAATGTTATCAAAATATTATTGTCCTTATCTAATATATACATGGATTTGTATTAGTAGTTGCTTAATATTTCATACAAGTATATATTGGCAGGTGAACTTTTCTATCTTTATAAGGACTATTAATGGTAGAAAATCTCAAGTTATCATTATGTATTAATTTTCTGCTGCAATATTAAATAACAAATTGAAAATTCCTTATTCTTTGATATCAAAAGCACAGGACAAGTTAAGAAAATAATTATTCGTAAATCAAAAGAAAACAAATAAAAAATATATTGATAGAAGATAAGCTAATTATTCTATCTGTTCAAAATAACTTTTTTATATTACTTTCCATCTATGAAGAGTAAAAAGTTATAGTTAAGAAAAATATAAATAATGTTACCCACTAGTCTCTGTCACTCATTCTCTTCAGCTTATGAATTATTGTGATGAATGCTTTTTCACTCATCTTAATAATACTATATATAGTCTTAGGATTTATCCAATATTTTTTTTATCAGTATTTGCCTGATTGGTATACTGTTTATTCGATATTGATGTATATTTAATGAGTGAATTCTGATATTTATTTGGTTTTAGTAATATTAAAAGAGTGTATCAATTAACAAATACAATAAATCTACACAACAAATAAGAAATATGTTCATATAAAAAAACATCTAAACATTGATTTTTCTTCCTTCAGAATATATTTTTCACTACAATTTTCAACGGTTAGAAATATTCGTGGGATTGATTAGTAATCCAGTCAAGAAAATTGCGATCTATAATTAACTTAACAAATAATGAATCCAAAAGATAGCATTACAACTTAAATTACTAATATAAAAAGATTGGTTTAATGGAAATATTTATATATGATATATGGCTTAAACCCTCCATTGGTCTTCATAGTACAAATCTCAGTTTGGTCCTCAAGTTTTGAACTGTCTCAATTGGGTCATAATTTTTGTAAAAATGCACACATTTTACCCTAACCGTTAAGTTGTCTCAAACAGCGTTAATTGATGCTGAGATGAATTTTTTATTTTAGGCTTAATCCCTCCCTTGATCTTATGTTTGTGTGAAAATCTCTGTTCGGTCCTCAAGTTTTGAACTGTCTCAATTGGGTCATAATTTTTGAATTGTCGACAACAACGACATTTTTTAGTTTGAGAGAGAGAAAATGTGAGTCGGGGGGTTGAGGGTTTGAGGGTGGAGGAATGAGTGAACTGTGATCAGCAGTGATTGAAAGGAAAAAGAAAGGACCATAGTCACGTGGATTTAATGATTTTAAAACATAAAAAAAATTACAGCTCAGTTCAATGTTAACGCCGTCTCAATACACTTAACGGTTGGGGTAAAATGTTGTAAAATGTTTGCATTTCATAAGGACTTGAGAAAAAACTTGAGGATCGAACTGAGATTTTCACACAAACATAAGGACCAAGGGAGGATTAAGCCTAAAATAAAAAATTCATACAGCATCAATTAACGCCGTTGAGACAACTTAACGGTTAGGGTAAAATGTGTGCATTTTACAAAAATTATGATCCAATTGAGATAGTTCAAAACTTGAGGACCAAACTGAGATTTACACATAAATATTAGGACCAATAGAGGGTTTAAACCATGATATATTATATAATAGAGTGAGGTCCATGCACAGATTTCGAACAGAAAAAAATCTGTAGGTATTTTTAATAGTGACACGAGGGTTTGGATTTTGAGACATTTTCCTGTATTTTATACTGAACTCTCACACACCTAACCTAACACCGTTTATTCCTTCAATCAAATTCAGTTATAGCTGGCAACCAGTAACACGCTCTATGCTTAATCAAACACATTCTTTTACCATAAGAATATATGCATGGTACTGTGGGAATAACTCATTCTAGAAATGAACCAAACATGTCTTACTCCTAATTTCATTATTTTATTTTTTTTTTGCATATGAATTTAACTTCAAAAATAAAAGAGAATACCAATAGGTGTTGTATGGAGTGATGAGAAAGTTGCTCTCCAATGCAGCAAAGTTGCTTCAACAGTTGCTCAAAATTGAAGATATAGCAACTTTTCTTAACAACATTTTGTTACATGAAAAAAGGTATTGTAAGAAATGGGAGTAATTATTTGAGAAGAAATAATTTATAGAAAAGACAAAACGGAAAGAAGGTGAAGAGAAACATAAGGGGGTATGGGTCTCCGATTTTGTAGTTTCTTTGTCTGAAATGATTCTATGAATGCGAAAATGAAAAGAGTGGTAAGTTGGTTTCATTTTTGAAACACGGCAACAACGTTGAAAAGCATTCTCTAACCACACTGTCTAGTTTTGGCGCTCGCTTCAGCATCGTCACAGTTGACAACTATAAAAACAGTCAAAGGACACAACAACGTGCACCAGAAGGTACTATGCTCTTGCTTACTTACTCACTCACCGCCACACTGAAAATAAGAGAAACAAACAAACAAAAGCCTAAAGTTAATTCTTTCTGTATATTAAAAAAATTCAGGGATTCTTCCCTCTTCTTTTTCCCTCTCTCTCTCTCTCTCTCTCTCTCTCTCTCTCCAATGTAGGTCGCCGGAGAATGGCAAACTGTCACCGGAATAGCGTTGGATCCATCGCTCTCGACCACCGACACACGGAGAAAAATGCCACTGCTGGCGGCCACTTCCGCGTGCTCCGCCGCTTGATCTTCGATGCCGTCAGCTGCGGCGGCACCTCCCGTTATCGCTATCGCCAGCGTGGCGGCGGCGAAGGAAACGTTGCTGACTTTAGCTCCGTGACTAGCCATGCAGAGAAGGAGGAGAGGTCGGAGAAGAGGTCGGAGAAGCTGTCGGATCTGCTGAACGCGGCGGAGACGAAAACGGATGCGGAGGCGGAGAGGAAGGGGGAGGCATTGGCGGAGCTGAAGCGAGTGGTGAAGGAGTTGCTCGAAGAAGACCTCTCGATGCGGAGAATCGCAGCGGAGAGAGTGAGGTCACTGGCGAAGGAAGATGCCGAAGCGAGAGCGAATCTCGCAATGCTCGGAGCAATTCCTCCTCTCGTCGGAATGCTCGATTCGGAAGACGCTCATTCGCAAATCGCTTCGCTCTATGCTTTGCTCAATCTCGGAATCGGCAACGATGCGTGCGTAATTTGCATTTTCATTCAAAATCCACCGTGGTGTTTACCCAAATATTTCATATATCTGAAATTTGATGTTAATTTAATTATTTCAGAAACAAAAGGACTATAGTGAAAATCGGCACTGTACACAAGATGCTGAAACTAATTGAATCGAGTGATTCAAATTCGTCGGTGGCCGAAGCGATTGTTGCGAATTTCCTTGGATTGAGTGCTTTGGATTCGAATAAACCGATAGTTGGTTCCTCCGGTGCAATACCGTTCCTTGTTTGCACCCTAACAAATTTAGAGGCTAGTAGAACCGTATCACCATCCCAATCGCAAGTGAAGCAAGATGCTCTGCGCGCTTTGTACAATCTTTCAATATGTCAGAGCAACCTTTCGGTTATTCTGGAGACTGATTTGGTTTGGTTTTTAGTGAGCGCGATAGGGGACATGGAAGCGAGCGAGAGGAGTCTGGCGATTCTGAGCAATTTAGTGTCGACTCCGGAGGGAAGAAAAGCGATCAGTGGTGTGAGCGATGCGATTCCGATTCTGGTGGATGTGTTGAGTTGGACGGACTCGCCAGAGTGCCAAGAGAAGGCGTCGTATGTGCTGATGATTATGGCACACAAAGCTTACGGGGACAGGAGGGCCATGATCGAGGCAGGGATTGTGTCGTCGCTGCTTGAGTTGACGCTTGTCGGAACCACGTTAGCTCAGAAGAGAGCCTCCAGAATATTGGAGTGTTTGAGGGTGGACAAGGGGAAACAGGTTTCAGGAAGCTACGCTGCAAACTTGAATTTGGGTGTCTCTGCTCCTATTTGTGGTGGCTCTTCTTCCTCCGAGGGTGGTGGAGGAGGAAGAGGGTCCTTGGTGGAGGAGGAAGATGGAATGATGATGAGTGAGGAAAAGAAAGCAGTGAAACAGTTGGTGCAGCAAAGTCTGCAGAATAACATGATCAAAATCGTGAAGAGGGCCAACTTGCGTCAGGATTTCGTTCCATCTGCCAAAATTGCTTCACTCACTTCGAGTTCCACTTCCAAGAGCCTCCCATTTTGAATAACGATGAATAAAACACGATTTCACATTTTAGTTTCGTGGTGTTTTTAGTCTTGTAGCTATTTCCTAGCACTTATAAAATAGTAGATTACTCATTATAATAGTATCAATTTCCACTTCGTGTAGCTTTTGGTTCTATCGATTTTTTGGTATCTGCTAAGGACACATTCTGTTTCTTTGGCGTGAGCTATTTGAATTCGAGGTTTAGATTTGCTGGTTTTGGTGTAGTTTGTTGGTGCCTCCCCATCAGTGGCATGACAGAAAAAATGGAAAATCTCAGGTTTGCTTTAAGAATGCAAACTCCATACCAGCTTCTCTGCTTTCAAATAGTCACTTTCTGATCATAACACACTTTTGTCTTCCACTTGCTCGGGCTATTTGTTTTTGTTGTAATTGTAGTTAATAAATTGGGTGGGGTGTACGTGTCTGTCATTTTCGTCTACAACATAGCTAAAGGGACTGTTCACTGCCATTTTCTATTTGAGAATCTAATCTCCCTTGGTTCGCAAATTTCACATGTTGAGTTTCAAGAATCCCTGGATTAGCACAGAGACGAACACGATTTGTTAAACATTTGCACTAAGATTTTGGCTGTCAAAACCATAAATTTTGTCGAATAAAAAATTCATAAATGACAGAATTCGTTACTGTCACATGACGTGGTTCACTGTAAATAAATGCTAGATGGGATTTGTTTGATCTGAAAGATGATTCTCGGTGCTACGCAGTCCTACCTGTTACCTTACTTGGTATTTTTTGTGGGGTCCACAGTCAATGAAATAATGCTCTGTTTACTTCTATCCAGTGCTTAAATTCTGTTGAATTTCAGTGAAAACGTCTATTGTCAATGTAATTTCAATATAAAAATTAATTACATCAACCTTTTTATCACACAGAGGGCCCATTTTCATTGACTTTTATAAACTTTTAGCCTGCTCTGAGCCCGATGTTCCAAAAGCATGCTTCTATTATTTGAGCTGCAGTGTTTTCTAGTTGGATTGCAAGAAAGACTACAATTTGCATCCCACACAATGATGTGACCACGAATTTCTAGTACTAACTAGTACACTCAAATGTTTTATATCAGCTAATTGCATAGTACTCTGTATTTGGGTTTAATTCAAGTTTTATAAACTTAGATTTTGGAAGTGTTTGTTTCGGGTGAATTATTACGCACGAATATTGATTTGTGGGTCTTTAGCGTGTTTGTTTGTAGATAGATGAGGTGAATTGTGAGTACGGAAATGCGATTTACGTGCCTTTTTATCACCCGCAAAAATGTGAAGATGAAGCTAACTCCTATTGGTGCATTTAGGTATATGTTCCTATGAATTTAACAATTTCCCGCATTGTTTTATTTTTTTTTCAGTTTTTTCTTACGCCAGCTCCATGCAGTGACTAATAACAATAATAATATTATAACTTAATTTTATTCTGTTAATAATAACTTTTTTCAATTTCAAATAAAAATTTAAATTTTATTTCGACATAATTTTTCACTGATTACTTTTAAATTTATTACACAATTTCTCTCAAATATTATTATATTATTCATTATAATAATTATTTTAATATATCATACTTATTACATCATATACAAATTTTCACAAAAAATTATTTAAATCTACTTAAATCACACCATCTTTTTCTTAATCTAAACAATCCAATTTTACATTTTCTTTTTCTCTCAAATTCACTCATTCAAATCTATCTCCTTATCCAAAAACATCCAAACAGTGATTTCATAACAATACAATTCTGGTATTTTAAATCTTGAGTTTAAGTTTAATTAACCTCTAACAATAAAATCAATCTATATGTAATTAACTATTTTTAAATAAAATAATTGGATAAATGATCAATTAAATTCTTAATATGAAAAACGTTTTCAATTTAGATTTTTAGAAATAAAATTTTGATTTAAATTTTTTAATTTGTAAAAGTACAATAAAACCATTTTCTTAGTAAGTTATGATTTCAAATACAAATTAATACTAAACTGCAACTATACTTTTATCAAATTATAATATTTTTTTTATTACCTTTAATCAAATTATAATATTTAGAGGTTACTTATTAAATCTTACATGTTTAGAAACTAAATTAGATACATCTAAATTAGTTAGTATTGGGATCAAACTAACATTTATAGGAGAAGTGGATTGAGGAATGAAAGTTAAAAAAATAGGCTATTTATCGAACTAATAAGAATGACGTGCTAATACGAATACCTAAATTCAATTCAAAAGATAGATAATTATTATTCTTAATGTACTTGTTTTACTTTTGACCCGTTAAAAACCAACCATATATTTTCGCATGAAGATTAAGTAGGAGCATGAGTTGGGTAGGCTAATGTTCATCTTCATCAACTGATTGAACTTCACTATGGAGAAGTGAACAGAGGAGTGAAAGCTAAAGGAATAGATTACTTGTCGAACTGAAGAGAATGACATGCTAATACGAATGTCTAAATTTAACCAAAAAGATAAATAATTATTATTCTTAGTATATTTGTCCTATTTCTGACCTGTTAAAAGCCAACCATATATTTCTACACGAAGATTAAGCAGGAGCAAGAGTTGTGTAGATTGATGCCCATCTTCATCAAAACTAATTGAACTTCACTATGGAGAAGTGAATAGAGAAGTGAAAGCTAAAGGAATAGGTTACTTGTCGAACTGAAGAGAATGACATGCTAATACGAATGTCTAAATTCAACCAAAAAGATAAATAATTATTATTCTTAGTCTATTTGTCTTATTTTTTACCTGTTAAAAGCCAACCATATATTTCTACATGAAAATTAAGCAGGAGCAAGAGTTGTGTAGACTAATGTCCATCTTCATCAAGACTAATTGAACTTCACTATGGAGAAGTGGATAGATGAGTGAAAGCTAAAGAAATAAGCTACTTATCGAACCGAAGAGAATGACGTGCTAATACGAATGCCTAAATTCAACCAAAAGATAAATAATTATTATTCTTAGTGTATTTGTTTTACTTCCGGCCCGTTAAATGCCAATCATATATTTCTGCATGAAAATTAAGTAGGAGCAATAATTGTCTAGGCTAATGTTCATTTTCATCAAGACTGATTCAACCTCATTATTAGTCATATGTGGAATGAATTGACATTTAATGACACACTAGACCTATGAAAATTGAAAATTTTAACTATAATTTAGGCCTAAATTCGTCTATTAATTAATTAAGTGATCTAATATGTAATTATTATCTTTGTAATTTTTGTGTTTGGTTATTATTCTTTATAACTAAAATATTTCTTACTTTTTTAGAATAAACAATTTATAATATTTTTTTTTATAAATAAAATATTAATTCTCATTGTAATGAACATAACTATTTTAGTATTAATGATTATTAACTTTGAATCAAGCACTATTTTTTTTTAGTTTAACTTCAACTTTTTATCACATGGATTACTTGTAGTTAATGATAGTCAAAACAATAGAATATATATATTAACAGAAGATGAATACAATATGGACAAAGAGATCAGATCGAAGTGGAATTGAATAAACCATTGCACAGCCCAATATATGAATTAAAAATTATGTTACATTTCATAAATAATGTATATTATCTCCTCCTTACCTCTTATTCATGATCACATATTATTAAAAATGTACATTAATTATTTTGTGAGAATGTTAGTATCTGCATGTTGATTGAAAAGTAATAAGAAAAGGCATAAAGAGTATTACCCTATGGAGTTCCGTTTGTACATCCTACATAATACGTGACCACATGCACATGCATTACTTTATCATATATAATGCACAAGTTCTGTAGTGGAACTTCTACTTTTATTTTTTTCTTCTTCTTTAATTGCTTTTATACTGGAAATGGATAACCATGATTGTACACTTCTATATGAGCTGTTTTCACCTTTCTTTGGGAAAAATAATAATAATGAAACATCCATATTGTAGAAGCAAATGAGAGAACAATTAAAGTTGTAAGGAAATTGTAAGAAAATGAAAGCTAATGCAATAATACTGCTCAAACATTGTTTCACATGGTTTTATAGTATTTCATTAATGTGTAGTAGTCATGCAGAGCTAGCAAAAAAACAAACACTGTCTATAAGATATTGACTCTTCATGCATCTTTTCATGAATATACATTTTCATATCATAAAATGTATTTTATTTTGCAAAGTAAAAAAAAAAAAAGTGAATATATAATTGTTTGATTTACATCTTATTTTTATGAGAGATTAGTTTTTCTTGAAAGATATACATTTGAAGTGAAGAGGTATGAATCACATGATTTTGGTTTTTATATCTATTTTAGACAGACTAAAAATTGAATTTCTTTTCTACAAGACATCCAATTTTTTTTTCTTAAAGATTGAAAGAACATAGGATACTCTTCCTTTGGTACTTTATTAAGATTTTCTTTTAAAAAATCCTTATCCACACAATTCGTAACATATCTAAATAAATATTTTTAAAGGGTATTTTTATAAATAATGGATACATTATTTAATCATTTGTTTATTGATGAGATGAGTGTATAAGTATTGTGGTATTTGACCTATTATCGCCTTATAATTATTTTTTAATATTTTTGTTAAATTATATATATATATATATATACTCACAAATATTAAAAAAAATATTTTTTTCACTCTAATGGGTAACTGGACAAATGATGAAACAAATTATTTTAGACGACACGAATAAAGAATATACACTACCTACATACCTACATACTCTTTAGCCAAATAAAATTAGGAAAGGGAGATTTTTTTTTTTGTTAAAAATGTCTTCTAAAATAATTATTATAAAACTTAATATTTAAAATATTTTTAAAACATATTTTTAATTTGAAATTATTTAAATTATTAAGTTATAAGAAAATGTCATTAAATATATAATTGAAACTCAGTTTGTTTTATTTCTTCATTTTAATGACAGAGTGAGAAATAAACTGTTTTACTGATTTTTCTACATTTTTATCTCTTAGTGTGGAATTTATACAGATTAAACTATTAAATTAATTTAAATCTTCATAAACCCAGAACTCACCAACAAAAAATATATCATATCACAATAAAATAATCATTTCCCCCATTTTCACGTGTTAATTTAGAAATTTAAAACCTGTTTATATGTCAAATCTATGATAAACTTCTAAATATTTGCACAAGAATAAAACTGAAGAGTTCAGATGGGAAAAATTAACAGAACAGCCAAATTTATTTATATTAAAAAAATTTAACTCTAAACAATCCCGAGTTCCATATCATTGTTGCTAACTACTTTTCCAGCTTATCATTCCTTTAATTGAATGTTGTTTAGGCCGATTGCACCTCTTGTTAGCAAAACGGCTCAAAAGAATCGAGAGGATCCAAAATTTCTCGTGATCTTACACAGATCAAAATTACAATCGAACCTTTTTCTTTTCTTTTCAGGAAAATGGCCTTCATTAATAATTAAAACATTGTATTTCTAGCATTTGGATCTTTCTTAACATTATCAAAAAGGAAAACGCATCAATAAGGGTCCTTATAATCCGTATAATTAATAGTCTGATTGAAAAAGAGATTCATTGCCACACTTTGTCCTTCATAGTCCTAACAGAAAATTACCAATTAGCATACTGCTTAACCATACGTCGAACACATCGAGTGGTTCTTGAGAGGAGAAAGGGGCATGACTTTCTACATAGTAAAGTGTACCTATGAAAAATATTACTACCGTTATCTCATCCTAAATACTCCAGTATATCTGCATATGCTATCAGACTTCAGAATCAGTGCCAGCCCGTGTACATAAAGGTCTTCATACCAATCAACTCATTTGCTTTCAGTGACAGGAAGATAGACACCTTCGGCCGCCAACCAGACATTGTCAGCACGCTTTTCACGAACACCACAAACCTGATAAGAGTGTGATAAATCACAAAAATGTCAGTATAATTCCAAGTAGTTACTTATAAAAGAAAATGGGATCACTATGAAATTTGATCACATTTACGAAGAACCATCACCATCCATCAGTACCCACTGTACTGTCTAAAGACAAAGCAAACCTGAAAACTATAGCTAAGTGCTAAAGTCATCTACAAAAACACTTTTACTGATTTTGTTGATGCAAGCAAAATTAAAATATGAAACTCGGTACCAAATGAAAAACATGCTGAAAGCAGTGAGCATCTAAAAATATAGTTGGCACATCTGTAGTTCTATATAAAATATTGTTGAAAGGAGAATATAAGATTTTCATGTTGCAGTCAATTTCTCACCTCCTGCTGTCCCCCAGCAATGCGGCTGTATTTCTTATCGTGACTATGTAGATAGCCACCGGTGTCAATATGCTGAAGGCGAATCTTCTGATCCTGCTTCCAAGTCTTCCCACTTCCCTCTATTAATAGCCTAAAGACAACGAAACCTATATAAAGCACCTTCCAGAATATTGAGATCTAAATATCCATTGAGGAAAGAACGGACTCACTCACCTCCAATAGTCCCCAGTGTCAGATTCATTTTCTCCCCCAAAACAACTCACCTATTTTCAATTCGAAGTTAAAGTCAGATGTTCCATAACAGACAGAGTCCAAAATAGGTTATATTTGAATCAAAATCTTAACTTTAATTAGAAGTTAATTTGAATGCAAAGTAGGTAAAAGAGGATATATTAAAAGAGATGTTTCCAAAAACGTCCTATATAATATGTTAGGTAGTTCAAGAATTTTAGTGTCAATATTTCTTGCATTAGTCTATAGAAGGAGACACAGAGGTACAATGAGATAGCTTATAATAGTAGTCAATTGTATGTAGATTTATAGTACCAGAACTTATCCCTGTAGATAGGGTCAACTACATAAATGGGTAGATTAATTGAACAATTTGGGACAATTAATCAGTTTTTTTATTTTTCAAAAGGAAATAACAGTTACATCAGGGAGTTATAGTAAGTCATTTCAATTTAACTTTGGTAGCTCAATACAAAAGACAAATTTGGACAGATATTATACCAGTTGAGACCGAAATCAAAATGAATTAAAGCGGAAATGTGAAGAGAATCTTTACACACAATCGTTCTTTATGTTATGTGAATCATTCGAATGGTACTAAATACAAGGTATCAAATTAGAGAGAATAGAAGAAATGATAGATTTATTATGGGGCAAAAGATACATAAAATCCAACACAATGTCTTTCACAATAAATCGGTCTAATATTAGTTCCTCAAGCGCAGACATATTCAAATAACTATTTAACCAAATTCTAGCCGTGTTATTCATGCATGTTCGGAAATAAAGTTGGACAGCTCAAAGAATATTAAAAATGAATGCACCGCAGATGAGACTTCTCGAATAAAAGATTAACATTAAAATGAAAAGAGATGGGTTCACTGAAAGCCATGGGGAAAATAACATTAAAATTAAAGATGAAAAGGAATCCGCTAGGAAGATACATAGTGCAAACGTGATCATAAAGATCCAGGGACTGGACCAATTGATTTTGGGAAAAAACATGAAAAATTCAAGTTTGATTTAGTGAGAGGATTATTTCTAATATATTGGAGTTTGATTTACAGATAGTGATGGGGGAGGACAAGGAGGCCGTTGACTGTGTACATTAACAGTAAATGTGTAAATTTTAATACAGAAAAATCCTTAAATATCCTAAAGTGGTCATTGAAAGCCTTTTGTGTGGACAAGGTGTTAGCAATTTTGGATCATTCATATATATATATATATATATATATAACAAATCATTAAATGTGTTAGGGTCATTATATTTTGTTAATCAACCTTATAAAATGATCTAATTAAGAAAATATGGCTAAAGTATATATGTCATGAAAAATATAGTGTAGAGACCATTAATTTGTTGAAGGAACCAAATTATAATTATTGAAACTAAAGAAAAGTTACAAAAATGGTCATGTCCCCATCTGTGAGCACATTGTATCATTCCCGTTTCTTTCCCTTTGTCCTCAGAAGAGAAATTACAAAAGGAACTAAAAGTGCTCCGAAGAAGGAAGATCAGATACCAATTCAGGTTACTTATTAATTATTCTCAATGTCTAATCCTTAGGTACGCATCCACTCTCCTGTTATAAGGGATATTGGGAACTGTTCTCATAATTGGAAATTGCTCCCAATATCCCTTATAACACTAAAACAGATGAGTACATAAAGATTAGAAATTGGGAATAATTAATAGGTATCCTGAATTGGTCTCTGATCTTCCCTCTTTAGAGCATTTTTAGTTCCCTTTGTAATTTCTCTTCCGATGGAGACAAAGAAAAAGAAACTAGAATGATACAATGTGCTCACATATGGGACCATGACCTTTTTGTAACCTTTTCTTAAGTATCAATAATTATAATTTGGCCCCTTCAACAAATTAAAATTATTGTTCATCTCTACACAATATACTTTTCATGACATATATACCCTTAGCCATATTTTTTTAATTAGATCACCCTATAAAGTTGGCTAACAAAATATAATGGCCATATCACATTTAATGATTTGTCATATATATATATATATATGAATGACCCAAAATTGCTAACAATCTCCCACTCGTCACAAATATATATCTATATAAATCCTTCCAAAGGTGTTAAACTTTATAAGTCCCATCCATTGATTATATACGCATGTAGAACCAAAGTAGTTTTAATTGAAACTGCTCTAATAATTGGGTTTATTGCTTATGATTATTATTAATCGGTATGAATCATAAATCTAACACGAGGGCCTTAGTACCTAGCGAGTTGAAGCAGATGTAAAACAATATTTGGAGAAGAAAACTCCAACATCTAAGATCTAACTAAAACACTACACATAAGTGCAAAAGGAAGTGCCACGTTAGATAATCGTAGCAAGTCTTTGTAATCAATCATACATAGAAAAATAGCAAATGTAGCTTACATTACAACATTAACATATTTACAGCAATCATCAACAAATCATAAAGCATATGCTGGTAGGCAACAACTAGAGAAAGATGCACTTACCTCGAGATTGCCTGATATCGGGGATGCATGCAAATGGCTGTGCAGCCACTTCCTTGTCCTCATGTGCTGCAATCTAATGATGGTACCACTTTTAATGGAATCACCTTGTTTAGCATTCGTTCCTGGCTGAGGTCTAACGATCTACAATACAATGCACATAACTAAAGTGAATACAACAACCAAAGGCTACAGAGCAACTTTTAAGAAATTTAATTATAAAACACGGATCTACACTGTCATCTAATCATAAATTATCACACAATAAAAAAACCGTTTACCACTAATGGTTACTTGTTAAAGTCACGTGTAGGATAATTCCTAACCTAAATATTAAAAGTTACAACAAAAACTCAAATCTCCAAGGTAATGTAGCAATCGTGGCACTGAAGTCGTTACAAAAACATAAGGTTGTTTTTTATTTATTTACAGAACACAATTCATGTAAGAAAAAAACAATATGAATAAAAATGCTACCCAGTAACTATTGGAATCGTCAACACTAGGGAAACCAGTAACTGATTGTTGTCCACTGCCAGAACCGTAGGGCACGTCATGAGAATGCAACCGAAATTTGGTCTTCTCGTGCATAAGCTTCAGCACCGTGCCATATGTAATCTGAACCTGCACAATTAAAGATCAATCAGCGAGAAAGTATTTATTAATCAACATTTAATGTTACATATCGAAAACCTGCATCGGAAAATAAAACATTAGATATCGCCAGCGACGAAACGGAAAAGGAAAAGAGAGAGTGAAACCTCGACGCCTTCGGAGGAAGCAGCGGAGGCAGAGGCAGAGGCAGAGGCGGAGGCAGCGGAAGAAGGAACAACGTCAGAGTCGAGAGTGATGAAGAGGAAGAGAGCGAGGGCAAAGAATCCGAGAGCCATGACAAAGAGCAATGCGATGAACCAGTTCTGTGCCCAGATCGGGAAATCAGATTCCGAGGTGCTCCGCGACTCCCGGTAAACGATCCGGGTCGGCCCGGAAGTTTGTTGCTGAGACGGTGACGAAGAAGAAGCCTTTCTTCGAGAGAGGTTCTGCGACCCTGAGGAAGCCACGGTTCGACCCGATTTACTATCCAGATCGAAAGAGAGGGGAAGAGCACATTCACGTCCCTGCCAAATGAACCAAATTTGCTTTGCTTTGTAAATGGCCTCTGCAAGGTCCCAACGCGGACCGGGAACGACACGCTAGTTAACTTTGTTCCACGCTGGAGTCTCGGAGACACGTTACTCTACGATCTCTCGCCCAATATAAATTTAACACGTGGCTTTTTGCATGACGTGGAAGCCTACTACTGGTTCAAATTCTCTACCCCGATACGCTCAGGTAGTATGTGGGCTGTTTCATGTTATTATTGCTCTTCGCACCTATTTTTTCTTAAGCTACCTCCTTTTTCTTTTTTTTTTCTTTTTAGTTGTTACGAGTTTTTACCATGAGAGAAAAATAAATTAGTTTTTAAAAAATAGTATATGTCTCAAATTATATTTGGAATTTACATTTTTTACACTTTTGCATTTTGTACATCTAAAAAAATGGAATGTAAAATGTTTATAACATACTTTTGTAGTTCAATAATTACATTGTTCCCCAAATAATAATGTTGAATAATACTTAAAAAGAAATATGGGTTCCGTATTAAAGATTTCGGATATTAAATCTTATTAAGTACAGTTACCATGAATAACCAAACTTAAATCTCACTTTATATAGAATTATCATTTTCATTATCATTGAACAAGACATATCATTAAAGTTGTTAAAATTCATGATGATTTAAACGGTATAGTTTAAGTCACGGTTTATTTTATTTGATTTAATTTTATTTTTTTGTTAAAAAGAACTTCTGAAACAAAACAGAAAATTGGATACGTTTTGTTTTAATTTAATATAAAACCCATGTCAGTTGAAATTTTTACAAATATTGTTGAGTTAGTTTTACGGTTTTTTATTATACAAAGTTGGTTAAACTAAAAAAAATAAAAACTTAATTAAATTTAAATTTCCAAAAGTATAAAATTTGTCAAAAAAAAAATATTTTAAAGTTTTTCTCATATCTCGTACTTTTTATCTACTTCGTGTTAAAAAGTATAAAATTTGTTAAAATAAAAAAGTAATTAATTGAAAGATATTATAATACAGGTTGTTTAAAATATTTATATTTAATTAAGTTTTCTTTTACTACTATTTTCCACTGTGGTCATCATCTTATATATCATTGTTTACATGTTTTTTCGTAAAAGATAAAAATTCATATACTTAATTTTTAGAAAAGTGATATTTTCACACATTTAAAATTTTTACAATATTATCATTCTTTACTTTTTTTACTCTTTTTTTTTTATAGAAAAATACACAAAAAAAATTATCTTTATAACCATTTTATTTTTGTACTATGTATCGTATGAATGTAAAATATGTCATCGTACCTTTCCTCTAATTTTTAAGATATTATCGATTTTAACATTTTCAATTAAGTTTTCAATAAATAAATAAATATTATGTTGATAGTTAAAAATATTTATATATTTTTAAAAAATAAATGTTTTTTTTTATCGTGATGTGATATTTGATATCTGCGTATAGAAACTTTGAAAAGTAAAAATAAAAGTTAAATACGTTTTCGGTTTATAATGTAAAAATGTATTTTGTTTGTTTTAAAAATTTATATATTTTTATCTTCAAAATTTAAAAATAAATTAATATAGTTTTTTTAACTAAACAATATTATCACTTTTTTTAGTGTTAAAAAATATTCAATATTCACATTTGAGTTTGTATCTTTCAAATGGTATAAATTGTTCAAACACTTATCTCTATTAAGAAAAATTCACATAATTAGATTATGAATTTGCATCATTTAATTTTAAAGTTTAAAAGTCAAATTATATTAAAATTTTGAAGAATGATAAATTTTATTTTTTTCCTATAAACAAGTTTAACTCAAAAAATAAACAATGATAACAATGCAAGATAAACAGTGTCACCCAACCCAATAAAAAAGTGTGAAACAATTTGAGTTTTTGAGTCCACTAACTCCTTGTGGCTCATCCTGCTTAACTCGCAACTCATGTAGGTTGTAACTACCCAAATCAAGATATTATTGAATAAAAATAATTAGTACAAAAGTGTGAATTTATGTAATACATAATCAATATCCTCTAAAATTTCAAATAATTTTTTTAAGCAAACATTTCATATTTAGTGATAGGAATCGACGCATACAAAAATATACAAATACATACTTATGTTGATTCCTCTTTACAACATCACAAATTCATTGTCGATCTTCACTATTATATGTAACATATCTACTTCCATATATATAAGTACACATATACGATCATTGTATGTAGAAACCACAATCACAAAATGCAATGGTAAACAACTAACACCGTTTATGTGTGTCAAAGGTTGAAGAAATAATGGGTTTATATTCCTTTCTCACGATTTTTCAACCCAAAAAAATAATTTAAAAATAAAACTAAAACCAATTGAAAGCAAATAAAACTAAAAGGACACATTTTGGCTTCAACGTGGTTCAAATACTAGTCCTCCAACACACAGCATGCACACCAACCACTACCACTGGGACCAGCTCAATTCGCTGATAATATTATCAATTAATACCCCTCTAAGTTATCCGCATTCACATGTTAAACTTATTTTCATTTTTAATTCAATAAATTCTATTTCACGCCATGGAGAACTCATACACCACACAACAACCTCTTGCTAATTAACCCACTTTGTGAAAATTAACTTATTAATAAATAATGTCTCGATAGTTAGTCTTACACCTATGACTATTCAATACTCGGTTAATATCAGCAATCAGGTAAATCCACCTTATTGATTACTCAACCAAATTTCGTAAGAACATTTACCTTCGCAACCTAAAAGAATATTATTATTGTCATTTCCAAACTGGCATAGTAAGTACTAAGGTATGAGTATGAGATCCACGTAAAATAGTAACGTCATTTCCCTTGTTCGCAAGTGGATGGTGTTGAGGCGTAGTCAAAACGAAACTTTTAACTCCTACATGTCAGGTATGGATCAACAAACAATTAACACTATCAAAACCCATGTACAAGGTGCCATGAGCAAAAATAAGAAAAACCTCCAAATAACCATTGTAGGGATATAACAACAGTTTAGACGAGAACTGGTAGCTCGTTTAAAGAAATTACACACACAACATTGCTAGGAGTTACGAACTCAACATCAATAACTGCAAGCTCAAAATCAAAAGTTGGATCACCTAGTCCAGAGACATGTCATTTTTTATCATTGAGTTAATGAGTCAACACCGTTGGTATGAGTGGCGAACCCCAAAACCTCTCAATCTAGAACACAAGAGCATCCTTAGTACGAGCTTTCCCTTTTTCAACACAAGAATATGGAGATTACCCAATCACAAAAAATCCTTCCCGAAATAGTGTGAAAAAGTGAATGGAAGTCAACATTCAACTTTAGAAAACAAAATTCTTTAACTAAGGAGGACAAAAGTTTTTGAACACCATCCTCAATAAAAGATGATTACCGTCCATCAAAAAGAAAAAACCTTTATACATAAAGAAAAATAAAAAATATGCACTTAATAAAAATATTTACAATATTTTATTATATTTATTATATATCATTAAATTAATTACTCATATATAATTGTCATAAATTCTAATTGGATTAACATCATAGCTAATTGAACCATAAGAATACTTATTTAATATATATTCTGCACAAGTTTTAAGTATAATTTTAAACCCTGAACCCTAACAATATTTATAAGAATTTTGTCTAAATTAGGTATTATAATTTTGTTCCGTTTTTTTAAATGGTGAAAGGTATTCTAAATTAAAAAGTTTAATTGAATAAATATTGATTCTTAAAGATATTGTGAAGTAAACATATTTTTAACAATATATATATATAATATTAAATTAGTTGAGATAACTGAATGTTTAACATTGTTGAAAATAACATCACTTAACATAATTTTAATAAAAAGTTGTGTTTTATAAAAAATAAATTCAAAATTTACAAATAAAAAAACATTTCATTCATTAAAAAAAAAACTCATAGGATACATATTCACGAAAAATAAGAGCGCACTAATAGGATTCATATTGACGAGAAAACTGCCTAATTCAAATTAAATTTGACACCCTAAACATTTTTTTTTCTTCATTTAATATATAGGTTTAAACCATTTAGACGTCTCTATTTTTGTTAGGTATTCCCAATTTGGTCCATTTCTTTTAAAGTTTCTCAATTGAGTCCTTATAAATGCTAATTTGAAACAATTTAGCCCCTGCCGTTAAATATCGTTAATGATGTTAAAATTCTACACAGATGGAAGGGTGATGTGTCAATTTTTTTGCCACGTGGAATCCCCCTTTCTCCCAAATTAGGGTTCAGATTGGGGAGAGGACTTTCCCTGCGCCGCTCCTGAGATCCCTAATTGCGAATAGGGTTTTGCTCCTCTTCCTTCACGCGGCTTGTGGACGACATGGAGGCACAACAGTCACGGCGCTGCGACGCTTGTGCGAAGACGATGGTGGAGATGAAGGAAGCAACCAGCCACGCCAACAACGCAATTCTCGATTTCGTGCGTTTCTCTGCAGGTGCGTGTTAATGGGATGAAATGGTTTGGATTTGCAGGTCTGGCGATGGTGATTTGGATGGTGGTCATGGATTCTTGCTACTTGGTTGTTGGTCCTCTGGTTTTTCTAAGCGCAGGTTTGAGAATGGAGAATGACGCTGGGTTTGTGATGTGCGAGGAAGATGGTGATGTGCATTGATGGAGGAGCGACCGCCATGGCTGAGGCGCTACAGTGGTTGCTGCGCGACCTTGATGGCTGGTGATGGTGGGTTCTGTTCTTCTCTGCTTTTGGGTTTGGAAGGTCTGGTGATGGTGAGAATGATGGAGCGGCTGTCGGTTCGTTGCGGTGGAGATTGAGCGGCGCGACGGTGATTTGCGATTGAGAAGACGTCCTCGCGTGGTGGCCTGTGATGGTCCGATGAGCTGCCATGGTTGCCGGATGCGAGGAAGATGGTTGCGTCGTTCCGGTTCGACGCGGTTCCTTCGGTGGAGACTGGGCTTGATGGAGACGTGAATGGTTTCTGGATTGGAGGAGAAGCTCGCGACGGCGCTTGTCGTTGACGGCGGCGCTTGTCGTTGACGGCGGCGCTTGTCGTTGACGGCGGCTAGGGTTTGGGAGTTTAGGGTTTTTGTGAAGGAGATGAAGATGACGTGTCCAAGGTGATGATGTGGCAAAATCTGGTTGGTTCACTGATTAGTGGTGGAGTGCTACGTTTAAATAATTTAACACATCACCTTTCCATGTGTGCAGAATTTTAACACCGTTAACAATTTTTAACGGTAGGGGCTAAATTGTTTCAAATTAGCACTTATAAAAACTTAATTGGAAAACTTTAAAAGAAGGGGACCAAATTGGAAATACCTAACAAAAATAGAGACGTCTAAATGGTTTAAACCTAATATATATGATTTTTATTTATCTTCTTGATCTCAGGTCTTAAACTCTTGTTCGCTATATGCTCGGTGGTAAAAACTATGCCGAAAAATTAGTATAACATTATGTTTATTTGAATCACAAATTCGATGAGTTGAACGTGCTTGAAAAGGTTAAAATTTGAAATGTCAATTAAAATTAGTCAAAAGTTCATTTACAACTGATTAATACTTTACTTTAAATTAACATATTCTTTTTACTGCAATAGCATGTTTTTTTTCTCCTTAAATTTTTTTAGTATTTTCGTTGTGATGTAATACACGTTTAATGTTATTTAATATATTATTTAATTAATACTATTTTGATAATATCTGTTTAACTATGATTCAACTTTTAATCTTACACAAGTGTGTCGTGATTGTCTTAATAATGGTTTGATTTGTTAATGGATGTACATGTATATTAAAGATTGAATTTTGATAGGAATATAAATAAGTTTTAAGAGTTTATATTTAAAAACAATTTATTTTTAGTATTAACTTTAATTAAGTTTTTGTTACAATAATTTATATCTATTTTTTTTTAATATTAATTGAATCTCAACTAATTAAGTAAAAAGTCATTCTACTAAAATAAATATTAAGTATGTATAAAAAATATAATTAAAATAAACATCTTATAAATTATTATATCAAAACTTAAAGAATAATATTGTAGTCGTATTTTTTATTAGAGAATATTTTTTTATATTAAAGTTTGATAAAAAGAGTTTATTACATGCCCGCTGAAAAAACTTGTCAATTAAACAACTTAAAATTCCAAATTTTCTTCTTGATCAAGATATACTCATTAAAAAAATGCTCAAATTAAATTAATTAAAATTAGTTCACATTGTATTTTTGTTTGTTAATTTTTTGGAGCATATATTATTGACTATTAATACAAAAATTTAAATGATCAACTAATGAAAAATATTTTAAACGTGAACTGTAACACACTAGTGAAAATAGATGCTGCGTATAATAAAAATAATAAAATTATAATCATAAAAATAAACATAAGTGATTTTAAAATTTAATTATAAATAATTTTTATTTATTTTGTAGATATTTTTATTTATTTTTTAGTATATAATTTTTATTTATTAAATTTTAAAAAATTAGTTAAATTTAAAAAAAATGATTAAATTTAAAAAATAAGTTAAATTTAAATAAAACAAAAACATGAAAGATAAAACTAAAAATATGGATAAATAAAAGAAAATCCCCTTTATATATAAATATAAATACATATAAATTTACCAAATAGAATAGTGTATGACTAAATAATATTACAAAAGCATTTTTACTATAATTATATGTTAACTAATTAATATAAATACAGTAAAAAAGTAATTATTTTATTTTACACATATTTCTTAAGTACTCGTTATACATATATACTAAGATACAGATAATAAATATTATATATATATATATATATATATATATATATATATATTAAGTTTTACATTCAGAAAAATGGTAAAAAGACAAACAAACTTTTTTTTCTCTTTTTTAGATTTTATTTTTGTCATTGCTGTGTCTCTGTTCGTTTTTCATTATCAAGAAAAGGGGGGAAAACAAAAGAAATTAAAGAAGAACCCTAACATTGTCCGTCCATCTTCTACTCTCAAATCAGATTTTGGATTGGTGTGATTTTTTAGGGCATTAATGGAGTGAAGCATAGGAAAGCGGTGAGAGTCCCTGTAAGACCAGAAAAAGCAGAGAGGACACAACCAATGGCGTCTGCAGAAAAACGATTGGAAGAACAACTTCTCGAAGCCGGTAACAAGCTCGCAAACCCTCCGTCTTCTGCAGAGGAGCTTCTCTCACTCTTAGAGGTAATTCCTTTTCCTTTCAAATGTTATTTTAACTATTGTTTTCATGATTATTGATATTTATTTTGGGCTGTTTATTTTTTATTTTTAAATACGAGTTGTTTATTGCATGTCGTTCCTGTCTTTCGTCTGGAAAAGGCCAACTTGTTGCTGATATTATGTGGCTTTGATGCTTTGTTAGATTTTGTTGGAAACAACGAGTACATGGAATTTTTTATTTCAGTTATTATTCTACAACATCATCTGGTTTGGGTGTGATGGCATAGGTGTCAGGGGTATGTGTCACGTTATAATAGACATTCAATATAATCATATCATATGTATGCTGTTTTCCCTTCCCGAGTTATGAGATTTTAACTGGTAATGGTAAGCTATGATTATAATAAGAGTCGGTGTTATTGAGTGTTTAGGTAGGGATGTATGTGATAGACCATGGAAGTGAAGAAAACTGAATAAGGCCCTGAAATATGCGATGTTCAGTTTTTATCAATTGTTGATTACTGGTTCGCAGGTTAGTTTAGTAATCGATGGTTTGAAGTGGTGCCAACTGCCAAAAGTGATGCCAGGTATGAGGATGTCGGACTTGGTTGTGGTAGTGTTGGCAGGGGTGTTGCAACTGTGGAGGGGATTCTTATGTGAAATTGAAGAAAGGGATATAAAAATCTTAAAAAAAAAACTAATTATACCTTCAGATTTTTTCCGTTCCCTTGTAAATAATTATGTTCTGCAATAAAATTTTGGAACTTTTTGATCATAGAAAATATATATACTTCAAGTCACATGGAAACCATTTGATATGATCTGGGGTTATATATATTTTCTTGATCTGGACAATTTAATAGTATGTTTATAATATCTTTTTGAGTTGATGGTTAAAACTAAACTATAGCTGTGGCATATTTTTCATATATAGGTTTTGCAATGTTGGGTTTCGTGAATACAACTTTTTAAAACAGGATAGTTTAGAAAGGAAGTAATTTATATAGCAAAGTATGGTCCAATATTGCTATGGTACAACAGGGCTTGTTCACAAGTGTAAAATTATCAATAATCCCCTGTCAATAGTTTTTGTTGGTGCCCAATATACCATATTCTGAATTTCGAGACTCTTAATATACATATGTGGTTGTGTTCCCTTGCTGACATTGTCTTTATTTATTTTTTATTTTTTTTTATGCTATTTACTAAACACTTTATGTCGTAGCTGATCTTACATAAATCTCAAGTAGTCAGGTGTTGGATTGGCATTTCAGTTGCATGTTCTTACATACTTTGGTTGCCCTATTAGCTTTGTTGGTGTCGTTTTGGGTTTCTTATTTTTTGAGTTATTTATCATGTATTGTAAATTACAGCAGTGTGAAAGACCGACATTATTTAATGTCTCTGAATCCAGGCAATTCAGGGAAAGGTTTATTTCATAGTTTTTGTTTTGTTTTGTTTTTTTTTTTGGAAAAACCTTTATAATGAGTTTGAACTTTGAAGTCAGGTGTAGCTGAAAACTTCCTTTCTGATAAAATATACGTGATTATGAAAAATACTCCTAACCAAATGGCTAGTCAAATTATTAAATTTATTTTGTTTTATTTTATATATTGTATTTTCCTTTGCTCTACAGCAAGTAGAAAGTTGCCTTTCAAGGGTTGAACAGTCACCAACAGTTTCTATGCAAAATGCACTCTCTCCATCATTGAAAGCAATGGTTGGTGGCCAACTTTTAAGGCACTCAGATAATGATGTCAAGGTTGCAGTTGCCTCTTGCATCAGTGAAATAACAAGAATCAGTGCACCTGATGCTCCTTATGACGATGATCAAATGAAGGTGTGTGGAATTTTCATACCACAATTTATGAATGCACTTGACGATTATCATACTCTTTATGAAAGGTATCATTAAATCAATTGAATCTTATCATGACTTTCTCTTGCAGGAGGTCTTTCACCTGATAGTATCTTCATTTGAAAATTTGCATGACAAGTTAAGTCGATCATATGCCAAGAGAATCTCAATTCTGGAAACTGTTGCAAAAGTCCGATCCTGTGTGGTAATGCTGGACCTTGAGTGTGATGCCCTGATTTCGGATATGTTTCAACATTTCTTGAAAGGTGTAAGGTAGGATTACAGTATCAGATTTCACCAAGTTCCCTGTTGTCACAACTTCAAAATTTAAATATCTCGTCCCATATTTTTTTTTCTTAACTTAAAACATGATTTGATTTTTATGATCTTTTACCGCATAGTCTGTGAACTATTTTAGTGCCTTTTATTTTTTTTCCTGCTTGGTACCTTATGAACATTTACTAACTTGTGTGATGACTAATTACTTCCTTCAGTGTACTTTTACACTTAGTGCAAAAATACTTTAAATTTGACAATACCCAAGTATCAGAACAAAGCTGTCTTTATCGTGTACCCTCTTGTATATATAATGAAGGAATCGGTATCTTAACTCGAATCAAGCATTTTTATTTAGACTTGGCTACAATATACTTTTTCAGTGAAGACCAACAAAATATGATGATATAGTACATCAACCTTAATATCAGTTATATTAAGGAAAATTGAAGGTATAATAAGAAAACATATTAATAAAACTATAGGCAATATGTTAATATATAGTGCCTCATCTGTGTCCTGATTCTTAAACAATTGTTCAATTAGTGTATTGTATTGAACGTAATGCTTCTACTTGTGCAACTTAGTTACATATATGCAAATGCATTTTTCCAGAGTTAGACAAACATAAGGATAGGGGCATGGTTTTTTGACCAGGTTTATTTTGTAAATTTCAGGGAACATCATCCAGAAAATGTTGTTTTGTCTATGGAAACAATTATGACTGTTGTTGTCTCCTGATTCTTAAACAATTGTCCAATTAGTGTATTGTATTGAACGTAATGCTTCTACTTGTGCAACTTAGTTACATATATGCAAATGCATTTTTCCAGAGTTAGACAAACATAAGGATAGGGGCATGGTTTTTTGACCAGGTTTATTTTGTAAATTTCAGGGAACATCATCCAGAAAATGTTGTTTTGTCCATGGAAACAATTATGACTGTTGTTGTCGAGGAAAGTGAAGATATATCCTTAGCCCTGCTGTCCCCACTACTGGACAGCATTAAGAAAGACAATGAGGTTGGCAGTTACTATTTCATCCTTTTTAGTAGTTTGTGATTTTAAACCTGAACCATGTTTTTGTCGTTCAAATTTTATTGTTATCATGATGTTGATAATCATTGTAATTTAGGAAGTTTTTCCAATTGCCCAAAAATTGGGGGAGAGGGTTCTTGAAAATTGTGCAACCAAGCTTAAACCCTACTTGGTTCAAACAGTGAGATCCTTGGGTGTATCTGTTGATGATTATAGTGCTGTACTTGCTTTAATATGCCAAGATACATCTGATGATTTGGAAAAGAATGATACATGTGTGACTAGTGAGCATGCGGTAAGTTTTCTGTCAGTTTTTTGACTATTAATGTTTGAAACATTTTGTGATGAGAGCATTCGTGAAGTTTTCTTATGGTCATTTTGACTTTTTTCAGGAAGATAAGAGCGATTCAGAAAAACAATCACTGGAGAAGTCAACACATGTACCTCCTTTAATGCTCCTGTTTTTTGTGTGCTGTTTTAGACTTTTATTATGGTTATTGTTGTTTGAGCAGGTGGTTAAAAAGGATTCAAGGGAAGTTACATCCTCTCAACGAGGAAATCCTGATGCGAATAAATCTCCTAACTCAGGCATGAGCTATGGTATTGCATGTGTTGGAGAAGATACTGCTTTAGCTTATTCCAATCCCATTAAAAAGAAAGAGGATACTGATTGTTCCAACCACTCTGAAGGTTTGAATATATCTGGTCATGAGGTGGGTAGAGATTTGGACACCAAAAAAGTTGACAATAGTAAACAAAAGGCAGGAAAAGCTACCAAGAGACTACGAAAGAAATCAAGCTCTTCTACTAAATTGGCAAAACCTTCCAAGGATCAAGTTGCTGCTAATGAGAAGGAAACTGTGAAAATGCTTGACTGTGAAAGCAACAGTAAGATAGTTCCCAGTTCCCCTCACAAGGAACATTTTGTTGAAGCAGCAGGACCTTCAGAGAGTAATAAAGAAATTGATGCCAAGATTTCATCACCAGTGGCAGTAAATGACGAATCTGAAGTCGTTGCTTCTGCTCCAAGTGAGAGCCTCAATGAAAATCACTCAAAGAAACTTGGACAATCGACAAAGGAAGATGACTCTGTAAAAGAAGGTGATGCATATGATGTTTCTAAGGTGTCTGGAGGAGCTAGTGATTCAGAAGCCAAACCTGTGACGCGGTCAGTGAAAAAGGCACTAGGTCAAAAGTCTTTGAAAAAAACTAGTGTGGTAGATTCTGTAAAAAAAGAAAGTGGGGCAACAAATAATGCAGATGCTAAGAAATACTCAGCAAAAAAATTAGAAGAAAACAAAAAGGGTAGGGGTGGATCCTCCTCAAGGCAGGCGGAAGACAGGAAAAAAGGAGGGCGTGGAAAAGCAAAGACTGAGACAGATGTAGCAAAGTCATCTGCTATGAATGTGGACAAAGTATTTTTTTTATGTTTTATACTTTGTGCTTACTTTGCTACTATTTATCAAGATTATTGCTACATGATTTTATTCTACTTTGTTCTTTCTTAAATGTAAAACATTAAAGGAATCATTGTTAATTATTTAGGAAATAGTTTCTACTCCGAGGTCTTGTACAAAATCTGCCAAAGATGCAAGTTCAGAGGAGAAAAGGAAACTTGCTTCAGGAAAAGAAAATGTATGTATCCCGTTTTTGTGTGAACTTTTAAATTGTTATTGATATGTTAAGGTTATATTCATCGGGGAACTTTTTTCCTGGGAAAAGTCTTTTATCTGGCATGTTCCAGAATTGTCTTCTTGCATTGATTTCCAATTAACTGGCTGTTGTATCAGGAGTATGATACAAAGGAATATGGTGAAAACCTTGTTGGTTTACGGGTCAAAGTTTGGTGGCCTAAGGATCGTAAGTAAGTACTTGGCATGTCTTCAAATTTTCATTTGCTGTCACTGTAAATCTTTTTAAGAAGCAGCAGGGAACTGCTTCGTACTGTTTTACATTTTCTTTTAAATTTTAATATGTACTTTTGTAGCATATGATTGTCTGAGCTGTGTGAAGTACATATTTATAGTTCTTAATCTGGACTTTGTTTTCAATGATAGTGATATTTTTGTTATGCATATTACATATTTACAATGACAATTACTACATGTATCTTTGTGTACAGCTTTTTGTTGAAGTTATCGTGGTCTTGATTTCCCTTCTTGTCCCACACACTTTTCCTTAATTTATTTTGACAGTTTATGTATTGGACTAATTACACACAAAAAAACTTGTATCTTTTTTAAAATTTAGTGTGACTAAGTTTTGATATGAAATACATTGACATAGTATATGTTTTGAATTATGATCAGTTTGCTTGTTCAAATTGATGTAATGGAAACATTTAATATATATTTTTAGTGACATTTTAATCTGTTGCAGGTTTTACAAGGGTATTATTGATTCTTTTGATTCTGCAAAAAAGAAGCACAAGGTGATTTGACTGTTTGCTAAGTCTCCTCTCTACCCTTACCATCACTGACAAAAAAGCTTTATATTCTTTTTGTTTTTCTGTGTTGCACTTCCATTTAAGTATCTTTAACGTTTGCTCTATACTCTAGATGGGTTAATATCTTAGTTGGATGGGGGATTACATTTATTAGTATTATTTCAAATTGTGAAAAAAAATGCAACATTCTACTACTGCTATGGCCCATTTGTTTGAGCCACTTTTAAAGAGAAAAGTAAAATGCATTTTTTAAGTTGAAAAAAAAAATTCCACCTCTCCATATAATTCATGTAAGTTAAGAGGGTTAGTTAATGTAGTCGGTAGTTAAACTTGTTAATTTGTACTATTTTACGAAAACTACCCTTCTGATTATTTCGGACTCATCAGATTTAGGTAAATTTCGCTGTCATCTTCTCTAATTAACACAATAGAGAATATAATTATCTTAATTTATAGTATTTATATGTTTACTACAGACAATGTAAAGTAATTTAGAGTATTTTGGTAAAATAATTAATGCAATAAACAATTGGAAGACTTTTTAAGAAATCGTCAAAACTTTCTTAAAATTTTATCTGTATCACAATAAAAAGGAAGTATCTGGAAATGTTTTTTTTTTCTCGAAAATAAAAGTAAAACACAATAGAAAGGGTAGTCATTTTAGTGTTTTTCTTATTAGCTGGAATGAGTAGCTCGTGATCATAAATCTTTTTTGTACACTTTTTTCAAAGCTTGTCCAAATACAGGCTATTTTATCTTCTGGCAACTATTCTGTATTTTAGGTATCGTATGATGATGGTGATGAAGAAATATTAAATCTAGGGAAGGAGAAATGGAAGGTCATTGAAAAGGACTCAGATGCAGATGAGGTTGGTCTATGCGTTGCCCTTCTACACCATCTTTTCTGCTTATAAGTTAATACCAACTTTTCTGCTTATAAATTAATAACTACTATTTCTATGGACAGGAAGATCGGAGTGATCGTGCAAGTCTTGATGCTTCCATTGATATGTACGTGCTGCATATTGTTAATATAAATTTTTGTAGATATATTGTGTGGATGTATTATCGTATATTTTTCAGGCATGTTTTTATGGAGCGCGTTGTGTGTATTGTGGTGACCTTTTTTCTGAAATTATGTCTCTGATGTTGGCTTAGTTGCGCTGTTGTTTGTGTTTGCTACTTATTTGCTGGATACTTTTTTTTTTAAAGAAAGATACCATGATGCTTTTTGTACATATATGTTGTGAATGTTGATTTGTCCTATGGCTTGGTTCTGAACCAGTCTTCCTCTCCCCGTGATTTCTAGTCAGTCATGGTGTGTTTTGTATTTGATCTTCCAATCATGTCTGTGGTCTTTAATTATTGAAGGTTGAACATTGAGAGCATGTAAATGTTGTGAATTTTCATATAGATTAATATATTGTGTTGAATGCTAAAGGAAATATTTTAAAAATAAAAAAAACTATTGTTATCCTTTAATTTAAAAGAGAGAGATTGAAAAGTCTCATATTGTTGGAGTTGGCTCTCTGTATATTGTGAAGTAATTGGGCTATCTCCTGTCCATTGGTTTGATTTGTATCAATTAAGAGTGTGATAATAGATATTTTCTTCTTCCTTTGTTTTGAAGGATTTCAACTATGTGTCTTATTTAGTGCTCTTTTTGTGAATTCTCTTTGATGTTGTGGCAGACATGGATTTCTGTTTGTTTATTTGGTCTTGTTTACTTTGCATTGTTCTCTGATCCTATTCAGGCAACCAAAGAAGAAAGGGAAAACAAGTGATGGTGAAACCACCAAGCAGGGAAAGATGGATGTTTCTTCCAGAAGGTCTTGTAATATCAATTTATCTATTTTAGTGCCACCAATTGGATGTCTAAATTTTTCCATCAATTTGCAGTGGTGGAATAAAGACGAATAGTAGATCAAAAAGTGTATCCCTGAAGTCTAGTCAAAGGTCCAAAGATGGCAACAAATTGAAAGATTCCAAGACAAATAGCAAATCTGAGGATGGAGTTAATAAAAAATCTAAGGAAGACACTCCTAAAAGTTCTAGCAGTAAATCCATTGTTGCTACTAAAATACTGAGTAAGAAATCGAAAAATACTGATACTTCCAGGACTGGGGAATTAAATGATGACTACAGTAGTGTGCCAAAGCCGTCTTCCAAGTCTAAGCTAGAAATTCTAAAAAGTGGAAAATCCAAAAAAACAACCCCAAAGACTGCTGTTTCCAAAGAAAAACCTCTCAAAAGTGGTGGAAAGGCTGATGTTAATGGTACCGGCAAGGCTAAATCTGATTTATTAAAGAGAAAATATTTTGAGAATGATAATTCAGATGTTTCGGAAGGAAAGCTAAAAGATGCCAAGGTCAAGACTTCAATTTCGTCTAAGGCACAAGGAAGTGAGGTCAAGAGTGGAAAGAAGCATAGGAGAAGCTAGATGTTGGAGTTTTTCATGCTGTTTATTCCTTAATTGGGTGCTTTTATCAGTTTCCTCGTAGCATTTAACTCTTCTTTCTGAGGCTGGAGTGATCAAATGAGTTTAAGCATGTATAAGGTAGCTCTTCATCATTTTGTGGTAATTATCCTAATGTTAGTACTGTTATCTTTACTAATTAGTTAGACTAGTTTAGTTATAGTACGAGTTACTATCTTTAACACAGAAAAATATTTGGCTAACAATTTTCTTTCAAACAATGCTGACTTACACAATCAACTCAAACAGTCTTTGCAGTGCTTATTACTGAGCTATGGTTATTGTTTACTTAACAGTATAATTGATGTGGTGGAAGCTATTAAAGTTGGTCAGTTGGGAACCATAACCCTTTGTCTGGTAATTGGTAGAGAAAATGTGGGAAGAGATGAAAAAAATGAATGGGGGAAAGAAGTATTAACATATCAAGGGAGGGTGAAAATTGAAAGGAAAGAAATGAGATATTTTATATGTAAGAATTGCATGCTCTTTTTAATTACACTCACATTTAGGTGGTACTCATTTTATTCAAATCAAACACCCTTTATTTTTTTTCTCATCTTTTATTTATTTTTACCCTTTTATTTCTTTCAATTTTATGTAATCACATAACACTTTAAGGGGAACAAATTCTTTGTATGGATTACTTGATCTCAATTTGCATGTTTGAGACTTTATGGATACAAGTGGCACATAACTTTATTTGATAAAGTCTTTCAATGATTGTAGAGAAATAGTGAGAAAAGAGACAAGATATGTGAGAAATATAGGATAAGGTGTGTTGACATGAAGGAAAGTGATGGAGAAAATAAATAATATATATATATATATATATATATTTTAGAGATATAGTCAATAAAATATTGGTGTAGGGACGTCAAATAAAGTTTTTGAAAGAATGATAAATATGTATAAAATGATTTTTGAATATAAAATATTTTAGTAAATTAATTTTATATTATTATATTAGATTGAAATATATATTGATTACAGTTTATTACATATTAAGATAGTTTTTTATGGTTTTAAAAGAGTTCTAACAAAAATTAAGCTTTCATTTGAATTTTTTGATGTTATATAAATTTTAATTTTAAAAGTGGGGGAGTAATATTATAATAAAAACTTATAGAATAATTTATCAAAATCGCATGCAAATATAAATTATAGAAATTTAGTAGCGAAATAATATATGTAAAACTATTCATATATAATTATATATAATTTTACATTACATTAATACTTTTTTAAATGCTTTAATTTTTTTTTTAAAAAAGAGGTTAATTATATTTGAAAATAATTTTTTTACTTATAATTCATATCAAACAAAATATAATTATTTATGAACTATTCTTAAAAAATATTATTTATGGTATATAAATTTATGAATTTAATTAAAGCATGGTTTTTGTGACATGTTTATTATTGTATAAAAATGATTTTATAAACAATCTATGCAATATGTACAGTAAACCTTTACACAATCCATTCCAAATCTTTCAATAACTTTGTGCTTTCAAATAAAGTTTTGCTAGTAAATAAAAATCTTACATAAATAAAGTGTTTAAAAAACTTTTTCTATAATTAAATCAAAATAAGGGGATTTCTTTATATACACAATTTTTACTATTATTTTTAAATTAAACCATGCAAAAAAAAATCTACAAAATAAATAAATAAAAATACTATAATAAAATTATAAATTTATTTCAAAATTAAGCATATTTTTTATTTTGATAATTATCATATTAGTAATTCTTCTATGTTATATAAAAAAAGTGGACATGCACATGATTTTTCAGTAATATTTCATAAATGAATTAGTCCATAGTGTATTGTTTGTGTTTTTAAATAACTAGATTTATTATTTTTATGAGTTAGATGCCTATAAATTTAAATGTAAGCTTTTAATTATAAGACAATAAAAAAAATATTACGAGCAGAAGTATTTACGTATTTAAATAGTAAATATAAGAAAATTTACTATCAACATATTTAACATGGTAAAAAATAATTTATATATATATTATTTAAAATGTGTATTAAAAAAAAATCACTGCATATAATTAAATAAGTATTATAAAAAGTGTATTTTAATTTAAAAATGAACCTAAAAAAAGTTTAAAACATATCACTTTTAGTCACTCATGTAATATTGATGATCTATTTAAAAAATGAGGTTGTAGTTTAATGTTTGAATTTCATTCATTTTAGTAATGTGATCTTAAAATTGAACCTTATTTTTGTTCATATTTTATCACTGTTTTGAAATTGATTATCATTATGATCTAGGAAGCTTTTCCAATTGCCCAAAAATTGGGGGAGAAGGTCCTTGAAAGTTGTTCAACCAAGGTTAAACCCTACTTGGTTCAAGCAGTGAAATCCTTGGGTATATCTGTGGATGATTATAGTATGGTACTTGCTTCAATATACCAAGAGGATGTTGATTGTTCTGATCACTCTGAAGGTTTGACTGTAATTAGTCATGAAGTCTGCAAAGATTTGGACACTGAAAAAGTTGACAATAGTAAACAAAAGTCAGAACATTCTACCAAGAGATGACAAAAGAAACCAAACACTTCAACCAAATCAGCAAAACCTTCTAAGGGTGGGAGAGAAGAAAAAGGAACTTTGTCTGAAACAGATGTTGCAAAATCATCTGCTATTGATGTGGACAGGGTATCTGTTGTTCTTTTAGACTGTGCTTGCTTCCTAAATACTTTGTGTAAAATGTTGTGTTAGAATTCTTTGATATGAAATAGCTGAAGATATTATGTGTTTGAATTAAACTAGTGTATGTCTTTATGCTCCTTCTATGTATGATCAGTTTGTCAGTTCATTATTATGCAATAGAAATATTTACTTTCTATTTTCCATGACATGTAATATGTTACAGGTTTTACAAAGGTGTTATTCATTCTTTTGATTCTGCCAAAAAGAAGCAGAAGGTGAATTGCCAGATTTTTAAGTCATCTATTTACCTTTCCATTATTAAGAAAAACTGCATTATTTTTGTTCTTCTGTATTGTTCTACTGGTACTACTGTTATGTTACATTTGTTTGATCCTTTAATAAGGAAATAAAGGTAATGAATTTTTTATATTGTAAAAATAAATAAAACTATTAACATTGTACCTTTGTCCTATAGAAGTATGTGTAAAATTACCTTTTGGTTGTTTTTAGACCAGATAATGTTATATTTGTGACATTCCAAAATTATATGAAAAGATATAATATAGAATGGCCAGCATTATAATATAGTTAAGAGAATGTAAAGAGAGTTATACTTTTACACTCATCCTGAGGCGATAAATTTAAACTCTAGTTACAGGAGAGTATTTCAAAATAAAGATAATATAACTAAGGAGTCCTAAGAACTAGGGTCGGCATCATTCTCCTCCAAAGCTTGCTCCAGAGGTACCTCATCTACCTCTATTCACATCCAAGTGGATGATCATTGCAAGAGAAGAACACAAACATACAACACAAAGACAAACAAGCAAGGGTAAGCTAGATTCTCAAAAAGCATACACATTAGTTTAAATTAACCCACATATCAAATAGTATCCACACAAGCAAGTAAGTAACACATTATATCAGATTATAAATTAGACAAGACGCTTCCGGACTTAGAATGAATATCGAGCTATGGCGGATTTTGCACTTGTGGTGGCCTCTACTGCTTTGCAAAGCCATTGCTATGGGTTAAACCCTACCACACACACAAATGTAAGTCCGTTATCACTCGCCTTGGATCATACTGGAAGCACCCAAGACTGGACCTCCTATTACTTTCACCACATGACTAATTCTTCTTTAAGTGAGATTGAAAAAGTCATTAGAGTGTTAGGATAACCCCCAAGAGTGAGCTACCTATATTCATTCTAAACACTACAATGATTTTACCTAGAGATCTTACTTTGAAACTATTTACATTGAATTCATTCCACGTACATTACCAAACAATAACAGACCCAGAAGAGCCACTAAACAACATAAAACCCCGTAAACTCATACTTAGATAAAGAAAATGACTCTTAAACCATCACCAACAATTTCAGAAAGGTTCAAAACCCCCCAAAAAGACCTAAAGAACGTCAAAAAATGATACTCGGAACCCCGAAAACCACCCAAAACTGTCTTGGATGATTTTTCGACGACAATAATCAATTATTATATGTAATAATCGATATTTACTAGAACTTTGAAGAAAATATGATGTTCTGACTAGAATAATCGATTATCAAGTGAGATAATCGGTTATTCTTATCAGTTTTTGACAGCAACCTGATTTTAGTGCATCTGAGACACTTTGATGAGTTTCTAACACTCCCAACTTGATCTATATGATGAATTAAAATTTCCTAATCGATTCTAACACTTTCTAATCTCATTATTTAGTGATTTTACATTGATTTACACACTAATTCTTCAATTTCACTTATTTAGGTACCAAATTCTGAATCTACTACTTAGAAGTTATTTTTAATACTTTTATCCCTTCTAATAAGTCACAATAGGTCTATCCAATCTATCTAAACTAACCAAAACAGTCAGAGATATCCAATTCAAATCTTGACTACCTTAGTTCTCTTCAAGGAACCTAAAACTCTTATAATTTACTTGATTATTTTCCTATTAAGCTATCTAACAGAAATCATTTCATCTAATCACTCAACATAATCATTGTAGTGTATCAATACCATTTCATAAACAACCAATTAGCAATTCACAGTACAACCAACCATCAACATAGGTCCATATGGGTAAGATCACAAGTTCTCAACTCAAACAGTAACATAATCATCCAAGAGCACTTTCACGTGCACACCAATACACACACTCAATCAAAATTACCGGTCATGCAACTTTAATCCACTAAATAGAAAAACAAAGCCTAACTTCTCTTACCTTGGAATCTCACAGTGCAATTCAAGGTTTGCCTCAATAGTTTCTTACTCCTCAAAAACTCACCCAAACCCTATAGGCCATAAGATAGTGATCAAAGACAATTCTTAAAGCTGGGATTGAAATTAAATTGAAGGGAAGAACAGAAAAGACACATGCAATCAGTGACATTGCAGGTCTTAGGCTTCCTAACAGCGAAGAAAGGGAAAACAACTTACCCGATTAAATTGAAAATGTGATCGGTGCAACTTAGAACCTTTGACGTCAAGATCGTCTAGGCGCAATGGTTCAATTGAAGAAGAATTTAGAGAGAAGGGAAGAAAGGTTGGGAAAACAATATGATAGAGAAATAGGTGTTTTTGAAGAAAATGAAGTAGACACGTTCTAAAAGTGTATAATGGAACTCCTGATATGTTTTAAATTTCTAAAACATAGTTTTATCAATTTAATATTCTAAAAGTTTTTAAATCTTTATTTATAGGTTATTACAATATTTGTACTAACTTTTTGGATAGTGTAACTTTTTTTGCATACATATCATAGATCATTGAATAATGCAATTACATTGTGCTCCTATTCAAATGCATCTTTTCTTATCTAATTTTTGTATTCATCCTATTATTGTATATATAATATTAGTGTATTTCAATTTTCATTGGTTTTGGTATGACCAGCAATTCCTTTTGTGAAGTATTTTATGGATGTTAATGATGTAAAGGTATTTTTTTGCATGTCTTTATTGGTGGGAAGTAACTATCATCTTTTATAATTACCAAGGGTTCAAAAATTAATGGTAGAAGAAGTTACAGTTTCAGGTGATTTTGATAATGTCAACTATAAAAAGAAAATGTACATATTTTAGTCTGTCCTTGAAATACATTATATATATAAAAAAAATGTACATATTTCATTATATAGGACTCATGGTATTTGAAATAATATATCATTTTTCTGTAAACTTGTATTTAGTGATAAATTATATATCCAAATTTTGCCATAATTGTTGTCTTTGTCTAGTGAAAAAAAAAAAGGAGTTAATAAGTAATCATATTTGTAGTGTAATAATAGCCATGTAAGATTATCTATTACTTTTGGCTTAGTTGTATTATAATTATGTGATTTTTGTTTTTTGGTTCATTGAAAGTGCCACAAGTTGTTGGGCATTTACTATAATCATTCAATATTTTCAATGTATGTGTGATAAATTTGGTTTGAATGGAGAATTTTGCATATATTTTTCCAACAGACTTTCTTTAGTAATTAAATTTCCTTTTTATATAAATCTTTTAGATGAAAAAACTTCTGAGATTGATTTCACTACATTACAAATTTTATTAACCAATATAAATGTTGAGTTAAACTTTTATTCATATGGTAATTACGGATGACCTTTTACACTTTTTAAATTTATTCTATTGAACTGGTTCATTTTATTTATCATGGATCATGTTATAAATTAGGATATGAATTAATTGGCTGATAAAATAATCTATCCATTACTCATTTTTTTCTTTCAGGGATTTTTAAGTCAGTATGAATTAAATATCTATTTATAAATTTGACTAATAAAATTTATTTAAAATTTAAAATAGTTTTTAAATTATATTTAATGGTTGAAATTGAGAGAGCTCTTATTATCTATTTGTTTCTACAAAATGACAAAATTAAATTTTAAAAATGTATTAAAACACTATAGAGAGATGATTTTGTGAAGAAAATCAGTCTTAAAATATCTCTATGACACTTATACTCCTTCTAGCTTTAAATTAAATATTATTTTCATACGTTTTTAATAAAATAACAATAACTGCTTTTCAATATTTTTGAAGACTGATCTGTATATGCTTATTAAAGTGACATTTATCTTGTAATATTTTAGTATGATTTTATTTTATTTAAAATAAATAATGATAAAAACTATCAAAACAGAAATTTGAAGTTTTAAATATAACAAATAAAGAATTTTATATTAAAAAATTAAGTGATTAAATTATTTTATATTAACAATATCTAAAAAAATTATATTGTCACTAAGTTATAAATTGTTTTGTAAAAATAATAAATAATTATAAAATGTATGATTAAATTTATTAAGTTATTACTAAACTTAATTATATTTTTAATATAAATAAAATATATTGTGAAAAGTGTAAGTTAAATATAAAAATAATAAAAATACTTGGTTAATAACATAAGAGATGATTTTCTGAATGATAGTTTTTATAAAGCTTTAAGTATTTTTCAACACATCATAATAGATTAAAGCACATTATTGTGCAACATGATTAATATAATCTTATTTTGTTTGTAAAGCTCTAAGTATTGTTCAACATATGATAGGGGTGGATTAGATTGATCTTTATTATGTTCAAGTGGTTGGTTAATTGACAAAATAATATTCTCTAAGTACATAAATAAAAAAAAAGGAAACAATCTATATAAGTATGTATTTTCTTCTAATTTACTTTTTATTTTTTATATGTTAGCATATTATTTATTTTTCAACTTAATGAAACACAACTAAATGTACCTAAATCTTTTTAATTAAGAAGTGGGCTAAAACATATACTATTTCCACTCTTCATGAAGTTTTTGTAGGTTTGTATTTGCAAAAAGAAAAATTAAAAAATAACCAAAATACAATTAAGATATGAAAACACTATTTACCACATTTAATTAATACATATTTTTCCCCAATATACCTGTAAGCTTCAATCATGGATTTAAAAAGTCGTGCATGAGATCAATATTTCACTGAGTAACTGCTTTACATAATTAACTACTCAAATGTGATTATTATTTATTTCCTTTTAGTTAAGTAGATGTCATTTGTTTTTATTTTTTATTTTATTATTTAATATTGACGTATAAACAAACCATATATTTTGGAAATAATTTTCTTGCCAACCATCTTTTAGATAAAACAAAATAAGAAATAAATATAAAATTATTTAATGTTATTAATCTTGTTGAATAATAAAATGTTTATTACAATTAATATTTTAATTTAGGGATGCATATCATTATATATGAAAATAAAGTTAATTTTAATTATTAAATAATTAATAATACATTATGAATATTTTAAATATTTTTATCATAAAAGTTAAAAACATTAATATGAGCTTTTTGCCTCCAAGTAGTCCAACTGCTTATTCTCCTTACTTGAACTATCAATTATTTTAGTACATGACAATGTTTTAATATTTAAAAAGTATATTTTATTATTTATTTTTTTCAAAGAAGTTTATAACAATCTTACAAAAATGTTTTTTTCTCTAAAAAATGTTTTTTTTGTCTAAAAAATGATTCTATTGGTATTTGTTTTAATTCATGTAATTTATTATTTGAATGTATAAAATAATTTATTAAATATTTACTTACTGCAACAATATTTCATGAAGGCACATTAGTATCTTCACTACATTTCAGTACAAAAATAAATAAATAAAAGTTATTACATTATTATTATTTTATGTACTGTTTGGATAAAAATATTATTCTATATGGGAATAGGAAAGTAGTAAATGCTAGCTTTTTGTAAGGGACAGGAAAATAGATATAATTCATAAGAAATCTTCCTCTCCATTTTTTTAAAACGAACTTTACTCTCTCTCTTTAGTTTTTCTTTTATCTGTCACACACTCTCTCTTTTCTGTTTCTCATTTTTGGCAAGGAAAAGAGGGAAAGGGAAGAAAAATAATTGAAAAAACCCTAATTTCCTTGTTCCATCCACATCTACTCTCAAATCGGGTTGGTTTGAAAAGTTTTTATGGACCGAAGTGAAGCAGCTTGAGTCTGTCGAAGATCAAGAGGAAGAGACCGAAACGACACAATCAATGGCGACTACAGATAAAGAATTGGAAGAACAACTTCTCGAGGCCGGTAACAAACTCGCAGATCCTCCGTCTTCCGTGGAGGAGCTTCTCTCACTTCTAGACGTAATAACATTTCTTCCCTTTGAAAGTTATTTAAACACTTGCTTGTGATATTCAAATTTGTTTTGTTTTTTATTGTTCGATGCATGTAGTTAACATTTTTTTTTTTTTCGCAATCTGACCTCTAAGAATATTTGACTTTGATGTTTGTGTGTGGTTTTGATACAAGGACTAATGCATGGAATGTTTGATTCGAAACTTTTATCTTTGACACCTAAATTGTCTTGGGGGTGAAAGGATGATTGTTATAGCTTAAGATTTAATAGATATACCAATATAAGATAATATGATATGGTGTATATTATATATTATCTCCTCTGCTGCACATAAAGTGATGGAGTTCTAATTGGTAAGTGATGATGGTTAATAGTATTAATACGCTGGAATTAATTATAGTCGACACCAATTTTCTTTATTGTTTGGTTATGGATGTATGAAATAAATGGTGGTGAAGAAATTGAATTAGGTCTTGGAATTGCCTTGTTCAGTTTTTGTGAATTGATGAAATTATTGATTGTTGATTATTGGTTGTGGTGAGATTGGGAGGGAGGGTTTGGAGTGGGACCAACAATGACGTTAGGTCTGTGTGGGGACATTGACTTGGTGTTAGTGGTTGTGGCATAGGGGTTGCAATCGCTTCACCATACCAATGGTTGTCTTCCTCTGGATATTATTGGAGCATCCTGCAATATGCTTCCTGTACCTCCCTTTCCAGTCTCACTCTGCACCTTTTTGTTAATTTGATGTTGAGTATCTTGACATTTTTGGCTTGTTGCTTTAACTTGGGATGTTTGTGACAAGGGCATGAAAGTTATCCATATTGTTTTGGAGATTTGGTGTGGTACTGGCTTGGGCTACTGGTGACCAGTGATTCTGTGTGAAATTTAATAATGTCAGATGACTTGCAAGGAGAATGTGTTGCAACAACACTCACCAAGATCACAGTTTCAAAGATATTATTTTTGACAATATCCACAGTGACTAGTTTTTCCAGTTTCCTTCCATGCCTCCCTTTCCTGATCTTCACCGGACTAAAATCCATAAATCTACTATTTTCACTGGTATCTCCCGGAGTTGTCTTTATACACATCTAATCCACCTTAGTCTGTTTTTTGTCACCTTTTCCTTAATTGGTGTCATACTAATCATTCTCATGTAATCATTTTGTGTTTTTTCTTTTCTTGTGTGACCTCATATCCATCATAACATTCTCATTTATGCTAGTCTGACTTTTTTCTCTTGCTGTTTTTGTAAAGTCCAACATTCATGACCATAGAGCATTTTCGGGACATACAGTAGTACGACAAAAGTTGTATTTGAGTTCTTAGGTGCCCAATTTAGTCACAAATAACCTGTCTGTATCCTAAAATCCCAGGTGTCACATTCCAGTTTTAATCACCCCATCATTTTGTAGTATTGCTCCCATATACTTAAATTAAGAAGCCTATGGGTATGACATCTTGCAATTTTATTTCTACAAGAGATTCTTCTTGTCTCATTCAAATTATGATGCCTGTACGCTATCGTATTCCCACTTAAGTGAAAGCCTTATTTCCAAAGTCTGTCCCAAAGTTTAAGTTTAGGGTTAGTTGCTTCGTTGATATCTCAACCAAAACTTATCATTCGCAAAAGACATGCAAAAAGAAACAGGTTTTTGTATGTCCCTTGCTAGCTGATCCTATTCCTTTCTTTCAAGAAAAACCTTTAGTCTCACATCTAGGTGTTCTCACATCATACCCACATACATGGCTTGTTTAACAATAAGCATTCTAACACCTTCATTTCAAATTTCTCCACAACACTTTTCTTGGTGCTTAGTCATTACCTTTTTCCAAGTCAACAAAATCCATAAGCCTTTTTCTTTGTATTTTGGTACTTTCATCAACCTCTGTAAAAGATAAATAAATTGCATCTATTGTAGACCTTCCTAGTAAATAACTGAACTGATTCTGTACGACCCTCACTTTGCCTCTTTTTCTATTGTCAATCACCCTTAACCATATTTTCATAGTGTTACACGTATGTTTTATACCTCTATAATTAGCACAATTATGAATATATCCTTTATTCTTGAATATATGGCTAAAGCGCTATTCCTCCACTCATCTGGCATTTTCGTATATATCAAAATCTTGTCGAAAGCTTAGTGAGCAAAATGATACCTTGTTTTCCCACATTCCAAACTTCAACATGTATACCATTTGATCCAACAACTATGCCATTATCTATTCTTTGTATGGATCTCTGTTACTTTTCCGATTCAAATTCTATAGTTTCTGTTCATTTTCTTGTATTTCTACTTCTCTGGTGAGAGTCAATCCTTGTTTCTATTGAAAACCTTATAAAATTAATTTCCTCGTTGTGGTTTGTCCAAACTTTACCTGATGCATCTCACATTCTTACTTAATCCAAATCTCTTGTATAAACTTTTAGGCGGTTCTTCCTACACTGTTTTTTTGTCTCATTCCTTGGATTTTATACCTTTTCTAATTTTGAGTACTGTTGCACCTATGTAAGATTTTAAAGCATTCTCTTTTGTTCTTTACGATGTCTTTGACATTTTCATTCCACCACCAAAATTCTGTATCTCTCGAACCTAAATCTCTTGTTCCACCCAAATTTATCTTTGCAACCTTCCTTATTTTTCAGACTTTTCATCCCACTTGACGATAGCATTACCAAGTTATTCCTAATTTCCTTCCTCTGGTAGCTTTTTCTTAAATGTTGAATAACCATTTCCCTTAAGTTGGCACCTATTGATACTTTGATTGGTAACTTGCCGTGTGCTCTTTTTATACTCAAGACAAACATCATGGACCTAATCTTTATGTTGTGTAGTAAGGCTCCCAATTGGAATCACCTTGCATTCCTTACAGAACCCTTATCAGGCCATCTTTCTAGAAAAAAAAATAATTTGAGTCTTTGAACTTCTACTAGTACCTATCATCATTTATATAATCCGAACCCTTTATTATTAAATATACCATATCGATGGATATGATTTAGTCTACGGTCATGAATATAAAATTGTAGAACTAGAGAAACAATTCTTCTTTAGGCATCCAATAAAGACATATCGAAATATTAAAAAAAAACTAATTATCTCTTCAATTGTTCCTATTGCATTGTAAGTTAACTATGTTTTGCAATAACATTTTAATTATTTTATCATAGAAAATAGTTGATGCAATCATGCTCATAGTGTTAAAATTGGGATTTAGACAAAGAAATCATACAATTCCCCGATTTTGCACCTTGAGTCCGTTCCACAATACTTTTTAACTGATTGTGTTCTTATTGAATTTGTCTTTTGTATACACTCTTTATGATAAATACTATCATATCGTATCTTACATAAATCTATGGTATTCAAGTGTTGGATTTGAAATTCTTGTTCCATTTTCTTTGCTTTGGTTGGCCTTCTCTCCTCTTTGTTGGGTCATTTTTTTTATCGGGTTGTTAGTATTTGTAAGTGGGGGAGTTGAACCTACAACCTCTCCCACCCTTCCTTCCAACTTTATCACTAAGCCATTCTTATATGTCCTTTTGTTGGGTCAACTAGTTTGTATTATGACAATAAATTACAGCCATGGGCATAATTAAGTAGTGTGAAGAATCAGCATTGTTTATCCTCCTCACCTAGGTACTTCTTACCTTTAGGTGAGTAGAGAATTGTTCTGATTTAAATAATGCCTCTGAACTCAGGCAACACGTGGAAAGGTTGATGTTATAGTTTTAATCATGGTAGTAAGAATTGAGTGATACATTATCCGTATGTATGATACCATTCTCTACACCTATGGTGTCATAGCTGTAACACTTGGTTTTCACTCTTGGATCTATCTTGTATCATTCAAATCTCTTTTGGAATTTCATGAATTGCATTCTGGTTTGAATTGTGCGTTGAATCGTGGGAGAGAGAGACCATGTTCACGTTGCACTTAGAAACAGGTCGGGTTACATTCTGAGATGGGTTAGTTTGCATGACCCTGTTTGAAAAAGCCTTAATTTTACTTGATTTTTTGCGAGAATCAGCATGGGAGGAGAAGTAAAATGGTTGTTCTTTTCCCTCCAGCCATGCCCAGTTATTATTTTACCTTTTCCTCCCTTCCAGACTCTTATCCATAATCTCTCTTCTCTGCCTACACTTGTTACCCACTTATTTCTGTCTTTTCCTCATGTTTACTTGGTGGTCTCTTAAATGTTCCTTTCTACCCTTCAACAACACGTTTTTCTGCTGGTCCCTTACCTTTTATTACATGTGCTACACCTGAGTGAGTTTTCTTCTGTACACTTGCTTTATAGATATAGACAAAAAAAAGGGGAGCCTGATATTACTTAGGGCTATTGTTAAACTCTTCCTACTAATAGACCATAAGTAAAATGTAAATTTTGTTATCATGCTTGTTGCGGTGGCATAGCAAGGACAAAGCATCATCTTATTGACAAAGATAAAGATGTTATTCCTTGTCCTAGTGTTTGAGATGAAGTGAAGGAAACAATTGTGAAGCTCCTGAAATGTAAAGAAAACATTAGCAAGACTAGCTGTCACATGTGTTTTTACTTTTACATTAAACTGTATTAAGAAACAAAAAAAAATGCAAATAAAGTTGACTTGCTACTAAAGTTGAGGCTAAGCAAGTGATGAATCTAGTGTTGAGTGATGGTAGATTTTGAAGATCAATCACATACTTCCTGAAATGTGTGATTCCACTTGTAAAAGTTGAGGTTTGTAGATGTTGGTACAAAACCAGCCATGCCATCCATTTATGAAGCAATGGATTGAGCTAAGGAGCAAATTGCTGAATTCCAAAAGCAAGAAACAAGGTATAAAAAAGTGTGGAAAATTATTGACACTACATAGAATTTACAACTACATAGGCTTCTCCTTGCAGCAGCCAATTATCTCAATCCTAGGTAAGCTAGTTACATTTGTCCTACTAAGCACTTCCTTCCTTGTTCTCATTAGCTTATTTTTTATAGTGGTAGATGTCCTTATGACAACACTTTCAATCCACATAGTGAGGTGTTGGTTGGTTTGTGTGAAACATTTCAAAGAATGGCTTTGGCTGCAAGAACAGGAATTGCAATGGATCGACAAATTGAAAAGTTCAAGGGAGCAAAGTTGCTTTTTGGAATGGACATGGCAATAAATACTAGAAACAACGAACAACCTGATAATTAAATTACTCATTACCATTTTTATCTAATTTATAGATTTTTAATTACATTATAATTACAAAAGGTGGCCATGAAAATTTTGAGCCTCACATGTGGTGTACTGAGGTGTGAAAGGAATTAGAGCATTTTTTACCTGCTGCATAATAAATGAACAAATAGATTGGAACCTTAACGATTAAATGGTCTGGTGTATGTCAAGGACAATCTTGAACTTGAGATGAGGAAAAAGTAGTAGTGAAGGAAAGGGGGAAGCCTATGATCCCATATGTTTGCCGGGTGATGAAGGGATCACTGGAAAAGAAATTTCATTTCTTGCCTAGTCATTCCTTGTGGATGAATGTACATGAGTATTTTGATGTTGAAGAGGCAGCTCCAAGCAAAAATAGGAAGCGAGGTGGTTATTTATACTTAGAATTTTAGAAATTGGAACTTCAACGTTCAAAATAGAACTTTTTTGTTTTTCTTTTGCTCATAGATATGAAACTTAAACGCCAAGACCAATAAAAATGGAAAATCCATAGTAGGAGATGAGGAAGAAGAACTTTTCACAGGAGATGAAGATGACTTGAGCGATGTAAGAGGATGAAATATGAATGATTTGGATAGAATTTTTTTAGGCTGTTTAGTATATGTAGCAATACTAGCAACAACAATAGTCTGAGGTAGCTACGCAGTAGCAACAACAACAACAAATCTTTTGAATGGCTATAATGCAAAATTTGTTTAGTAGCATATAATCATTGTTTTAGGAATTTTATGTTGCAACAACAGTGTTTTTTTGGAGGTTATTTTACTGAAACTGTGCAGCATAAATATACATACAACTACTATTCTTTTAGTGGTTGTTATGAATTGTATATTTGCATGGTTATACTTGTCTTATATTTAAGTATGATTCATTTTTAATGTTTATGAATCTTATGAATCATGGTATAAAATGATTCACAATTCAAAATATAATCTCTCCATACATAATTTTGTATCTCAATTCATCTGCCCGTGATTTAATATCTAATAAAAATTGAAGTAAATCACGATTTTGAACTCTGAACTGAGTTGAAGGTGAACAATTGCTTGATTATGTCTAAAGACATAGCCCTAACTAAATGGTTGGTCAAAGGACTAAATACATTTTTTGTGATTTTACATATTTTTTCTCCCTTGCCATGCAGCAATTAGAGAGCTTCCTATCAAAGGTTGAACAGTCACCTTCAAACTCTATGCAAATTGCACTCTCTCCATCATTGAAAGCATTGATTGCAGACAAACTTCTGAGGCACTCAGATGATGATGTCAAAGTCGCAGTTGCCTCTTGCATCAGTGAAATAACAAGAATCACTGCACCTGATGCTCCTTATGATGATGATCAAATGAAGGTGTGCATAATTTGTTCTGCTACAGTATATGAATAGACTTGTGATCTTACTTTTTACAAAAATATCTGTAAATCTGTGATCAATCTGAATTTCACCAATGCCATTTCTTACAGGAGGTCTTTCAATTAATAGTATCTTCTTTTGAAAATCTACATGATACGTTAAGTCGATCATATGCAAAGAGGACCTCAATTCTTGAAACTGTTGCAAAAGTCAGATCATGTGTTGTAATGCTGGATCTTGAATGTGATGCCCTGATTTTGGAGATGTTTCAGCATTTCTTTAAAGCAATAAGGTACCCTTTACGGTCAAGTTTGGCTTCATCATGGCTTCAAATACTTTGTCATCTGTAGTTCTACTTCAAGCATGGTTTAATTATTCTGATTTGTTACTATTTAGTCTGTTTTAACTAAGTTAATGTGTTTATTTTTTCCTGCTTATTATCTTGTAAGCACATATTAGTGTGATTACTGATTACTTCCTTCAATATAATTTTAGAAAAATACTTTAAATTTGACCAGGTATACATATTTTACCTCTGGTGGATACTGACAGTCTTATACACATATATTATGACTCTCCCTATTAGAACTTGATTGGTTTTATCTTCAGTCTCCTTGTGTTCATGTTTTCTTTGGATAATTAAAAAAAATATTTAAATTTGGCTGCAATTATGATTTTTCAATAACTTTTGCATGAGATTAAAGACCAACAAAAATATGAAATATAAGCCATGTATAGAAATCTATAGAAATCAAGAAAATCGAACTAGATATCAGCTATATGAAGAAAATTGATAGAAATCAAGAAAGGTGAAAAGCTATGTATAAATATAATTATATTGGGCTTAACATAAAATCTTTATCCTGGTTTTCTTAAAAATTATTAAACCCAGTGCTCATAGTTGTAGCTGTACATGATAGTGCATTTTTTTAGATAGTTGGAAACTCTTATTTTGGGGATGGACAACATAGTTCTAATAATGTCTATTTGAAAATTTCAGGGAATATCATCCAGAAAATGTTTTTTCATCCATGGAAACAATTATGACCCTTGTTCTAGAGGAAAGTGAAGATATATCCTTAGACCTGCTGTCTACACTTCTGGCCAGAGTTAAAAAAGATGAGGAGGTTGTAGTTTTGCAGTTTCACTTTCATACCTTTAGTTGAATGCAATTTTGATATTGAACATTTGCTTTTGTTCGAATTTTATTATTGGTTTGACATTGATAATCATTGTGATATAGGAAGCTTTTCCAATTGCCAAAAAATTGGGTGAGAGGGTCCTTGAAAGTTGTGCAACCAAGCTTAAACCCTATTTGGGTCAAGCAGTGAAATCTCTGGGTATACCTATGGGTGATTATAGTTTGGTACTTTCTTCAATATGCCAAGACACATCTGATACCTTGGAGAAAAATTATACATGTGTTACAAGTGAGCACACGGTAAGTTTTCTGTTGTTCATTTGTCTATTAATATTTGAAACATTTCTATAAGAGAATCCTGAAATTTTACTATTGTCATATTGATTTGTTTCAGGAAGATAAGAGTGAGTTGGCAAAACGACCACGTGAGGAGTCAGCACACGTATGGCCCCACTTTAATGTTTTTTGTTTTTTATATATCTTGTGGCTCTGAAGTTGTCATCCGGAATTGAACACCGGAATATGTTGATTGTGCTTTTATCAGGTAGTAGAAAAGGATCCAAGGGAAGTTAGTAGTCCCTCTCAACAAGAAAATCCTGATGTGAATATATCTCCAAAGTCGGTCATGAGCAATGGTGTTGCATGCGTTGAAGAAGGTACTGCTTTAACTAATTCCAAGTCCATTAAAAAGCAAGAGGATGCTGAATGCTCTAATCACTCTGAAGGTTTGAATATATCTGGTCATGAGGTGTGTAATGATTTAGACTCTGAAAAAGTTGACAATAGTAAAAGTAAGCCAGAACAATCTACCAAGAGACGACGGAAGAAATCAAGCTCTTCAACTAAATCTGCAAAACTTTCCAAGGGTCAAGTTGCTGCTAATGATAAGGAAACTGAGAAAAGCTCAACTACGAAAACAACAGCAAGAAAGTACCCAGTTCCCCTCACGAGGACCATTTTGTTGAAGCAGCAGGACCTTCAGAGAATGACAAAGAGGTTGATGCTAAGACTTTATCATCAAAGGTATACAACAATGAATCTGGAGTTGCTTCTCCACTAAGTGAGAACCTCCATGATGAAAATCGATTGAAGAAACTTGGAAGAACAAAAAGGAAAGATGGCCCTGTAAAAGATGTGGCTGGAGAGGATGTTTCTAAGGTTTCTGGAGGAGGAGCTAGTGATTCAGAAGCCAAACCTTCGAGGCGGTCAATGAAAAAGACACTTGGTCAGAGCTCTGTGAGAAAGGCTAGTGTTGTAGATTCAGTTAAAAAAGGAAGTGGGGCAGCAACTGATGCAGATGCTAAGAAGCATTCAGCAAAGAAATTAGATGAAAACAAAAAGGGCAGTGGTGGGTCCTCTTCAAAGCAGATTGGGGACAAGAAAAAGGGAGGGAGGACGAAAGCTAACCCTGAAACAGATCTAGCAAAATCAACTGCTACCAATGTGGACAGGGTATTTTTCACACTTTATACGTGTTTGCTTCTGTATATTATCATTATTGCTACATGTTTTATTCTGCTTTGTTTTTTTTCAAGTAAAGCATTAAACAAATCAATTTTAATTATTTAGGAAGTGGTTTCTTCTCCAAGGCCTGGTACAAAGTCAACTAAAGATGAAAGTTCGGAGGAGACTCCCAAGGCAAATGTGAAAAGGAAACGCAGTTCAGGAAAAGAAAATGTATATCCTTTTCCCTCTGAATTTTTAAATTATGATACTGGAACTTCCTTGATATATTTGTAAGGGGACCTTTGTTTTGGGAAAATCCTTTATGTAGCTTGGTCTTGCTAATTTAAAAAGTTTCATTGTATTCTTGCTTTGGTTGGTAATTATCTTTTTCCTGTACCAGGAGTCTGATGTGAAGGACTATGGTGAAAACCTTGTTGGTTTACGAGTCAAAGTTTGGTGGCCTGAGGATCAGGAGTAAGTACTTAGGATGACTTCCATTTTGACTTGCTGTCACTGGAAATTTCAGTTAATAAGGGGCCAGGAAGTGCTTGTTATTTGGCATTTACTTTCAAATTGTAATCTCTAGTTCTTTTATGGTTGTCTTAGCTGGGGAACATTTGTTTTTACACATCTTAATCTGGACTAATGTTGCTTTGTGTTCATGATGTTTGCATTACTTGTATTACAGTCACATTTATTACATGCATGCTTTTGTAAACCATTCTGTTGAAGTTATTGTGGTCTTGATGGTTTGTGTTCTAGATTTTCTTTACTAGCTTAAATGTGTGATTTACTTGATCTGTTTGTATGTGAAACTGTTTAGTAATAATTAAACTAGGGTTTATGTTTGATGTGAAATAATGAGGGATGTGTTTTTATAAAACTAGGCTATATCATGCACATTATGTTTATGATTAGATTGCCTGTTCATTTTTATATAATAGAAATATTTGCTACAAAATTTCACAGATATCTCATTTGTTACAGGTTTTACAAAGGTGTTATTCATTCTTTTTATTCTGGCAAAAAGAAGCACAAGGTGATTTGACAGTTTATTAAGTCATCTCTCTATCCTCCCCCGTTCCATTATTGACATTAAACTTGTTCTTTTTGTTCTTTTGTGCTGCTGTCCATGATGGAATTCGGAACTTGTCCCTACTATTTTATCTTCTGACATATGTTCTTTATTTTAGGTCTTGTACGATGATGGTGATGAAGAAACATTAAATCTCTTGAAGGAAAAATGGAAGTTAATTGAAGCTGGCTCAGATGCAGATGAGGTTGGTCTACGGCATTTCTTTATGCACCAAATTTTCTCTGCACATAAATTAATGGCAATTATTTCTCTTAACAGGAAGGACAAAGTGATCGAGAAAGTCTTGATGCTTCCACTGATATGTATGTTCTATGGTTAATGTCATTTTTTGTAGACATATTTTATTTGTATTATCCTATATTTCTTACGCATGTTTTTATGGGATGTGCATATATTGTGATGTTGCCCTTCTTCAGAAATTCTGTGCATGTATGCTCTTGGTTTAGTTGGTGCTGTTTGTGCTTATTATTGATTTGATGGATATATTGTTTCAAAGAAAGCTACCATGGTATATGTAACATGAAAAACTGAGCGTACACTTCTTTCAAATATGTATTTTTGTGAATGATGATTAGTGATCTTTTGATATGATTTGACCCCATGGCATAATTCGGAACTTGCCCCCCCTACTCCTTGTCGGTTCAGGGTAGTCATTTTTTGTTTTGTATATTTGGTGTTCCAATTTTGTCTGGCCTTTGGAATTCCAGAGCATGTAAGGGGTGTGATTTTTTAGTGCTAAAAGAGATATTTTAAAAAATAGTGTTTGTATCCTTTTATTCACTAAAGTGATCAATTGTATGACATGGGTATTTGTATACCTCGTGAAGCAATTAGGCTATGTGCTGCACTGGTTTGATTTTTATTAATTAAGAACGTTTCAGTAGATTGTTTTATGTTTCCCCTCTTTTTGAAGGATTCAAATGGACTAGTGTTGTTTATTGATGTATTTTTCTTTTTTCTTTGATGCTGTCGACACATAGTGTGGTTTTCATCTGTTTCTTTGTTTGGTCTTGTTCACATTTCATTGTTCTCTGATTCTATTCAGGCCACCGAAGAAGAAAGGGAAAACCAGTGCTGGTGAATCAACCAAGCAAGGAAAGGGGGATGGTTCTTCCAAAAGGTTTGTGAATATCAAATAATCTATTCCATTTCCACCTTTTTTAGGACTAAATTTTTTACTGAAATTTGTAGCGGTGGAGCAGCAGCATCCAGTAGATCAAAGGGTGCATCCATGAAGTCTAGCCAAAAGTCCAAAGATGGAAACAAATCCAAAGATTCCAAGACTATTAGCAAATCTGAGGACCGAGGTAGTAGAAAATCGAAGGACGGTACTCCTAAAAGTGGTAGCAGTAAAATTGTTGCCGCTGCCGTTAAGAAAATGAGTAATAAATCCAAAAGCTCTGATACTTCTAAGGCTAACGAATCAAAGGATGATGACACTAGCAAGCCAAAATCTGCTGCCAAGTCTAAGCAAGAAACTCCAAAAGGTGGGAAATCCAAGCAAGAAACCTTGAAGTCTGCCATTTCTAAAGGAAAACCTCTTAAAGGTGGTGGAAAGAGTGATGTTAATGGTACTGGTAAGGTGAAATCTGGTTTAAAGAGAAAAAATGCAGAGGATGAAAACTCAGATGCTTGATCAAAGTTGAAAATGTCAAGGGCATGACTCTTCAAAGGCACAAGGGAGTTAGTTGAAGAGGGGAAAGAAGCATCAAAGAACATAGAAGTGGGTATTTATTCTCACTGTTTATTCCTTAACTGTATCAGGTTAGCTGTTCATCATTTTGTGGTAATCAATCTCGGTGTTGGTAAGTATTATTTTCTCATGTTAATTAGCTAGGCTAGTTTAGTTGTAGTATGGGCTAGTATCCTTAATCACTTTTACATTTATTTCTAGACTAGAGGGATGTTATTTTTAAGGCAACACTTGAAAATATTTGGCTAGCAACCTTCATTTAAAGAATGCTTTGGCACAGTACCTGATACTGACTGTTGACTACTTACCACCTATCTAATTAACGATCTTTGCATTGCTCGGTGCTGAGCTGTGGTTGTGGTGTTGTTTTGTTGAGACAACACTTACAGCATAATTGATGTGGTGAAAGCTAATGTTTGTTCGGTTTATTTGGTTAAAATTTTTATCTTTGAGCGTTTCACATTTTAGTCAGCGAAATGATGCATATCACCGCATTACATTAGGTTTCCCAATTTTGGTATTTTTAAACTCCACAAACATTCTGCTTTATATGAATATGGCTACCAACTAGACTGCTTTTTTTATTGCTGTACTTAGTTTAAATATCCCTAGAGATGAATTGGCCAAATTTTATTGCTGTACTTATATCCCGTTGATGCGTACATTGTCATAATGAAGCAGCTTTTTTGCATTCATTGGATCATGACTTGATTTTGTTATGAATGAAAAGGTGAAAACAGAAAACAAAAGTAGGAATGAAAATCATAAGCAAACCTAAAGGGAAAATTCCTGTTAGTGTCTATATGATGGTCCTGATACGAAGTATTCTTGTTATGGTGGACCTAGGTTGACTGTATTAATGTCTCAACTAATGCATGATAATGTAGTTTTTGTTGGGCCACAACCCATTCTATTGCCACATGGACGAAAGCTTGGCGTGTTTTCTTTTTTATATTCTTTTTTTAATTTTCATGGTATTCTTGGATAATTAATATAATTAAAAATTACTAGATTATCATGGTATTCAGATGGCTTCAACCATGCTGTGAAGTAATCACATGAATTTTGAGTTTTAAATTTTAAAGAAGGTTTAGATATTTGAAAAAATCCAAATTTAATAAAAGGTCCGAGCTGTCTTCTTTTGTGAATTATTGATCTCAAATCTACACTACTACAGACTACTATGTTTCAATATCCCCTTTTTGTTACAGACAACAGATAGTGGTGGATTTGTCTTTTCATAATTTGTTGGTTGTTAGAACTCCAAATCTTTAGCTACTTTTGATAGTAGATTTTAAAAATAGTGTTGCAGGTTAAAGAATAGAACTGCATGTACTTTTATTTTCTCTCCACCTTATTGGTCATTATTATTTACTAGTCTTTTCTACTCTTTTTATTGGTCAAACTTTGCTGCAAAGTGAATTTACAAGAGGCCAAAACCCAATTGAATATATGGGTCATGCAAAAGTGACTTTGCTTTTGTCCTCTTGCTGAAGGCACATGTACTGATTATGGTGATCACCAATCAGAATTTTTCTCCTTGATTTGTAAACTTCACTTCTTTTTTTAATCTGTATATTCTCTTTCTGATTGAGTGTTGTACATCTTTTAAATAAACTCTGACATTTAATTTTTAATTAATATTCATAACAGCCTACATTTTTTTATAAATTATAAACTATAATGCACAATAGATTTAACTGATATTTTTCTTTTCTATTGTTTAGAAGTATTTTAAACTATATTGTCTATCTACATAATTTATTTATTTCTTTGTTTTTTAACCTATCCTCTTTTATTTTTATCACCTTTGAATTGAATTTTAATAGTTTTTTTTTAAATTATCATTATTTACAAGTAATATTATGTAAGAATTTTGTTTTGTGATATTGAACAGAAGAAAAATGATTCTTTTATTGAACAAGACATTGATTATAAAATCAAGGTCCATAAAAATCTATTTGGACTCAGAATTTGTGATAAATTAGGATTACAAAGTTTTTCTCTCTTGAGAATCATTACATATAACATTATGTTGATGATGTATATAATCTGTCTACACTTCATTCTCATTAGTGAGATATTTTTCCATAGAAGATTTTTCTGACTCAATAATTCACAAGCCATTATATTATATAACATCATTTATTAGAGTCTCTCTTAATTAAAAATAAAATGGATATGAATTGTGGTGAACATGGTATTCAAGAGTAATGGTTGATTAAATTATCACTTATTTATTTATGTTTTTTCTTTCAGGGAGAAATCCTACAATTTTTTTTTCACAATAGCTGAACAATAGCCTTCAACATTTTTAGTTAACATCATTTTAAACATATTTATTATAATTAAACACTTTGATGATCATAATTACCACGTAACTAAACCAAATAAATAAAATAATAAATATTATATGCATTGTTAATATAAAGGCTTTTTTTATTCGATAATAAATTATTATTTGGGGTGTTTAATTACTTTTATAATAATTGTTTTAAAACTCAAAATAAAATTAATTTTCAATTAGTTGGTAATCTGAATAATTTTACATTAACAATACATATCTATTAAGCTATAACTTAAATTTATAAAATCTTTTAAATTAAATTAAAAATATTATAATTAAACATGCTTATATTTTATTCAGAGGAATAAGTATTCACTGGTGGTAGGATGACTGCTGACATTTTACAATAAAAGTTTATTTTTTAGTTTCTATATATTGTGAATCCATTAAAAATTATCTAAATATTAGTTATTATAAAAATTAATTATCTTAACATATATCTAATTTATAATTACATTATATATTCAAATTAAGTAATTAACATATATCTAATTTATAATTACATTATATATTCAAATTAAGTAATTAGGTAATGTGATACCAAATTAAAGAATTTATAATTTTAAAAAATAAAATTTAAGCTTACTTATTTTATAAGGTTGGTTTGTAATATGAAATTCATAATTACTTCTATATTAGAAATTCGTTTGATGTTTAATCGATGTAAGATTTTTACCATACTTTTTAAAAAGATATTCTAAACATATATATTACAAACATATAATTAAACATCAATTATGGTTTGCTAACAAAGAAAATATAATTCTAACAAATAATAAATCTCTTTAACAGTGAGTAACATAATAAATTCAACAAACAATAAATCTTACTAAAATAGATTTTACATAATTTTGATATCATCTTAAAAAAAAAAATTTAATCTAATTTAACCATAACAGTTCATTTATATACTACAAATCTATTATATTAAGATTTTATCACGGTTTAAAAATGAGATTAACTTAGAATAGAAAAGTTTTGACAGGAAGAGATATGGAAAGAAAAAAAGTAATAAACATATGAGAAAAGCAAAGTTGTCTGTATGCACATGGGTTTGCAAGTTGTAACCTCCTTTTGGTTTCTCCTTGAGTACGGATGTTAATGGATAGCAATTAAGTTTCCACTCTTTTGCTATCAATTAATACTGTCCCACCCATTTCCTCTTTTCTTTCTCTATTCTGCTCAACAAATTTACTTCTTCCATACTAAATATAAATTGCATTCAGGAACTGCAACTGCTCATATTCATTGCAGTCGTGCAACTTTTGTTTTCAACTTCTGTCAGTTATGTTTCAAGTAACCATTTTGATAATAACATCAGATAAACCATTCCATATTTGTTGTTTTAAGATTCTAAACAGTTTAATGTGATTGTGATAAAATCTACTTTAAAAAATGTGTTTTGTTGTATTCTTTAGTATATCCCACCAAACAAATTTATTGTTAGCTTGTGCAAAGCAGCATACGATTGCTTCATGTCTCATCTTTTCTAAATTTTGGTTCACAATATATATATATATATATATATATATATATATATATATATATGATGAGAAGTGAGAATGCGTTAATTTATTTCACTTTTAGAGATTCTCTCTGTAAACATATTGAGTTTCTCTAAAGTCAAAGTAATGCATAATTAAGTATAAATTTTCAATCAATGGGTAACAATACTCATCACGGAGTAATATGATCAATATATTCATGACTCTTAAGTCAAAGTTTAACGTCTTATGTCTAAGTCATATAATTAGTGTCATCTAACTTATTAATAGATAAATGCACATTGACATAATTAGTATATATGGATGAGTGAGACATATTAGTGACAAAAGAGATATCAGAAGAGACAAATAGGAGAAAAAACCCTCAATAAGCATAAAGAGAAAAAACCTAACAATTGAAATAGTTTGAATCAACACAACTAGACCAAATCTAGAGATACGAGGTTGCGACGAGTCAAAGGAAGGTAGTTGACATACACAAATTATAAGACTTCACCAATTAAATTCTTAAGTCTTCAATGTATCTTTTGAATCTAAGCATTCTTTAAGTCTTCAACCATTCTCCACGAGTCATCATCATCAAAACTTTTTATGAAGCACCATGTTCATCCTCTTCTTTTGTCAACATTCTCTCCCTTTTTTTATGATGATAAAAAATTGTTGAAGGCTTGTGATATGTCACGTTCTTAATCAACAACTTAAGAGAAAAGAGTAGTTAATCCAAAAGAGAGATAAATAACTTTTCTCCCTTTTTTCAAAGTAGGAGATAAAACAAGATATCAACATAATTATATTTCTTTTCCTCAAAGACATACAAGTTATCACAAGATATCAACATAAATATATTCCTTTTTTTTATCATAATAAAAAAGAATAATTAAGTATAAAAACTTCCCTTACAAAGATGCAATCCATTTTTTTATCATAAAAAAAATCTTGTGATCAAAGAGATCTTCCTTAATTTGACAATTCATACAATACCAAATTTGGGCAAAGATATCTATTCTTGACTATCTAAAGAGACTTCCTTAATTTTTTAAATAACCTTTTAGTGAGAAAAATAACATTTTGGTCTCCAAAAACTTATTTAGGTCCTTTGAGGTTAGAGACATATTACTTTCTAATATAATAGGAATCGAAGCATATAACATCAAAATGTTTGATTCTACATTTATTTGAAGTGTGCACCTTTCATACAATAAAAACTTTTTATACAATTTATATTCTTAGAATAAGACTGACTTTTTTTTTTTATCGAGTGTTCTCTTATTCTTATTATTAAGTATGCTTGTTTTTATGAAAGTCTTTTTTCTTAGAATTTGGCTTTTCAATTTTTTTTTTGTAGTTGCATCTTTAAGTAATTTTTCAAGAATGTCAATGTCAAACATATGACTTTTACAAAATGCACACTCATGAGGTACATTTTTAATTTCTTCTAAAATTGAAATTTTGCTATTTAAAATTTCTATTTCTTCCAAAGATTTTTCAATATTCTTTTGCAAGACTTTATATTTTGATTTCAATTTTCTATGTACATGATTCATTTTTTCAATTTGTAAACCCTAGGTTCTCCACCAAAGAAAACTAACCCTATTTGTTGAAATTAGATGTAATAAACTATATTTTGTGATGTAAATACATATTGTTTTCCATTTGAAAGTTAGTATTTGATTTCTATGCTTAATATTTGTTGTGAGTTGATTACCCATGACTTGATTTGTGATTCTTGATGTATTAGAAAATATGACTTGAACCTAGATCCTGAAATTGAATACCTAATGGAGCTTGTATCTAGGGATATAACATGATTTATTAGTAGTATTAAGAATCTTAAACTTAATGCATGAGTTCTTGAGGATTTAAGGACTTAGAATTGAATGAGTTATCATAGGTTCAAAGTCGCTAGGGATAGGATTTGAGTATGTTAGTGAGTTGATTTTGACTTGATTGAACATGGAATTAAGATGTTTGTGAATGGAGGAGAATGAAGTAGATGAAATCTAATCTTAACATGGTAAATAATCTGTTACATTTCCTTGCACCCCAACTGTTTGATAAAAATATCAAAAAGAGTTTCTTGTGTTTTTGTGCACTTTAATGTCTAATTGAGTTATGAATGGAAGAGTTGCCATGAAGTCCCTTGGGATAGAATGATATAGACACTTATTACTTGCTATACTAGCTAGTGAACTTGTCGTTGGTTTTGCAGCTCACACTTCTCAATGAACCTTCTCTCTCAATAAACTCAACAGTGATATCAGAGTTGATTATTAGTCTTGGTAATTGACTTAGACGAGTATAATATGGTCTCTATATCAAAAGTCTTTATGACAAGGGTTCCAGGTAGAGTCGAGGGTTAGTCTTGGTGACTGGCTTAGATAAGTCCAATATGATCGTTGTATCGAAAGTCTTCTTGGCAAATGTTCTAGGTAAGCGTGTCCCATTAAAATAAACGACGGTACGAAAATGAATACATGTGGTTGGGAATGCGTCTGCTAAAGGGGAAGTGTACCAAAATGGAAGAGACTCACCCTTGAGAGGGATATTATTGGGAATCCAAGTGTAAGTCTAAGTCTCACATTATGTAGAAATGAGAAAGTGAAACATCATATAAGAATAAAAACCCATAAATTTATTGTTTTAAGGTTTTGAATTGATAATAATGTTAATTCCTTTTATAGTTAAGCTTAAGTCAGTATTATGTGTACCTTTAGGTATATTTCAGTCCTACAAAAATAATGCTTAAATTAACGTAAACTTTGGATTGAGATTTTGAAATCAATTTTCTTAAAATTATTTTAGATAATTATTTTTTTAAAATCAGGGCGGGATATATTTGTAAATCTAAAAGTAAGTTGAAATAAGAAATTTTAAGTTTAATAATAGTTTTCATTAAAATAATTATATTTTCATTGAAAAGTTATACTGCGATCTTTTAAGAATATAAAATTATTTAAACCAAATTCCTTTAATATATATTAAAGTTAATGCATTAAATTTTTGTTGAGACATTGCTAATGTTAAATAAAATAGAAATTATTTTAGACTTGAAAAACTTGTTTCTATCGAAGTCACATATACTAGAATTAACAATCTATAATATATTTTTCTTTTTAAATTTTTTCAATTGATGTATCATTTTTTACTAGTATAATTTATTCTTACAATTTTTAGTTTTTTTTTTTTGTAAATAAATCTTCTCCTTCTCTAAGTGATTATTATATTTTAATGGATACTTAAGGTTGGATAATGTTCTTCTAATCTGTTATTATTAAAGGATGTTAATTTCTCAAATTTAATAGAAAACAAAAATATATTCAGTTGTCTTAAGTTGTTCAATTCTTCTCTCTAATGAAATAATAGCTTGAAAAATAATCAATATAAATAATTCCTTAATAACTTCATACATTCTCGTCAAATTGTTATTTATAATTAATTATAGGATTTTACAAAACTTGAGTTATACATGTATTTATTTGAAAAAAAATCACAATATTTTTAAATTGCATTTTCTTTATGTACTTTTTATAGTGGTTTAAACTCTGAATTGATTATCGTATTTATTCAAAACAAAAAAAATATATTGGTTTTCCAAAAATAATTTATTTTTTCTTAGTAGAAAAAACAGATCTTAAATTTCTACTGAACCGTCTACTAACAAAAACTACACAGTTATCAATATTAAATATCTATTTTATATTTTAAACTGGCTTAAGTTGTTTTACACTTCGTCTATTGAACCCTGGAATTGGTGTTTCTCCTTATTTGAATTTTGTGAGTAATTTTTCTTTACAAAATATTATCTCCTTATTTGAAAAAAAAAATACATTTACGTTAAAAGCGAGTTAGTCATGTAATTTAATTGGAAGTCAGACTAATTAATAATAATTATGTCACTCAAGCAATGAGTTGACCACTTGAGCTAGAATTAAGAGTTGCTAAAATTAGTTAGTAAAGTTGTATTTGATAATTTTAAGAAAATGTTAAAATAATTTTTATTCATTTAAAACTTTGGTGGTGGCTCAAATACAAAAATATTCTAACTATTCAATTTTATTTTACTAACAAAATAAAATAGTTGATTTTATTTCTAACATCCCCTACTATAACTAAGATTATTTTCCGTAAAACTTGTTACAAGTTTTTTAAACTTTTTTACTATAGAGAAATTAGTAATTTTTAAAATTATATATTTTCTAAATGTTTTTAAACTATTAATAATCAGGGTATTAATTAAATATTATATTTGATTAAATTTATAGTAATATTTTTATTTTATTTTTTTATTACTTTAAATAGTTCTATATTTAACTATTTATCTTAACTAATTCATTAACTAACATAACAAAAATATAACGTCTATTTCAATGCGCATTAATCATCTTTAGTTAATTTTAATCTATATATTAATTATATTTACTTATTTTTAAACGGAAGATTAATTATCCTTGCTTAATTTTAAGATATAAAATAAGACTAATATATATATATATATATATATAAAATCTCTATTCATAAAAACATACATATTTTAAACACAGAGTATTTAAATCATTTTTATTTTTAATTTAAAATAAAAAAATAAAAAGTTATTCAAATACTTTTAATCTTAAAATTTAAAATCCATAATATATAAAAATATTTTTGTCAATTAAAATTTGATACACTTTAAGAGTTTATACAAATTAACAAACTCATATATATATATATATATATATATATATATATATATATATATATATATATATATATATATATATATATATATATATAAAATTCAAAAAATTTATTGTATGTTATTGTAGTATTGAATCTCAATTCTAATTACTAGCTTCAGAATCAAGTATTATTACAGCCGAAGTGTAAAGATAAATTTGTCATATGCCCTCACATTTATTTTTATGGTTGTGTGTGAATTTAAGGGCAGAGATTTACGTGAGAAAGAAAGAGATTTTCTGCGTAACATGTCAAGATCAGAGATAGTGGATTGTTCATCTAAATAGAAAATGCAAAACTGACCTTGCTTTTACTTTGAAATAAGACTATTCTTTGGAGGACGTACACAAGATTCCTACATAGATATAGTGAAATTTCCTATAGACACAATTCAAATTCATTTGTTTTTTTTAGTCTTTAACCACGCTGGGAGATAGATGTTGGTGGTGGTTCTATTAAAATGTCATAAATATGAAGGTTTGGTGTATTTATTTGGCACATCAAAGTCTCATATTTAAGTTAGCTAAGTTAAGAGGTGAAGTTTGAAGAAAAGTGTTGGAGTGTGAGTGAGTGAGAAACTTGTTGTGTTGTTTCACTGTTGAAGGTCATATTGATCAACCATGGGAGAATGCATCTCCTTCTGGAAATGTTGGGTTTCATGTTTAGGAGTGAATGCATGGGTCAGAATCAATTATAGGAAGAGGGAAGTGGTTCTTTGCTATGTAAGAAGGAGAGAAAATGGATTTTGTGTAGTGATATAAACACGGAATCAATTATGAAAATGGTAGAATCGAATATGGGAATAGTGGAATCGATTTCATTAGTGTTGGAATCGATTAATGACTTCACTCGAATCAATTATTTAATCCTTTGAATTGATTATGTGATTTTTGTGGCTCTAAAGAGGATATAATCAATTCTCTTTATATTTGTTGATAATGGAGTCAATTCCACTATAATGGAATGTATCCTCAAATTGGTTGTTTCTTTCGTGAGTCCATCAAAATGTTTATAGCATGATGTTTTTAATATGTGATTCATTTGTGTTTGTGCTTTTCGTTGGTTTGTTGTTAGTGCTACTTCGGTATCCTGGTTGATGTGGTTGTTGTTTGTGAGTGGTTTTTGCTCTTCATTCACATGGTCGCATCTAGGGTGGTGGTTCTTGGGTTAGAGGCATTCGTGTTTGTGTGATTTTGTTGGGGAAGGAAAAGGTTTGTAGTGGTAGTTCTTTTTTAAGTAAGGGGTTTTTTGCTTGTGGTTTACCTTTTACAGTGTATATCTTGAAAATGTTAGTCAATTTAGATCATTTTAATTTAACATGTTTTTTGAATGGAAGCAACATGTGTATAGATTGTAATTATACAAATTTTAGAAAAATAATTTGATAGGTTAATATATTGTTTGGTTGGTATCTTTGACCTTATTAGAACTTGTTTCTTTGCATTTGGTTACTTTAATTTTTGGAAATACTTAGGAAAAAGTGTGATAAATAGAAATAAAAGTCATATATGTATTTCATTAAGGCGAGTTTTAATATTTTTATTGTGTAAAGTGATATATGTATTTTATTATAGGATTTTAATATATTTTCTTTTGGTAAACATGGATAGAGTTTTATTTAATTTCATTTAGGTTTAAAAATAGATATTGATTATAATTTAGGTAAAATAAGTTTAACTAAATATAGTTTATTATATTTAGATTTTAATTATTTTCATATAAATAATTTAAATTACTTTATTTATAATTTCAATTTAAGTTTATATTGATGTAAAATGTTATGTCAATCATAATATATTCAATATGTTTAGATTTTATCACACGTTTAAGATAGATGTGTTAAATTGACATGTAGACATTGAAGGAGAAAAAAAGTTTTCATCTGTCAATGACGAAGACTTCATAAAGGATGTCGTATATGTGAATTTTAATTTTCTTCCACACATGTAACAACAATTACGAGGACAAAAGTTAGCATGATGGTAATCTTGTGTATTATTGGATATACATTACATATATTGAATTTGAGTTCAATAACTACAAATAGACCTACTAATGGACGAAGGATATGGACCTCCAACTATTGTCTATTATGGTAGATGAAACTCAATTGGGTAATAGGGTCAACAGGAGTTGGACATCCCAAGCATACAACAACATTCTTGAAAATCTCCACCAGTCTAGTTTGGTGCATTTAAATAAGAATAATATCAAAAAAATAGAAAAAAAAAAGTTGCTTAAGGATAAGTTGCACGAGGTCCATGACTTTTTGATGGGTTAAGTGGGTTTTCTTTGAATGACTCAACCAAGTGCTTCGAAGCTGAAAACGGAGTTGGAGTGACTTGATCATGGTAATCAATGGACATTAAATTAGTTTTAAAATATCACTGAAAACAAAGTGCTTGTGACTACTTTATCTTGATTAAATAATTTCAAGCAAAACAAATAGTTGTGAAAGAGAGAGTAAATTTGATCAGACACTATGACTTAATAGAGGAGTTGTGGAGGTCTGATCACACCACAGGAGCCGAATGTCTGATACCCATAAAGTAAGACAAGAGTTACAAATGCAAATGTTCAACGTGGATTTGAATGACTAGATGGATTACATCCATGACTTACCTGAACTTCATTAAGTGTCATAACCAACACCACCATCACATCCTTAGGTGGATTCACATAACCCTGAATCAACACCATCAATGTCATCTGCACCACATTTGTTGGGAACTCATCATCTGGAAGGTTTGAAAGAAAATCATCCATGGTTGATGTTATTAACTCTCAATTGACATCCCTTACAACACGACTAGATGGATTCATGGAACACCTTGGTAGAACAAATATTCACTTTGAGAAACATTCTTCTTGTCTTGAATGATAAGTGCTTGTGTCAGAAGAACGGGTGGTGGAAGTCAAATAAAGAAATGACATTCTCTGCCATACTTCCACATTTTAATATGCGAAAAGCGATATTTGGAAAATGTTAGCAGTAAGGAACATACCATATGATCAAGTGATGGAACAATGCTACGACTTCATGTGTGTAAACTCATTCCTTGTTAAACGACTTATGGGAATGCCCACCTCGTCTCGCTGTAACAAGTTGTATAAGGTGATGACAGAAAGTGGTGGTAGTTTGGGTGGTGGTTCTTTAAATTAGTCTTTCTAGAAATTAATTATATGTGATATTCTATGGTTCAGTATCGTACATTGACATTTAACTTGTCATTGATATGTAACAACTCATGTTTTATGGTTAACTAAATTAACATGTTTTATTGGCTTTTAGTATGTATTGTTTTACTCTTTTGTTTTATTGACTTTTAGTATGTATATGTTTAATGACTTGATCACTTGTATTTATTATAACACATAAAATCTTTGGAATCTAGCTTTGTCTTCTTCAAGTAAAAGGTAAAAATGTGGTAAAACATGTAAGGAAAAATCACATGTAACTCCTCCTGATTATGTTACTGAAAAAAAATATGTGAACTACTACAATATAATGCATACTTCTTTATACAACATGTATTGTCACCTAAAATCACAGTCTCATTGTTCTTCAACGAATCAGAGTTGGACTTCATACAACCCCTACTATTTTAAGATTTAAAATTTTTCGTGTAGATCCATAGTCTCACTTACTATATGAAACTCGTTAAAGTATTCTACACAAACCTCAAAGTTAATGGTAATGGTCATATCTCTAGTAAGGTGAAATCGACAAATACTATAATCAAACCTGCATATTGGATCACTATATGCAATTTGTACTATGAAGGTCAAAAGTTGTTTTTTCAAATCATATCTGAAAACCTACAGTACGATGAGTCCGAAGCTTTAAGTCAAACCTCATGGGCGGATGGTTAGGAATGTAGGAAGTTTAAATATCAATAATAGACTCCTGCATTATGTGTTTGTTCATATGTTGTCACCTCGAGATACAAATTTTGCTAAATTAACTCATGATGACATATTCTTCTTGTGGTGTTTGAAAAATAACATTGTTATCAACTGGTCACATCGCATTATGCAACACATGGTAAAATGCAGGAAGAACAACATGTCTCTTCCGTATATAATGTTCATTACAAGAATACTTATTCTCTTTGAGGTAGACTTGAGTTATGAGAGCCTCATTAGATTGGGAAGGAATCACTACTTTGGTACAAAAACATTGTTCAAATTGGATATTGTTAATGTCGACGACATTTGGGAACATAGAAGGGTAGAAGATGTGAATGCAAATGATGATGATGATGATGAAGACACTCCAAATGTTGTAGAAGATGTTGCTAACATTGGATCACAACCCCAAATTCAACAACAATAAGTACAATTAGATAGAGTCCCGAATGAAGATCAGAGGTTTATATAAATTACGAACAAAATTGATAACATTAAGGATAACATTTCCAATTTGACATTGATTGAGGCAAGAATTTGATAACACCTACACAAGATTTCAAAATTTGGAAAATCGAATTGATGCACTTATTAAATAATTTTTCAAATCGGTTAAGTTTAATTTATTGTGTTTGTATTAACAAATTATACTTTTTGTTCAAAATTTATTTTAATTTATGTGAATAATTTTTATTTATTATGTCAAATTTAATATATTTTTTTAACAATAATTTTTTAATAATATAGAAATTATTATTTAAGAAAATATATTTAAAATTTATCCTACAAATCATTTTTATAAATTTTAATTTTGCAATTTTAATTTTTCATCAATGTTAATTTTTTAATATAATTTTCACATAACAAATTTAAATTTATATCAAATTTCTACACAAGGTATTTATTTTTTTAATTTATCATATCCATTATATCATAAACTCTCAGATACTATTTTTTCAAATCTTTTCATTCATCCATTGAAATTTCTTATCTTAATGCAAACATCACTGCAATTTCATTTTCATCATCTCAAACTCATTATTTCACTCTTTCTCGTATATATTCCTCAAATACGAAACTTCCAAATTTAAAGATTAGTTGAGAAAATCTGAAGTTGTAAAAGCAAAAACCTATTTAAGAAATTATTGTGGGGGGGAATGGATGATGTAGACGTTAATTTATACGAGATTCATAAATTATAAGGATTAGAATAAAGTAAATGATAGCACTGTTGGGATTAAAAACAGAAAAAAACATAAAGATAACGACTAAAGAAAAATGGTACAAAGTACCAAGGAACGGTCCCTGCTCCCTGCCTCTCTCTGCTACACTCTACGGCTAACATCATTATTATTATTATTTTTATTATTTATTTATTTATTCCTTCAATTAATAATAATAAAATATAAAATGGATGGCGCCTCAATTTTACTCCAAAGGCCAACCATTCCGTTTTGGGTCATCGTAGTACATACACCTTTCATGTTTCTGTCAGGTTCTCATCTTTAATTAAATTAATTATTTTTTTATTTCTAATTATTTCTGTCATATAATAATAACACCACATTGCTTTCAACCTACCACAAAACATCTTCCTTAATTAAAAAGCCTCAACTTGTTCCCCTCTTTATTATATAATTTGACTGCCCTTTTAGTCAATGGAATTATTTACTAAAATGCTGACATGTCTTTGCAAAATCATGCTATTTTCTTTTGTACCCTTCTTGATTTATTGCTTTATATGACTAGTACAAATATTTATGTAGTTTATTTAAAACATACACACAAATATCTTCTTTTTTATTTAAAAAGGTCATATTCCATCAAAAACATAAAAACTTTAACTTTCGTAAAAACAAAAACCACATAGCATGTGTTTTAGTCTTTACAGATAAATAAAGTATTTATTTTATGATGCGGAAAAATGTTGAGGAGAAAAGCAAAAAATAGAACTATCTATATTATTACGGTTCGGCAGATGGCTGTAAATAATAAAATTATTAAGGTAAGAAGATAAGATTGTGATTAAAGTGAGAGTGCGAACAGCAGAGAGAAAGAGCGAGTAGAATAGGAATAGGGTGAGTGAGGTGATGTTAGGGAAATGTTACAGTACGTGTGGTAGCAGTGAATCCTAATGGTTTTTTGTCTCCCCCAAATGTCGCAGGCCCAAAGTCCAATCAGCCCAATTTCCAATACCATCATTACCACCATAACAGTTTTGGTACCCACTCTGATCACACGGCAGGGAACGCCTCCTCCCTCATCAGACGCTCATCATTCCATCATATCCAAACCTCTCTTCGTACACACACTTTCTCTCTCTCTCTTATCGTGTCCTTCCTGTTCTCTTTGTCTTCCCTAAAACGTCACATTCACTTCCCCATCACACACACTGGATTCATACAACAAAATAAAAAATATTTTATTTTTAATTCTTAATTATTATAATAAAAAACAAAAAATAATATATACGATGATAATCATAATCAGTTATGATGGTTAAAAAAAAAAAGTAATCTTTCATATCTTGTGTCACTCTAATCCTCCATCTGTGAACCAAAGGAACCTTAAAAATATTATTATTATTATGGTTGCTATCTGATAAATAATAATGATTTATGATGTTTAGTTTGGGTGAAAAGATTGATAGATTTAGAAGGAAAAAATAGAAAAAAAAAGAAAAAAAAGAAAGAAAGAGGAAATGAAGTCCAGTGTCATTTGTGACATTTAACTATTTAAGTATGTGTGTGTGTGTGCAGAGAAAAGCTGCTCTATCACTTCCATTTTCTAGCTCTTCATCTTTGAAGAGAGTTAGGTGCAGGTGTATGTAACTATTCAAAGTTCAGAGCCTCTGAGGAGTGTGTGGGTGGGTTGGGATCTCATACGTGTCATTGGGACGTGTTGCATGAGTAAGGGCTTTCTCATACCTTTCCCACACAGATTATAAAAGACTATCAGTCTGCGCTTTCGCCTTTCATCTTTCTTCTTTTCTTTTCTTTTCTTTTTTTCTCCTGTTTCTCCATTTCAACAACATGTTACTTTTCTTAACAACTATTTTTAAAATATCAGTTCAAGATTTTACATACACATATATGTATATTTTTTCACTTTTTTAAGTACTCATAATTTAATATGTACCTGTAACTTTTCCTTTTATTTTGAGATATGTTCTTGATAGTTTATCAATAATCAAACCCTAATAGATTTTCTAGTAATTGAATTGTGGATGAATAAGATAGTGTGTGGTTGGTTTGAATCGTATATAACAGTCCTTCGTTTTTCCTTTAATGGGTATCTCTCTATTCCTCCAGATCTGAATCAATTCAGATTTTTTTCCCCTTTTGATTGTTCAAATCCACTTTTCCTTTTCGTGAAGCTTTCCAAATTTGGGCAGTCATTTGCTTTTTCCAGTTTGTTTTTCTTTCTTGGAACATAGAAATTGACAGAAGAGAGTGAGCACACAGAGGCACCTGGTATAGTTATATGCTGTTACTTTTGCGTGCTCACTTCTCTTTCTGTCAACTTCCATTGCTGGAAATTACTTCCAATCTGGCTCTGCTTTGTTCCAATTCCCACCAAACAAACCCCAACTCAACCCCACACACTCTCATCATCATGGACTTCAACTCAACAACAACATCCTCATCCATGCCTCACAACACAACAGGTTCATCGTTTATTAATTGATTATATCAAACAGTGAAAACCGCTGTCGTTTTTTGCGTTTCTTTGTTTCTTTCCCCTATTTTTATGTTTCGGTTTCCCTGAAGGATTTTGTTATATATTACTCATGATTCAATTTTATATTATCTGTAATCAAACAGAAAGCGTGACTTTTGATAGCGTGGCAGAACGAAGTCCCTCATCAACAGTGCAGGTTAATTAGCGGCAATTTTTTTAATAAGTATAGCATAGCATGGGACCATGGACCATTCACGTCATTTAGAATGGTCCTCACAGATTTTTTTTCTCTCTGTCTAACATTGTCTTCCTGATTTCATGTTCATCATTCCCTATATTTTATAATTCTTGCACATGCCAACGAGGTTTATTAAGAGGTACTGATTCCTGTTCACTAGTTTTTGTGCCCACTTCAGGTTAGCTAGATTCTAGTTTCTTGGACTTTTGGATGCGTGTGTTAACCGGTTTTGGTTGGCTTATATGTTAAACCCTATCACCTTAACTGTATTGTACGTTGTTTGTACTCAGCTACGACAAACTTGTTTGAGAGTTTGGGAATGTAAACACTGTTTTGATTCCTTTTGCCAACTGACCATAACACTTTGATTCACTCCTTGCTACCTCTTCACCTTTTAGGAGATTTTCTTGTTAAGTTACTTTTACTTTTGAATTTTGCAGTGTGTTTGAGTGTGGAAATAAATGTTTCGATTGATATTCAGCACAAGCTGCACCCTGATTTTTCTGAGTTTTGATGCAGATTTAAGCTTAGGCTTTGACCCTTCTTACTTCTTTGTAAAATGTTTGAAAATAACCATGATTATGTGGTGACTTTATACATTTTTGTTTTTCTTTCTGGTGATTACTTCCATCCCCTTTCTGTTAATTATTAGAAATAGCCTGTTCAAGCTAAAGCTGGTAGTGGTATGATATAACGTGAATGATGGAGAAATGAAGAGGTTAATGTTCAATCTCAGACATAGTATTTGCCTTTCTCTCTTTGGTAAACATAGGCTAATCAAAACCTTAATCCTGTCGTGTCTAATTAATGGAAATTCATTTCTATACATAAAATCAAATGATATTAACTACTCTTAGCATAGTCACCAACTACCACCTCTACACAGTGCTTTCTAATACCAATGGTTCATTTCCACTCTTGTGAAGAAGGTTAACAAATTTTCCCTTTTACTGGAAGGTGGAGATTACTGGTCCATTTATTTCCTCCATGTGTTAAGGTTCTCGAAACAAAAAGGAAAACTTAATTTTATTTTTATTTTTATTTTTAAAAAAAAAAAACTGTTTTTGGTCATCTGGTCTATATTAATGTTGGTTTGTAACCACTGGTATAATTATTATTATTTAGAATTTATAATCTTTAGTGCTATAACAAGGTTTTGCAGTTTTTAAATTCGAATTTTCGATATTTATTTAATGGGTTGAGAATTTATCTTTTATGGAGTTGTTATATGAAGCACCTATCCTTTTCATATTTATTTTGATTTTCCTTTGATGGAGACAATATATATCCCCATTTATGAAAAGAGAACATGGAATTCGTGGATATGCTTGCATTTCTATTTTATTTTATTTTCTTGGAGTTTTAGATTCAATTGTATTTATATTCTATACATGATCTTAAAAATACGCTCCACAATTTTCTATATATATATATATATATATATATATATATATATATATATATATCACTAGATTTATCACGACTTGTAAATATATGTGATTCGATTTTACTTCTTGGTACTCAATTTTTTTGTCTTTCAATTTGCTTTGTAATTCTGAATAACAAGTAAAGATTTGTGGGAAATGAAGATATATTGTAAGCATTTGTTCTTATATAACTACATGGATTATTGCTTTATATAGCAGTGGATTGATTCATTGAAAAACATTTCACTCATATACGCTATTGTTTTTGTAGGTAACAGGTTGCTACTCATGTGATGTTTTTTTTGTCTTGTCATTACAGTTGTTCCCTACCTAGGTCAGATAACCAAACATTTACTGCCACCCCACCAGACTAATATATATGAAAACCTTTTAGATTTCAGTAATGAAAGAAGAAAAATAAAAGCAAAAGTGATAAACGTGATGAAATATAAGATAGAAAGAAGAATGAATTGGAAGCACAAGCAAGTGAATGTTAAGATTTCTTTTAGATTCTTGAACTTCTGTCTGAAGTGAAAGTTGATTTAAACGTTGCCACAGAAAATTTGTATTCCAGAGGTTGAAGATTGCACCAGTGAATCATTCTTGTATGTTGAAGTGTGTAAATTTTAGTTTAAAATTGAATTAAGAATCTATTAGATTTCAGAAAAGGTTTTCTATTTTTTACTTTTAATCACAAAAATGGCACTCATGTTTACATTTTTTATACAATTTTCTGTAAATAGAAAATAGAATGACATTTTGAGTAAAAGTGAAAATAGAAAGCTTTTTCAAACCAAATGGCCCTAAGTTTTAGTTAATCGGATTTCATTTTCATTCCAGAACTAAGCTATAACTACATATTTTTATGTTTAGATTTTCGAAAGAGTTTCACTTCAAATTTGTTATTTTTTTCTTGTTTCACTAATCTGTCTACTTATTTATGTTACATTTATCCTTTATGTCAATTGGAGACCATGTACCTTTTTCTTTCCTAAAGTTTTAAATTCAATTGTCTGATTGTTCTTTCTACAAAAATGTTTAGGCTAATGATTCAGGCTCTATTGTTGTATTATAAATCTTTTTCTAATTCACAAAAAGTCTTTGTGGTTAAGCTTGCATCTTCATTTAACATTATATCCTTCCACGTTAACATTCTTTAGTAAAGCATTATATATTACCCTAAACTAATAAACATATCAGCTAAACTTGTAAAAAAAAACGGATTATTTCATGAATCTTTGCAATTTACCTTACAAAACAAGCTCTCAATGGAAAAAGTTTTTTGAATAAAGACTTAATTAATCTATTCACCAAATTAAACGCACCTTATCATGTTGTAAGGATGTGTTTCTGTTTGTATTTGATAATTGTTCATGATCAACCATTTTCAAATGACATTTTGGAGCTCATGTAATAACGCATCAAAGTAATGAAAGATGTCATTGATATATATATATTAGCTTCAGTCTCAGTATCGCGGTAAAATCTATCAAGTTTTCAGCAAGACCAGTAATTAGGAAAAATATTGTCAAGATCCTATTCGGCTAGTTGATACTTTTTCTCTTAAGTCAATTACTATTAATTATCACTTCCATCAACACATGAAAAATTTGTACTCTTGATTTGTCTGCAGTCATCATCTTTATTGTTGAATTGGTAGCAAGAGTTAATTACAGTCTGAGTTATTATAAGTGTTGAATTGATACACAGTGTTTTTTCTTTTTCTGCACAAATAATCAACAAGAGATTCCTCGTAAGTTGAAGATTTAATAATTTTGTTTTGGACTGACATTTGATTTTGGGTGTGCTATAATGAAGAGTTGGATTCATCCTAATTACTAAATATGGATGGAGAATATTGTGATTTTAAATTTGTGGGAGAGAAAGCAAAAGCCAGCCTTGGACCATATATACTTTAGGTTTGTGGGAAGAAAAATCTGTTATGATGTTTATTATAATGTGAATAGTTCTTATATTTGACCTTCTTTAATTGGCTTATGGTATGCAAGTTGTTGTTTGGAAAAAAATGAAAGGTTTCTTTGGTTATGTTTCAGTGTGGTGTTTTGGGGCATGAGAAGGAAGGATACAAAATACTTTAGTTGATAAGAAAAGAATCTTCGTAGGCATTCGCTTAAAATTGCAAAGACGACATATATAAAGAATGGTCTGTAATTGCTGTTCCCTTCAAATGTCAGTCACTGTACCGGTCGTTGCAACTTCCATGTCATCATTGGGACATAGAGATATTTTTGGAACAACTAGTTTCAAGTCATGGTCAATATTAAACTCCACTTTTAGGTTTTAGGATGAAACTTAACCATACAACCTTGTAATATTAAATGCCTGCCTGTCTACACTTCAAGCTCAAACCATTTAGTATCACTTTTGGGGCGTTTTTATAATCATAAAAACTATAGCCTCATCTTATTCATCTATTTCCGGCTGATTTATTCGTATTGAAGCACTTCACATTTGATTAATCACATTACATTACTTTAATTGATAGAGGTTGGATATAGTAAAATAGATAATTCTCTTTTATGAACCAAGAAACTTTTAATCTGTGCACACACACACACACCTGTTGATATCTTCAACAAACTTTTAATGCACCACACATGAAATCACTATTTAAACTAAAAGTATTCCATCAGTTACATTTGGACCTTAAAATTGGCTTGAAATATTTCATGCATGATTTATCCATAAATGTCCTCTCGACCGTACGTGATTTGACAGAACTTTCTTCCTTAGTTGAGATCTTTTAAAAATGAATTCAATGACAACGTCTTGATTATAATTAATAAATTAATATATCCACTAATATTCAGAATTTATTTTTTCGTTAATATGCCCCTTAACCGATAATCAAATATTAGTTATTTCGAAATATAAAAATCAACTACTTTTTGACTCTTCTAACACATATACACACACACAATATATATATATATATATATATATATATATATTTCAATAAGTTGGGGAGAGCTACCGAGAATCGGGGTCATTTGATTATGTTTTTTTTTTGCAATCAAATATTGACACTCTTCGTGCGTAGGCAACAAAAAGTCTATTATTTCTCACTGCTATATACATTGTGCCTCGATTCATATGGACGAAAAAATATCGATGGCAAAATTAACAATATATAAAAAAAACCAGTATAGTAAATAAATAATCGAAGGATTTTCTTACAAAATCCTTTTAATATAAAACTTATTTTATCGAAAAGCAATAAACATAATAGATTAATTTCTTACGTTCTCGTGAAAATATGGAAAGATTAATAGTAATAACTGAAGCGGAAATACATCAATCAAATGAAAAGAGAATAATGTCTGAATAAATTTATAATTAACTATAAAAAATATACAGATTACTGACAAATATAGTATCATTAAAATTTAACGGAACTTCTCACAGCCCTTGTGAAGATTCCGTACATAAAGGACACCAGGGAGTACAAAACTATGATGTGCGTTGCTTTTTAGGCGATAAATTCAGCTTCTACAACTTTGATCTGATCTATCTATTAGTAGACGTACTCAAATATATTACCCACTTTTTGCTAGAGCCCCAGCCGCAAAAAGAAGATTCCTTCGAGAAAACTGTTTCAAACAACATACATACACGATTGAATCCTACAAAATTATATGAACATTATCCATGATCATGTAATCAAGCGTGTCAAGTGATCTTACCCGCAATGAGTAAACTGGGGTTGATTTGGTTGCCAGAGTTTTCAGCGATCTAAGTCTGTTAGCATTCCCACTTCTACCAACGTAACGGAAGATATGGATTTCATGTTTCAAAAATTCAACGGGGTTCAATCAGAATCAAACCAGTTTTAATAAAACATTCAAAGTAATATCAACATAAAAAAAATTAGACATAAAATTTATAAAAAAAAAATTACTTGAAAGTGTCATAAATCATAACATACAACAGATATGATATAAATAAAAAGAAACAAATCTGACACATCAGATTTAAAATATATAACAAATAAAATTCATTACCATCAACAAGTCTATTAAAATGCCCAGCTACAACAAAAAAAAAACGCTTCAAGAGCCAAAATATCTTAAACAGTAGGTTTTTCTAGTTTTTCCAACTTAACGGATTTTTATCCCGATTAAAATGAAATCCAGATTTTAAAAAGTTTTGGACCGAACACTGGCCAGATTCCTGATTCAACTAGCCGGTTTGGTCTGGTTCTGACAACAACGGGTAAGTGAAAATAAATGTTTGACGTGGTAATTGAGTGTTAATACACCTCTCAATGATACCCCGTGGCAAATATATTATTTATTCCTGTAGAAGTTGAATAATAACCGGACACATTTATAAATTTTCCCACGAACTTGGATTAGTGAGAAATAAAATATTTCCTATGACAAACGATTCAAAAACAATTGTCACAACAGACGAACTTACTTTTCTTCAGCCCTTGAAACCTTGGTGCTCGTATTTACATCCCACAATTTTACAGTGCAATCAGCAGATCCAGATGCTAGAATTGAACCTTCAGAACTGATACATCCAACCATTATGAGTAGACCGTAAGTATTGTTACCAAATTGATAGCAAGCTCAAAAAACTTTATTCCACTTCCTAATTGAGATAAAATACAGCAATAAGGGATCACCTGAACGCAAGGGACCAGACACAAGACGTGTGCCCAATCAAAGGGGTGAGACAGCGACCACTAGAGAGGTCCCACATCATGATCGTGCCATCTTCATCCCCAGATGCCATATAGCGACCATCAGGAGACATTGCCAAAGACAAAATCATACCCCTGTGACCAACAAAAACCCGGACACACTCACCGCTCTGCACATCCCATAGTCGAACTGTTTTGTCACTGGAACCAGTTGCAATGTAGTTGCAGTTGGCATGCCATTGTACACACTAAAAATGAACACAAAATACGTAAGGATTGTGGCTTAAATACATAATGATGAGTATAGCTCATTCTTTACCTTCTAAGATTAGGTGGCAAAATATAGTTTTCTGAGACAAATATTTTGAACATATATAACCAGTTAGGAATTCAATTACACTATTATGACTAAACAAGAGAAACAAAACATGATTTCCCCCATTCAAAACAGACTTCACAAAGCCCTGCTCGATCATAAACTTAAAGATGTACACCTAATTAAATCACTGTATATGAATCCGAAGCAATCGATATTTAAATATAAAATTAAATAAGCTAGAGGCAAATGTGGATCACAAAAGAGAAAAAAATCTACAAAAAAGCAGAAGTAACAAAGAATCTTAAATGCAATAACTTACATCAACATCAGATAAGTGCCCTGCCATTATTCTTAAGGGCTGTATCCTGTCCATTGACCAAATCCTAGCAGTTCTGTCGTGTGAAGAGCTGGCAAAATAATGCCCTACAGGACTAAACTGCATCCATAAAAAGAAATAAATAATCCAGCCATCCAGAATGTACATGCAGCCAAGAATGACGTCCCAAGGCAAGAAAAAAGAGGAATAAAGTATATTTGCACTAAAAAGCAGAATTCTGCAAGCTGCAACTATTAATTTGAGGGTACAAAGCACAGCATTGACTCTTCATAAAATCCCATAGATGCATGCCCGTCATATACACAACTTATTAATCGTAACAAACAAATGTTTCATGACAGTTTACCAGCAAAAACTATGAAGTAATTTACAGAGGCCAAAAAGAACTAGTTTGTATCATTCACATACTATACCACATTAAACATGCAAGAAAAACAGGGTGGGATTATAAAGGCTTTCCCTCACAAATATTATGCTAAAAAGAGAGGGGAGGCTTTGCTACATTTATGTCATTTCTTAAGCCATCTCTTTAGGCTCTTCATTCCTATCTTGTATTTACTTTACTAAATAAAGTGGATCACATTAACAAGATATGTGGTCTAACTTGCATATAGACATCATATTTTAATGCTTAAATTTTAAACTTTTATTCATGCAACTGGTATCTTGTTCTACATTCACTATCAGAACATAAAAGTTCATAAAAAAATGTTTTACCTGAACATCCCAAACAGGGTAATTGTGACCCTTATAACAAACAAGATTGGCATTAAGTTTGGTGCTCCATAACCGAACTGCATAAAAATTTAAGATACATAAGGTTCAGAATTAAAACTATAATATAAAAGAAAAAAAAAATAGAATGCGGCACAAAAATGAGATCAGGTAGTCTACTTGTTGAGTCTGCTGAGGATGAAAGGATAAAATCTTCCACGGGACTAAAAGAGGCTGCATAAACAGGTCCTGAATGACCTTGAAATAGTGTATACTGTCTTTTCCCAACCCCTTGCCCAAACATTTGATCATTTGGTGATGTGTCATTCTCACCCTGCAAAAGAGCTAATGATAGAAAAATTGATAACTAGACTTTTACAGCTAGCAAAACCATTTTTGTCATTCTCCAAATGCTAGGAAATTGCATGAGCTTTCGTCCACCTAAGTTTGCCTTGTTCATTCAACTCAAATCTCAATTTTACTATTAGAGACCAGGGTACACCGTTTAACAATTAGAGGGGAGAAAATTGATCCATTCTTAAACCATTTTGAAATAGAATGCATACACACTGGTGCGGATCACATTTGTAAACCACCATTTATTTTTCCATGTGAATTAAATGCTCATAGACTAAAAAAGTCCAAGTCAATAATTCCATCACTAGATGACTAGAAAGATGGTACTGCTGCTAAGAAACTCTCTTCTCTTTATACATGAGGCAGTGAAAAGTATAACTGCTATACCATTGAATGTCTTGCTTAAATTAATTACAGGTTGATATCATCAGTGTATTCTTAAACTATATTTTGTCTGAACCATTGTAACTGATCAACTATGTTCACATTTCTCAAGCAATGATGCAACAGTAACAGCAAAAGAATTTTACAAATACAAACTTACAACTGGCAGTCGATTGTCCAAGCTTTGCCATATCCCAAACCTAGGTATACAAATCAGAAATTACCAGAAATTCAATCAATTTAGAACTTCATAGAAAGAGGGTTTTCTAGAGGTGAATGGAAGAGCAAATATAGAGAAGATAAAAACCTTGAGTGATGAGTCAGAAAATCCTCCAGCAATTAATGATCCGTCATGGGATATCGATGAACAGCTTAAACTGAGATGGTATGCAAAAATGAATTGGACAACAGAAATCCAAACAATATATAGATAACAATAGTAAATGTGTCGAACAATACCTGTTATGTGTATTTATAAATGTGTAAAAGCTAACTGACGGCAATGCAACACTGCTGAGCTGTACACGGTTCCTTAAATCTTCAAGGATGGACTGTTCCACCTCAGTTGGGCTGCAAAATTCAACATTACAAAATTCAGTTAAATGAAGTTACAAAAAATTCAGAACTTAGTGATTCAAATATTTACATCAATTAGTAATATTAATACTTTGCATTACGTAGCTAGCATCATATGATAACAAAATATACAGAAGTGGAGAATTTAGAAAATTATGTACTTTTCGTCCAATAAATATGTTGAATAACTAATTCAAGAACTCAACTACAATTTTAGGATTTTGATAGAAACAAATCAAAACAGCCCTTTTACCCTTCAAATTATGAGAAATGCGGGATCTAAAGACTTTATCAACAAATAGAAGAACAGGTAAATAGTTATGTACTACCAACCCATCCAATCAGCCCACTTATGCTAAACATAATCAGTAACAAAAGTTTAGAAATGACACATGAGTGGTCTCGTTGGCAGGTGCCAAACACAGAATTCCAATTCAAAGTATATCCAAACCTACCATTGAAGTGTAGGATCATCTGCACATGGTACATGACCACTCTTTCCATTTAAACAGGATTGATGCAGCATAGAGGAGTCCCAAATCAACCAAGTCTTAGACTTGGAACTCCCGTTTAAAGTAGAGGATTCCCCTGCTACATCTAGTCGTTTATGAATAGAAATATAGAGAAAAGAATGAATTCTTTGGATGAATACAAAAGAGAAATTCTATTTAGTTTGGATGAAGAGAAATATATAGAAAAAATAAGAAATGTATACACTTTTATTCTTTTTTGAGAAACAAGGAGAAACTAAGGATAGAAATAAAGAGTTTAGAGTCCACACTAAAAAAGAGAAATGAGAAAAAGTTTTCCATTCAAGAATGTGTGAAAATTTTATCTTGCTCGATTCTATTGTGTCAAGCAAACTAAATGGGAAATTTCTACCTGATCTCGATTCTCTATTTCTTTCAACCAAATTTCCACAGAAAAAAGGATCAAAATAGTGGGAAGGCTTGCATTCACAGAGAAACTCGGAAACCTAACCGAATTCTTAACTTCTCCATGTTTATGGTTGTATTTAGAGTTTCTCTTTCGCAGGGTTTCTTATCCTCCTACTATTTGATGTCACCCCCACCCCCTTTCTAATAGATTTTCTTCATTTTACAACCCCCAAAAATACAAAAAGCAGTAATGCCCAGACCTCCATATCATTTTTATCAGGTCGAACTTTCTTCCTGTCTGATCCAAAACAAGCATTAAGCCTAGAGCTAAATAAAGTAACACAATGCTAAAACATCTACAATAAATCAAAAACTTCACTGACGGGACCCAGCAAATGTTTTTTATCACAAACAAACCATTTAGAGTTGAGTCTAATTTAGAAGCTGACTATAATTTTAAAAATATTAATTCACTCAGTGATATACATTAATTTAGGTTCCATTCAATTAATTGCAGATGTCCTGCAAAACATTGCAAGCAATAGAGCCCAGTCCCAGAATTTTGATAAACTCTGTAAGCAAAAGGACTCCAATTATAAGAATAATTTTTATTCCAACCAAAACAGGAAGGTAGCCTTATTAAATTTAGTTTTGATGATATGTGAATGACTAAATGTTGATTTTTTTTTATTTGGCTATAAGGTTAAACAAAAATGACAGTTATAAAATACTAAAGAAAAATCATCAATAAAAGAAAATTCCTTTTTAGATAACATATGCCAATCAAATGAATCCTTTGCTCCAGCTTTAATAGCATCAATTATTTTAGAATTATGCCATTCACATTAGCTATACAATTTCTAATGAAAAGAAAATGAATGTCTTATGGGATAGAGAGAATACATTAAGGGTAAGGGGAGTTCAGGCTTAACTCGAGGAGCTGCAGGTACAGTACTAGCTTCAGGTTTCGCACTCTTTCCAGTTGTGCTACCACCCTTGTCCTTTTTTACTTTTTTTACTGAACCACCTTGCTTTCCTCCTTCAATGGATCTTTTCTAAAAGAAAAACATTCGAAAACTAAAGTGAAAAAACACTCAAATAGGACATCCCAAATTGAAATCCATGCACACACACTCTTTGAAAGGCCTACATTCTAATAAATGGTGCCGTATTTCCTCATATAATATAAGCAAAAGTGAAATTTAATAAACTGACAGGGTCATGTGAATTTTATAACAGATATACCTTAGTCTCGTCATTCTCCCCCTCTTTTGTTTCCCCTTCACCCTTTTCCGAGTCTGAAAGCAAGGCCCCTGCCTTCTCTAGCCGTTCTTCAAGAGAATCTTCAAGTAACTACAGGAGATACACATCGAGAATTAAATCAGATAGTTACTGAATCAGTCAATAATAATTTAAATCAGTAACTCCGTTCTTTTGAAAATAGAATAAGAACTCCTTTTGGACAAGTGTCCAGGAACATGTAAAACTGCTGTCACCTCACTGAGCTTACACTTTATTTCTTGTTTTAAAATAATGTATTTGTATAAAAAAATTCTAAAAAAACAACACAATTCACCATTTATTGTTCAAATCTTTGAAAACAGAAAACAAAATGAAAATAAGCAATACTTGGATGTTATTGGTGAAAGCAAGGCATTTCAAGAAGTTTCAAGTGTTTCTCACGCTAGGACGACACTTTCATTAGACCAACTTGCAAATGTAAATAAATAGGATTCTAATGACAGAAACAATATAACCATGAAAACTTGTAACTTTATCAAAATTAGTAGAAATACTAGTAGACTCACCCCCCAATGAATTTCTTTTTGATTTATCCGGTTTGCTGCTTCCTGGCTGCTTCCAGTAAGGGTAACAGCTTCCGGATCATCAGAAATTAAGCTAGGTTGTCCAGGGGAAACTATATTACAACAGAAGACAATGAAGTGTACGCAATAATAAGTAGTTCAAATGAGTAGAAGCAATCTATAACGAATAAAAGTACCTTGAAAGTTAATATGCTCATTTATAATACCGAGTATAGTGGTGGATTGAGTACTGTGTAGATGTTGCAAGAGAAGCTCATAGGAATACTGGCAAAACATCAACTGCTATCAACTTTCCCCATATATTTAGCTCCATTTTAATGGAAAAACATAAAGACCAGTGATACAAATTAAAAGGAACAAGGACCAAGGTACACAAAGATAATGATGGTTCATGGACTTCAGAAGAAAAATAAGTCATCCTTTTGAACATGGTCCAGAGACATTGTGATAAATTTCAAATATTTATAATATAAAATATAAACCAATCCTGAGCCTACACCTGCATGATACCTCCATTAAGCCCTTGCATGAGCCAAATCCACCAAGATAAGGTAATCAACAGTGATGGCATACCATAAATGCCCACTGTAAATGCTGGGTAACCAAGTGAGTCAGAGATTAGAAATTAGGATACATCCCAAATTTTCACTCCCAATCAATAAGTTATCTGATGCCAAATCTCCACACTTGAACATGTGTGACACTATACAAAATGATGAATAGTTGCCACCACTAATTCATGTGGTGCTACCTAAATCACAATCCCTGCAGTATGCAGTGCATACAGATAGGGGACATTGACTATAATTAGCAATTGAGAGGGTTTCAGGTTAAGATTGACTTCTAATTTGTATGCTGGTACGGTCAAAGTTTAGTATAATCATATCCAACTACAGGATGCAACATTAAAGCACTTCCTGTCTGCAATAAGTTTGTCCACAACATAAAATGAAAGGATGAAAATCTTATACACATTAATTTCAATGTATAAGATTAAGCAATTGACTGAGATGATTTAATCTTATATCACAAATCCCCATGGCCCAGCATACAAAACCTAAACATCGGAATAACTAGCAACAGAGAGTTAGACCTACAACAATTTAAAAGCTGAATGAAAACCAAACTGCTATAAACTGATTTGCATTTAAGTTAAAGGCATGACCCAACATGACATACATTATGACCTGATAACCCTCAAGGAGAAAAGGCGTCACAAATAATGGTTCAAACAATAGCTTACGTAATCGTCATTTAACAGCAGGGAAGAAGCCACAGAGGGGGCCGGGAACTAGAGTTCTAAAGGTTGCAGAAAGAAGTTGACTGAGATGATTTAATTTGAATGTGTGCAAAATAAAAATAGAAAGTAATTACAGGGCAGCTGATAAACACATCTAGAAGAATCAACTCGTTACCTCACATATCTTTATGTTGAATTTGCTCTGTCTAAGCGAGTGAGCGAATTCCATTTCCTGCAAAAGAAATTACATTACCGTAGGAATACTTTACACTAATTGCTAACGATCCAACAACCTCGACAAAATTAAAAGACCAATGCAAAACTTTAGACAGTAACCAACCTCCAGATGGGTAGGAGAAAGAACCCCTTCTAACTTCTGAAGGTCACGCAAGTGCATCATTTCGTGGTCTTCACGGAAAGTATTGAAGAAATTCCGAGCTGAAAACAGCAACTACAGTCACACACAAACACAAGAACAAACCAAAAGAAAACAAAACACGTGCGGCATCGCACAAGTGCCCCCATTTAGAACACGGCAAATTACCTTCCTGAACATGTCCTTTCGCCACGAGGTCCATAAAGCAGTGGATAAACACGGGATAAAGCACGCGAAGCAACTCGTGCTGCAGCAATACGCCGATAAACGTGACAAAAACGAACCAAAGAGAAAAAAGAAAAAACGGATAAAGGAAAGTGAAAAGGCGCGCGTTACCTTGTACAAATCCAGTGAAGAATAAGTCCATGTTCGCAGTTTGCTGTAGCCGTCGTGGAACCTAGCCGGACCACTCTCCAATCTGCAAAAGATAGGGTTTGAAAGAGGGAAAAAGTGAGTGCGGTGAGGAAATGAAGCGTGAGCGGAGGGTAACGATGGGAGGTTGGAGAATGGAGAAGTACTGAGAGAATGCGAGGAGGTGGTTGGCAATGTCGGGTTCGAGAAGGGAATTACTGGAGGAGGAAATGGTGGTTTTGTTTTGCTGAAACTCTTCCTGGAAAATCTTCTCGGTTTGCGTGAAACCTCTCTTCTTCAGGTACGCCGTAACATATCCAACTATTTTATCGTCCTCCATTCTCTGATCTCACACCACAACCCCTTCTTTCTTCTTCTTCCTCTTCCTCTTTCACTGCGCTCTTGCTACCTCCCGAATACACTTTTTTTTTTGTAGAAAATTTATTCTTCATTGGGCTTATTTCTGGAACGGGGTCAGTTACGTTGGCTTGGGCTGAACTGGATAACCAGCTTTTGGGCTTCAACCCGTTATTGGGTCAGACTAACTTTTCATTTTTTAAATAATGCGGAAGGTGCATGAAACGTTTTGAGGTTCGTTTTTTCTTTGGTTAATTTGGTCAGTTCCAATATTATTTTTTCCATAATTCTTAGCAGTATGTTTTTATATGTAGATAAAATATATGTAATTTGGGATGAATTTCGCTGGAATCCCATGAATTGTTGGTTATATAAGAAAAGCTAATTGATTTGATGTGTGTGACTTTTGATAGTTGATGTTTTGCATGTTCATCAATTTGATTGGCTTGTATAATTATTTTAAATTAAACTATTGGTTCATGATTTTTGTGTTTATTTGGGTTTGTGTGATTGAAAGGATTTATAATATGAACAAATTGATAAAGTTTTTATGATTATAATTGTTTTGAATTGATGCACTGATAAAAGAGTATCAATTTTAATAGTTGATGAAGTCAAAGTTCACTTAAAATTACAAAATCTATTTGTTGTCAATTGATGCAACACTGAGCGTAATCAGAGTGGAGTTGAGTGTTGGTTTATATTGTAAGTCTTAAAGTATTTTAGTTTCAGGACACTGAACGATAAATTGTACCGCTGAGTGTCACTTTTTGTGAATGTTTTGGTAATAAGTAGCAAGAGACATTGTTGAGTGTCATCTTGGTATTGCAAGTTTGGAGCATTTTAGCTCTAGGATGTTGACAGAAAGTGTCGTTCAACATAATTTTATGCGAGAAAAATTATGTTGAGCATCAATATTTTACTAAGCACCACTTTTTGCAAGCATCACGTTTGAGCATCACTTTTGTATGTTGGATTTGTTTTCTTTTTTGGTTGTTCGAGATATGTCCATAATAGACTTCGTGTATGTTTATGATAATTATTGTTTGATCGAGGTGAGGATATGGTTGTCGACATGTATGTTGATAGTGTTGAAAGAATTTGAAGGATAAATTATTTGTGATGAGATTAGTGTATAATGACAGTTTTGAGGTTAGTGATAAGGTATCCTCGTATTTTATTAACCATTCAACTTATATCCAGAAATTTGGTTGAAGGAAAAGATGGAATAATGTCCTACTCACTAGACCATTTGGTCTTGGATGTTAATAAAACTAACATTGTGAGTATCAGGATAATAACTCTTATGTTTGCGATTTTACTAAGCATAAATACTACTACAAATATATGCTTATGTATATAGATAATTAAGTTCAGTGTCTGAGAATATATATTATTTATTGTATTTTATACATATTTAGTTTATAATTGATATAATTTAAATATTTTAGAATAATTCTTTTTACATTAACTTACCTTGTCCTTTTTTTGTGTTATCAGTTTTTTTATTTTTATGATATTAACCTTATTGGTACGAGTGAACGAAAAATAGGTGTTGAAAGATGTTGAGTAAAAGAAAAACAATGTTACATAGGAATTTTATTTAAAATTTAGTAATTATCCGATGTAACAATTGTTTATAAAATATTCTTACTTGTTTTATATATATTTAGTATTATGTTTTCTTTTTAAATAACCATACTAATATTATATTTTTATTTTTGGAAAAATTAGTTTTATTTTATTAATCCCATAATAAGTTGTAAAGTTCTAAATATTGAATATTACGTACATAAGTAATATTTTTATCTAATATAATATATAAAAAAAATACTTCTGAGCACATAAAGAAAAATAAATAAAATATTAAATAATAAAAAATAAATTAATAAAAGAATTAAACCAGAATTTGACTGGTAATACACATTTTTTTAGTATTTAGTAAAAAAATTAATAAAAAAACTCAACTTATTATAAAATTAAAAGTTAATTATTATTTTTCAAATATTATTTTAAATAGTTTTAGAAAATCAAACAAGACAATTTTGGAAAACGGATGGCAACGAAATTTCAATTACGTGTCTGTCTAAGGTTAAACTGAAAATGAGAGTGTTAGGAAATGACAAGTGTCCAAGTTTATAGCTTGCATTATTGGTAGTTTGACAGTTCCTCCTCACACCATTGCTCAAACATCGCTGTTCTGCAACCATAGAATATATCGTGATCTGTCCACTGCTCCATCTTATTTATTTTAATACATGCTTCTCAAATATATAATTATTATTTAATTTTCGAATCTTCATTATCATGTTAGGCTTACGCAATGCAACCATGAAATCAGAAAAAACATCATTTTTCATTATTACCAAATTTCCTTTTGGATGTGACAAATAAAATTTACCTCCAATAAACTTTAGACATCTATTTCAATAATTGAGTTTGAACGTTTTAGTAAGGCTTCAGTTTCAAACTTCATAAATAAAAAAATATTATTTCAAAGAGACATCTTCTCGAAAGTTTTAGTCAATTTTGTCTAGTGAAAACTAGTTAAAGAATAAGTGGATACGTCAATACCAAAATAAAGTAAAATCCATTTAATCATATTTTAAATAATTCAATTATGCGAGTTAGATATCAATGTATTTTGCCCCCATTTTATCATTCCAACATATCATAGGACACCCGTTAATATTTCCAAAATTTATATTTAGATATTAAAATTTATTGTATGATACCGTTATGATATTTCTTTTGGTGCGTAAATATTTGAAATTGATTCAGTGTTCATACTAAGGTGGTAGAAATAGGTTCCCATCAATTTTAAAATACATTAAATAATTTCTTTAAAAGAATCGTACTTTTTCTGCCTCTTTTAAAATTCAAACATGTATTTTTATGAATTTTACAATGTCTACTAAATATATACATTTATATCAATCATATATATATATATATATATATATATATATATATATATTATAAAGCTTTGAATTCGAAAGAAAATACATTAACTATTTTAAATGGATTAATAATAAATAACTATTACTTCTAATTTGTTTCCGTGATTTTAACACGATTTTTTTAATATGAAATCTTCTATATAAGTGTATCTTTCTATCAACACACCTAAGTAGTTTATTATGTTTTTTTAAACATTTAGTCTAAATATTGGCAAAAATTACAATAATAAGTTTTTGAATTAATTACGAGTTATAAATTAAGTTTTATATTAACTACACATAATTTCATCTTTGAAATCGTGTTTGTCCTACACAACTTTAAACTTTAAGTTAAATTTTTGAAAAGTAAAAATTATATATGAACAATTTTGATGTATTTTTAATTGTACTAAAATCGTGTGTATTTATAATAACTTATAATTTGTAATTTTAAAATATAAATCATGTGTCCCAAACACACTACTTCCATAAAATATTGTTTTTTATATTAAAAAGACTTATTATTTATCTTTTTTAAAAAAAAAAACTTATGCAATTTTCCTTTAACGGAAGATGGTGCTACAAACTGCACAAATTTATTGTTTTCTAATATTCAATTTTCTCACCTATTTGAGAAAGAGAGATATTTAAAAAGTGTTATTTATTCAAAAGATATTAGAGGAATTCTTCGTGCATCTTACCTGTATTGTCTTGCACCTCCAACTTTTCTTTAATTTTCATTTTTACCCCTGTCAGAGGAATCTTTGACCATGAGACAAAATCCTACACCTCTATGTATTTCATCTTCAACTTTTATTCCAAGGTCTCAATTCTGACTCTTTGCAAAAGGCTTAACCTTTTCTGAGACAAAACACGGGTTCTGCATATTCTCTTTTATTTTTTCTTTGTGTGTTGCATCAGTGGGGTCTACATATTCTCTTTTATTTCTTCTTTGTATGTTATATCAATTGGGTCTGCATATATATATATATATATATATTTGGAAACCAATAAGAATCGAAACAATCCTTAACTCAATTTTCCCTTCACCAAATTGATTTTGTGCTTATTCTGGAAGTGGAACACTTTAGGCAAGACCTGTATTTCCAATTACGTCAATCGTAGAACCGCATTTTCAAGTGCAGCACACACTAAACCGCATTTTCCAATTACGGTACACACTAAACTGCATTTTTCAACTAGATTATAACCGCATTGATCTCCAACTTCGTCCCTGCCACAAATCTTTGACCCTATCACAAATCTATCCTCCATCCATAATATAATCCCATAAATGTATCTTAATCACACAACACTAGAAGGCTGAAAGTTATGTGAAAATGAAAGGAGAAGGAGAAGAGGGAGAGAAGGGGAGAAGGAAAAAGGAGTGCAGGGTTTGGTATGAAATGCAGAAGAGAAAATTATCTTTTTTAAAATGACTCGAACAAAAATAAAACAATTAAAGTTTTTGGCAAAAGATTCTGCTCTTTTAACAATGATAATGTTGTAAAAATGAAAAAAAGAGAGATGCAAGATGAGATACCAGAGTTACAGGAAGAATTACTCAGATAGAGATAAATTTTGTGAAAAAAAAAATCATAGCGTATTAATTGATCGAGAATGACATAAGGAGAAAGAATAACATATGTGCAACTAATGATGAAGTGCCACGTGTAATCTAAAGGATTTGAAGACAGTTGTGAATGGAAGTGAAAATAAGGAAAGATGCAGTTATGGTGGTTTGAAGTGTGGTCCATGCTGCTGCAGCAAACATGTAAAGGACTGCACCGCTTAAATACGTAGGTTACAACTAGTGCGGGTCTTAACAAAGTTAATTTACATAATATAAATTAATTTTATGAGAATGAATAATGTTTAAACTATATCTTAATAATAAAGTTAATTTACATAATATAAATTAATTTTATGAGAATGAATAATGTTTAAACTATATCTGAATAATGTTAATCACAAATACTTATTATGAGACAGATAATATTGTTTAGATCGATACCTTTTTATTATTATTCGGTAACATGATTAAGGAAAATATAGGTTTAGCATAAATGATACACTTGTCATGAAGCAAAACATAAAGAAAAAAGATCAATCATTACAAAAAATATCATCATCACTAGATACAAGTGAAGAGCCACGAGGAATGACACGTGTGCTACATTTTATGCAACAATAATAACTTATATTTGTTAAAACTATATAAAAAATAATAAAATTAATGTGATAGTTTATACTTTTATTTTAGTCTTGGAATAAAAGTAGTTATTTTAAGATATAATGTTTTGAGTTTAGAAATAGTAAAAAAGGTCACGTTTGTTTATTGTTGTTGGTGTAGAAGATAGAGTAGTTAGAAAAATTAGATGAAATAAATTAAGTAAATGTGTTAAAATGATATAATTATCAAAAATTCAAAACTATTTGTTTAATATTGATTTTAATTTTATATATTTTTTATTAAAAAACTCTATTAGAAAGTGGGTTTAAAGCTTAACTTAACCATGAAAACCGGCTTGTAAGGTGAGGTTTGCACCTCATTTATATATATTATAAATTGACCTTATCTCTAGTTGATGTCACTCCGAGGTATAAACATCTCGTACGTGATAGTAGAAATTGGGTAGTCCAATAGCGGCCCGACAATAGGTGGAAACAGAAATACCCACTATAGGATAGGCTCTAATCATGGCTCTGATACCATATTAAAAAGTGGGTTTTTAAGCCTAACTCAACCCTATAAAACCGGCTTGTAAGGTGAGGTTTACACCTCACTTATATATTATAAACTGGCCTTATCTCTAGTCGATGTGAGACTTCCAACACACCCCCTTCACGCCGAGGTATAGACATCTCGTGCGTGATAGTAGAAATTGGGTGGTCCAATAGCAGTCCGACAACGAGTGGAAACAGAAATGCCCACTATAGGATAGGCTCTAATCATGGCTCTGATACCATATTAGAAAGTGGGATTTTAAGTCTAACTCAACCCTACAAAACCAGCTTGTAAGGTGAGGTTTGCACCTCACTTATATATTATAAATTGGCCTTATCTCTAGTCGATGTGAGAATTCCACACACCCCCTTCACGCCGAGGTATAGACATCTCGTGTGTGATAGTAGAAATTGGGTGGTCCAATAGCGGTCCGACAACGAGTGAAAACATAAATGCCCACTTAGAACTCGCTAGGATAAGCTCTAATCATCACTCTGATACCATATTAGAAATAGGTTTTTAAAGCTTAACTCATTTATATATTATAATTTGGCCTTATATCTCTAGTTGACGTGGAACTTCTAATAAACTCACATGCCAAACCTCTATTCCACCAAGAGGTCAAGAAAATTGTAATCTATTATCAAATAATTATCAATATATAAATTATTATCTCATATTAACTAGAAATATAAGTATATAAATACATATAATCATTGTTTTACAAAATAATTTTATAATATTAAGTTAAACTTAAATTGTTTTTTCTGTTAATTTTAAACCTTATTTTAAAATATATGCTGTGTGTATAAGTTAACAAATTCGTTGCATGTAAGTCCCGTAAACCAACAGATATATAATATTAAATATAGTATTTACATGCTGATTATATTTATATCTGAATATATTGAATTTTTTTCTTACCCACCAACGAAAATACCTAACCGTGTAAAATATTCATTTTATGGGTTAAATATGTTTTTATGTTTTTAGTTCCTAAACTATCAAGTGAATTTGTTTTTAGTCTCTCTTTCAAAGTAAGTTACATTTTAGTCATTTTTTTTAAGAAAATCATAATTTTTCGTCCTCCAAAACTAACAGCATTAAGAAAATCTGACGGGGCTAATGGTAGTATGCCATGTCATGTTTTTTTACATTCGTCAATATTTCCCAGCTTCTCTTCCTCCCTCTCCCTCTGACTCTATCACAATGGCACCCCTTCCTTCCAATGGTCGTCCCCTGGAGCTGGATCTTGAAGTCCTTCACCTCCCACCGAAAGCACCTCCATCGCGCCACCAACATCTCCACCTTCATGCTACTTTGCGAATCACGACAACCATGGCAGGCACCAAATCGCCTTTCCACCTTCGCAAGATCACCATCAACGTTGCTCAGGCCATCACCATCAACCGCGAAACCCCTATGTGCAACCACCCTCCACCACGCTCACCTCCATGGCCAACGTAAAACCTTCATCTCCACTGCCCAAAAAACCCCTAAATCGGATATCAATTCATCTCCTCCCACCACCACAGAGACCCAAATCAGAAAACTAAAACCACACAAACTTTCATTGCGATCTCTTCCATCATTAACCCAATTCGCACAAGAATCGCAAAGCCGCAAACAGAAACTGGATCGAACCATCATACTCCTCGCGCATCATCAACACAGAAACAAAACCACTGAAATCGCCAATCAACCCTCATCTCTATCGCATTAGCCATCGCACACCATTGTGTCTTCTCCTCCTTCGTCAATCGCACCAACCTGCATCAAAAATCAGAACCAGAAAACCCAACCACAAACGAGGGTTTGGGGAGACGCGAAGTTGTGGCGACGCGGGGGTAGGGTGTTGAGGGCAATGACTGTGGTGGTATTTTTGGAAGGTGTTGCGGTGAGGGACATGGCGGAGAATTTGAGGAAGCAGCGCGGGAAGGGACAGCGGATGGAAGCGATGTTGGGCTTGGAGGAGGAGATGAGGAAGCAGACATATAAAGCCGTGAGGAGGAGATCCAGAAGGGAGGGGAGGGTCCTTGGTGGCTGAGAGGCGGTGGGAACATCTCAAGCACGCCGGGGCGTGGGGGAGATTGCGCCGTGTGAGGGTTGAGGTCCATGGTGGGGGAATGAGGTTGGGTTGGTGGAAGGGGAGAAAATACGGGAGGATTGATGTCAGAAAAAAAAATGATGTAGCATTTTTTACCGTCAGTTCAGCCTTTTTTAACGCCGTTAATTCTGGAGGATGAAAATTTTTGATTTTCTTAACGAGAAGAATCAAAATGTAGCTTAGTTTGAAAGAGAGACTAAAAACATATTTAACACCATTTTATTTTGCAGAAAAAATTCTTTCTTTTTTTTACATAAAAGAACAATATTAATCTAAAAGTTTTTAATATTATCCACCAAACATATGTCTGTTCTAACAACAAGAAAATAAGCTGGTTTTTTATTATTTTATTTTTGAAAGATAATAAGAGAGCTGGATTTTTGACAGTGACAGAAGAAATTAGGCAATTCGGGAAGCACCAGCTTACAGTGTTAGGTGAATTTATTATTATTATTATAATAATTGTGAAAGTGTCGTAATTCGAAGGTTGTCCATGGCATGTTAATTTATGTTTCGTTGGGAAGGTTGGTTGGTGATTTTTTTCTAGTAGAACCATCTTCTTGATTCTTATAAGTTAGATGGAAATGGAAGATAGAATGTAAAAGTCGTCCAAATTTGAAGTTTCATTTTAGAAAGTGACGTTAGGAATGTGGGGTTTGCAAGGAGTCGCTCACCTTTTTCTATCTTTCTTTCCACTGTGCAGGGACAGCAGAGCATTACGGAGTCGAAAATCGTAAAATTAAATATAATAAAGAATAAATTATTACTATATTCTTTTTACTTTTTTTATTTTTTTCTCTCTTATTCTTTCATATATATAGTTTTTTTTTCATCTCGTCATTCTTTTGTATAATAATTATTTTATCACCATAAGAAAATTTATTTTTCATGCGTTTTTTTATAATCTATTTTTAATTATGATAATCTTTTTTAATTTTTTTTATAAAAAAGGTAGATATATTAATAAAGAATAAATTTATTTTTTTTAAATGACAAAAATAAAAATTACGTTTGAAGATAAAAACAGTACAATTTTAATTTCTTCATCTATTAAAGTTTTATATGAATTATTTAAAACGTAATCCAAGAAAACATTCTTAAATATAAAAATATTCAATAAAATTTCCACAGTAAATTATGTATTTTTGTTACATCAATATTATAATTAAATATATAAATTTTAAATATATTATTTTTGTTACTGTGAGATTTGTTGCTTATATGAAAATCATAAGTTCCAACCTCCCATTCTTCATAAATATTGTTCAAATAATATATCTATTTTGTAAAAATTTAAAAAAAAATGGTTAAAGATGGTAATATGCTGTAATTTTCTTCGTGATCAAACATCTTATTGACTTTAATAGAATTTCCTTGTCTTTTATCTATCTTGACCTTTCTATATTTTAAATAAACACCTAAAGACCTTTGTTTTAGGTGTCATGGATGAAAATAAAATTTGTAAAACATGGGTAAAATTCAACTAATTGATTTTTGTTTTGTGGTTTACCTTTATACTTTTAGGTTCACCAACAAGCTGTACATAGTTTTAAAGAGGGAGAGTTGAATTAGAAATTTTATATAGACTTACTAAATATTTAAAAGAGGCATAGTCACTATAAATTGGAATAAATTATATAGTTGTTACATTTTTAACAAGTGTATTAACTGCTACTAAGATGAAAAATCCAAGTAATATTTTTAATAGACTTAAATGTATTTATTTAATTTGAATTATACTAATTTAGACTACACTTATGCATACATTGAGGTTGAATTTCATAAATTCAACTTAATGCAAATTTTATAATTATCATGTCTCTCTAATATTACTCTAATATTCACATCAGAAGCTCATTGATCCTAATTTCTTATAAATAAGTTTTAGGTTTTAATGTAAAAATATTAATTCTTTAGTCCTTTGTACACATAATATGCATGAATAATATGGGTTTAAAATTATCAAGAGATATAAAACTATCTCTACAATCACATATATGAGTTATTCAATCTTAAAATAAGCTATAAATCAATTTTTTCATGATTAGATACAACAAAAAAAACATAGATGCTCAATATGTAGCATGAAATATCAAAAAATAACATAAGAGTCACATACAAAATTTTATTTCGTTGTTAAATGTGTTACGGAAAATGGCACGAGAAAATTATGATTGTTGTTTCGAATAACCTTTCTAAAAGCTTATGCATCGTTTAAAGGATATCTATATAAATATTCAACCTTTTGTCACAAATGCTTAAGGTAATGACTAAGAAAATGGTATATGTATTTTGAAAGAGAAACTTGATAACATTGTTATTTCTTATAATTAAGATGAGATTATATGGATTGATGTTTAAGATGGGATTTTGAAGAACAAAACTATTAAAAACTTATATCCTCAGGAAAGTTTAATATTACAACACATTTAGAAGAGTACTTAAAATATTCATAGTAACAATAGATCTTCCTGTAGGTATTGTTACATGTTTTTCTTATTAATAATCTTATTAATATCATTTAGGAGTAGAGACTTAAGGCCATTTGAATATTTTTTTTTTCTTTTGAGTCTTCAAGATGTCTTTTAACAACAAAATTGTCACAATTTTTTTATATTTTAAGTGGACAATATCTCGTGTGTGTAATAATTAATCTTAATGATATTACTTAATACATTTAAACTAAAAATCTATCATGAATTATCAGATTTTTAAATTCTGTGAGGCATGTTAAATGATAATTATATTAACAAACTAACAAATATAAAGATTAATATTAAGAAATTTTTTATTTCATTTAAAGACTTATTCACTTGTATCAAGTAAGATCTCTTTCAAAAATTTAGACTTTAAAAAAAAATTGTTTCTTTCGTTTATAATACCTAAAGTCATATAATTATAAATTTTAGAATACTAATCTAATTGGAGTGATTATATTTATATGAAAATAACATTTTAAAGAATCAATCCACCGTAAAAGAATTGCAAATTTTACTTTTAAATCATATATAAAAATGAGATCAGTTTTAACTTCAACGAAATATTTGCTAAAAGACGTCAATAATGGCTAAAATGTTTGTCTTTCTTTAATATATTTTTTAATTATTAAACTTTATTGAAACACTGAAGTTAGGATATAAAACAAATTTTGAAAAAGTTATCCAAATTAGAAAAATAAATTTATAGCATTTTTCATATTAAAAATATTTTCGTATTTTAAATTTCATAAGTACTATTTATATACTTATTTATTTTTAACATAATATTATTGTTTCTAACAATTATTGCCTCTTGATTGTGAGAGTGAAATGGATTCGCACCTAATCTCCTAATAATTGAGAATCCTATGGCTAAGAACAACCTTAAACTATTATGCCTTTTCTTTTTGCCATCTTTTATTTATTACCATTCTAAAACATTTAAATAATAACAATTATCTTCTTCTCAGTTGTGCCCAAGAATATATGAAATGTTTGAGTAACAAATAAGATAAACGCAGTTATTCTAAGAAATTTCAATACAAACCAGAACATTCTTACTTTTAATACTAGCATGTGACCCGTGCGTTACGGATCCTTTTGTGTGTTTTTTTTTAGGAAAATAGTATAATTGTTATTACATTTGACTAGTAAATTTAAGAAATATATATTTAAATATTATAATTATATATAATATATAGATGTGTTGTGGAAATAAAATGTTAGATCATGTAAAAAAAAATTAAATAATTATATTAAATATGATGATATATATTAAAATATTTTTTATGTAAAAAGTGAATGATTATAAATTTTAGAATTTTTTTTATATAAGTTTAAATAAATAAATAAGTGAAATGAATATTTTTTGTGATTAAAAGTTAAAAGGTAATACTTAAATTTTTGTATTGTATATTAAAAAATAATTAAGAGTTTGATTAAATAATTTTGATTATTATTTTTAAAGCATTATTCACAATAGTTATATCATAACTGTTTTAGAAATTTCTAATTATTTTTTATATTATGATAATACTATTATAATAGATTAATATTTTGAGAAGATGATTTATTATGTATTTTAGAAGTGCGTTAAATTTTTTAAATCATGATTATGTTATATGTTTGTAATTGTAAATTATATATTTTTTAAATTATACTGACATATTAGCTAAATTATATGCAATTTTTAATATGATTTGTTATATTTATTTAATACAGTATAATAATTTTTGAAATATTTTTTGTTATATTACCATAGTATATCTATTTGTTATACTGACATACTACTAATAATAATTAAAATTTCTAAATTTTGAAAAGAGTATGGTCCAGAAAAAAATTAATATAATAACTTATTTTTCTTATGAAAAAAGAACACTAAACTAATATTAATGATAATAACAGTACTACTACGTGCTGATAGTAACAATAAATAATAATAATAATAACAAACTAATAATGGTTATATTAAAAATGTTAATGTTAATACTAATACTAATGTTAATAATAATAATAATAATTTTTATTTAACATCGTATTTAAAAAGTGTAAAATTACTACATAAAAGTTATAAATGATAATCAACAAACAAGTGAGATAAGAATATAATTATTAAATTTCAATATCCATAAAACATATATTAAGTATAATAAGTTATATATACACATTAAATTAAAAGCAAAAAATTTCAAAAGAAAAAAGCTTGTAATGATAGGACAAATCTTAATTATATTGTTGCAAATCCTAATTATGTTGTTACAACTTCTAGAACACAACTCTTTTCAGACTTGTACAACTAAGTTGTGCTCAATGCCACACCAGCACCGTTACGTGTCATATGAGAAACTAACAACTTAAATTTTGTGATATGGGGAATGAGAGACCTATGCATTCGTATGATTAAATTAGTATTCCTGACTTAGTGCATGGTTCAAAAACAAGTTTAGATATAAGAATGAATACCATTTTACTCAAATGAACAAATTCTCAATCTCTTAACTCAACACTAAATCAACTAAATACAAGTAACACAACATAATTTTTACATGTTAAAATACTAATTTTAGATCAAAACAAATATGCAACACATAGTATAAAGGTATAAATACAACATTAAAATGTGGTAGTTAACTTCCATTACCTTATAGCGGATCAAACAACTCTAATGGATCTTGAACAACTCCCATAGTTGAAAGAATTATATTTGCTCATACAAACCACATAAACATGATCAAGGCATATCATTAAAATCACTTATCAGTAAAGAGTCTTAATAAGGACTCATACGTCACATGCAAAACCACATATATCACATGCACGAAAAACACTAAAAGTATAAAGCAACTTACTCTTTTGCAAAAATGATAGGATGAAGAAAATATATTGTCTTACTCTATAAGAGTGATTTCTAAAGAAATAATGTATTTTAAAATAATGAAACTAGTTTATAACAAAACTATTTATAGTAAAACTTTTTAATATTAAAATAGTTGAGTCTTACTATTTTTAAACCAGTATCACTTATAAAATTTCATTTTTCCAAGTCTTTATAATAATGATAATAATAATAATAATAATAATAATAATAATAATAATAATAATAATAATAATAATGGTGATGTTATTGTTAATGTTAATAATAATTGTATTACAAAAGTAATTATAGTTTTTATATTTGTATTAAAAAATTAATATAGTTATTATTGTTTTAAAATAAATAATTTATTTAAATAATTATATTTAAATTTTATAATTATGTTTAGTTAAAAATATAATTTTTAAATAAATAGTTTGACAATTAATTAATTATGGAAACATGTAGAAGTGACATAAGAACCCCAAAAAGGGGGGACAGTTGTCAAAAAATTAAGGAGTAATTTGAAAATTTCAGTAGTACATTGTTCTTTTTTAGGTATAGTATGTTTTTATTATAAAAGAAAGGTTAAAAAAAGATGGATTGGAGTCTATAGTTTAATTATTTGCACTTAAAATCTAAGCAATTGATGATCATATGCGTGAAGAACAACTCAAAACTAATTATAGAGTTTAATTATATATTTAAAGTGTTGTCTTAGACAAAACACATTAATATGGGCAATAATTTAAAAAGAATGATGATTAATTATGGAGGTGTACCAGAAACTCATTATTTTGATTGATGGCTCCACAGTCCATGGAAATAATTTCAGTTCACTTTAGTCACTTGCAAGTTTTATATAATCCAGCTACCTTTCCAACTGGACTCTTTCACACCTTTAAATTGATTTTAATGATTAATGAAAAGTGTAATAATAATAATAATAATAATAATAATAATTATTATTATTATTATTATTATTATAATTGAGTTGTGATCCAAATTGATGGACTCTCTATCAATTGTTCTATGACTATTAGTAAACTGACAAAACATTAAAATTAATATATATATATATATATATATAATAAATGTCATGCAAAAATATAAAATGCAATAGTATACAAATAAAATATTTAAAAATTTAAATGTGAAAAATATAAATCTAAGTTGGAATCTGTGTATTTTTTTATGGTGTTTGAATCTACATCACAATTTTTAATATAAATTTATGGTTAAAAAATCAGGAAAGAATCTTTTAGTCAATTCATAAACTTGCATATACACTTTGCTCTTGAGAATATAAATATTTGTGTATTGAGAAAAATATTTAATAATCTTCTATAAAAAACAATAATTCCTCTGTTTGGACAGTGTGCGAAATTTCCATCCATTGTAAACTAATTTACATTGTAAGTTTAGACAACAAATGTCTTTAAGATAATATTAACCATTATATTTACATTGAAAAACACTGATATTGTTTTATAATCTAAATTAATATAACAATTAAGTGTCACTGTTCTAAAAATCTCCAACATTTCATTTATTAGTTTTAGATTTTCATACATAATCAATATCAGATGTTCTTACCCAACGTAAAAGATTCTGCTGCATATTAGAGTTTCGTATTTTATGAATTCATATGCGCAATTTTGGCGGATATTTGTTTTAAATAATACATTTAGGTTTTGGAGAATAATTAATGCATTCTCAAGTTGTTTTCTAAAATATATTTTATACTTTAGTAAATAAGGTGGATGTTATACATATTTTTATACCAATTAATAATTTACCATACATTGATATTATCAATATTACCTTCAAAACCATTATGGAATATTTTAAAAATAAATAGATACTTTCACTTGTAATGATTGAACCCAAATATAAAAATTATTATCATTTAGAAAAAAATAAGAAGAAGTAAAGTAAAGATCGTATTTACTTATGTGGAAGTTGTACCCATATCATATTCAACATGTTACTTTTTTTTATATGTTTTTGACATAACATAATATATTAAAAATATGTTTATATTTTAATTTTTATGATTATTAGTAATATAACTATAATGATTTTAATAGTTAAATAATTTAAATTGTAAACTAGTTGAATAATAAGCCTAAATATAGATTTAGTTGAAAATATAATATATATTTTTTATTTTTAAAAGTAAAATTTTCATAAATTAAAATATAATTAAAAGATTTATATATTGGTTATTTAAAATATATATGTAAACTAAAATTATAATAAATATTTATTATTCGATACGTTTTCTTAGAAAGAAAGTCACTAGTAGCCTTAATATATGAAATATATTTAAGATTACACATATAACATATAATATATAACTAATTAGTTATAAAATTAAACAATACAAATTTAATTAAAAATATATATTTTTAAGTATTTAATAAATATAAAACTAATGAAACTTAATTATAAATATTTAAATTTATTAAAAAAATTATATTTAATTAAGTTTTATTATAATATAATAAATCTTAACAATATAGAAAGTGTTTCTTTGAAAGTTATATATCAATATGATTTTTCTTATTGTTTTTTTAGATAATTTTATTTTAAATTATACATTATTATGCACTTTGACATGCTGAGATTTAAAGTTTATTTATCATTTTACATTTTATTAAAAGAATGTCAATATATACATATTACAAAATTGCATATACCAATTAAACATGATTTATGTGGACTTTAATTAACAAGTGTACTAATCTAATCAAAATATTGCACCAATTTAACCAAAGTGTTGTGTTTTGAAAAAAAAAATTGATGATTCCATCATATTCACTCACTTCCTTAGAATCATATCAGGTTTAGTAATTCTTATATAATGCTTCAATGTGATATAATTGACACAATGTTTCAATTGAGATCCTTAACAATACAAAAATTGAATCATTTAACTAATTATTTCAACTTTCTTTATCAGAAATCAAGGAAAAACGATTATGTCATTCAATTTGAAAAAATAAATAAATAAAAAGTGAATAATAAATCATATGTATAATCACCACATGTTATAATGATAAGACCAAAATTGAAATTCATGTAATTCAAAACTCCACTAAACTTTCATAAAAGAGAAAACTTATTTTTTTTCATAGAATTCCTATATATAAATATACTATAAAGTACATCATTCTATGGGACAAAATCCTACAAATTACATATTAATTGTCAACTACTAATATTTAATTTCCACTAATGTTACGTTTAATTTTTATTATATAATTTATATTTCTTTTATCTAACTAAAAGATAAAAACAAAAAAAAACATTAAGAAAATACTTATCAAGATCATATCATTATTTAACAATCAAGTTTCATCTACATTAAAAATATATCCATTGATTCTTCATGTTATTACAAAGTTAATGATTAATATAAAAAATTCATAAGTTTATAATTATGTAATGTTTGAATATGTTATAATCCAAACATGAATTTAACCAGCAATCATAGTAATTTAATCAAAATATCACATTTAACTTTATGTGTTGTTAGTAAATAAATAAATATATAATAAGAGTACACCACATGAAGATCTATATTTATAATTTTTCTGGTGAAATGAAAATAGAATGAGTTAAGTCTGATAAATTTTCATGCATATCCAATTAAAAGACAAACTTTTGAAGGAAAAAAAATGAATATTCTTTGAAAAATCGTATAATTGTTTGTAGATAATTTGCTTGTACTAATATTTTGTAAATGTGTTTATTAGATTCTCATATAATTTTAAGATTTTGCAAAGGAAAAAATTGCAGGTTTTTCGAATGCATTTTCTTGTGAAGCAATAAAATAATAAAGAAGAGTTTATATTCACTGTAGTTGCGAATTCTTCAACATCCATATTTGGATGACTTTCCTACGTATGAGCTTTTATAGTCAATTCTTAATCATAAAGTCAAGTTGTGTGTGGTGCCACTATCACCTGTCCCCTAACGTTTACCGTTTTTTGACCTAATGCATGTACCCTTGTATTAATTAAATTATTTATGCCATCATTATTTTATTATGGATAATGATACTTAGACAACATTTTTTCATAATATTTAAATAGTATTATTTTGTAATTGGTCCAAAATTACTCCACAATAAATAATAATAATTATAAACACTATCATGAACCAATCACAGATGTAGATGATATTCAAATGTTGTAAAAAAAAAGTATTTTCTAAGTATCGTTATCCTTTTACTCTTTCAACCTCAATCTTCTCCCATTTTAATGCCTTGTTTTTCTATCCATTAATTATCACTTTGTTTAAACCCTACTACATCATTTCATTTATGGACATTGCTTGGACGGGATTATTTTTAGGCTTATTCAAGAAAAAAAAATTAAAACTATCATTTTCATAATTTCAAATAAGATTATCTTACATATCATTATAAATTTTAATATCTAATCTCATTTATGATCATCTCAAACTACATCAATTATTTAGCATCACAAAAATTTATTAAAAAATAAAATAATACAAAATATGAGGTCATAATAAAAATTACTCTTTACAAAAATAAACAAACTATAAAAAAAAACTAAATAAATACATAAAACAAAAACATTAAATCACTTGTATTGTTATTTATAAACTAAAACTAAACTAATTAACAACTGACATTTATTTCATAAAAAAATATGAAATATTGTAAATTTTATATGCTTACAAAAATATAAATAATATATTATCTTTCTTTTTCAAATAACCACTCGTTGATTTAAAAATCATTACACACTAAAGAATAATGACTTTCTTACCAAAATCTTTGAAAGTCTCCATCCAAACATGCTCTCGTACATAAATAACTCATGTAAATTTAAAATTAACAAAAGTATGTACCCTAAAGAAACTGGAAAATTTATCTACATATTCATTGAATTCTTTTAAAAATACTTTAACATAAAACCAAATCAAAATAACTTTTAACTCCAACATCAATATTCATTTTAAACTAATTGCTAAATAAAACTTATTATATTATTACTTTATAAGTGAAACTATCATACCTTTAATAATTTGAAATTAAATTTTTTTATCACAAAATCAGAAACAATATTAAATGCATGTTTTTTAGATTAATACATGGACAAGCGATTTGTCTTCGCCCTACGCCAAGAGTCTTTGTCCTTGTGATAGTTTCTCAACAAACTATTTTCCTTCAACTGGCTAATTGACCGATGAGGGTGAATCATTTTTTATTCACCAATGAATAAATATTAATTCGACATTCTTCACTCTCAATTGCACTTAAACTAAAAAAGAAATAGAGAGTTATTATTAATGCGTCAACCTTGGAGGCCACGTTACAATAAACAAATTACAAAAAAAAAATTAAAAAATAAAAATCTTAGCAATAAATTCTACTCCCACAAGCAACTAAACCTTAACACATTGAATTGCAAGTAATGAAGCATCAAATCATGGCCAACCAAACATTTTTCAGTTCACCATGAATACTTTTAATAATAATAAAAGTCTACCATTATTTTTTTAATATATACTTATATTAGACGAGGAAGGAAGGAGGAAAATGTCAACAAATTTAGCAAAAGAATCTCATCTAGTAGAAAGTGTTGCTAAAATACCACAAAATTAATAAAAATAAAAACCCCTGATATGAGAACCGCAAAAGTTGCTCCTAAGTTTTGTGAGATTCACATAAAATGAATGATAAAAAAAATCCGCTATAAAAAAAGTAAATTTCTCTATAAAAGTATTTTACCACAGAATTGAAACAATGTAAAGACGATTTCAATGACATTAAGATCTTAATAGAGTGGATTAGTAAAGTAGTGAGAAAATGCAATTTGGGGAATAGATGTTAGGTGAAAGTATAGAAAGAGGAGAGGTAGAAGATGGGTTTTGTGTAGTGAGATGAAGATTTATGAATGAATAATGCAATGTGGCCCATTTTGATATGGGTGAGGTTATGGGAGAGCCATTCATTTATCTATCAAACTATGGGTTTTTGGTAAGCCCCACAAAAAGTAAAAATACCGGCAGCTCCAATGGTTTCCACCCACACTTGCTTTTTATTTTTCTATTCCATCACTCACTTATATAAGTGCTTCTCTCCTCCAAAAAGTTTTTTAACCTCAAAATCTTATTTCTTCCGTCAATTACGCTCCTCCCAAATGGGTTTCACCTGAAAAAGGAGGAAAAAGTTTGTTGGGTTTGGTTTTGGAGTGATCATAATCATCGTAATCATCATCAGTGATTGATGGAAGAGTGTCAGACGGTGTTCGGAAAATACGAGTTGGGGAGGCTTCTAGGGAAGGGGACGTTTGCCAAAGTGTATTATGGGAAGCAAATAAGCACGGGTGAGAGCGTGGCGATCAAAGTAATGAGCAAAGAGCAGGTGCGGAAGGAAGGAATGATGGAACAGATCAAACGCGAAATCTCCGTTATGCGTTTGGTGCGACATCCAAACGTTGTCGAACTCAAGGAGGTCATGGCCACAAAGACTAAAATCTTCTTCGTCATGGAATACGTCCGTGGCGGCGAACTCTTCGCCAAAATCTCCAAAGGCAAACTCAAAGAAGATCAGGCCCGCAAATATTTCCAGCAATTGATCAGCGCCGTTGATTACTGCCACAGCAGAGGCGTCTCCCACCGCGATCTCAAACCCGAGAATCTCCTCCTCGACGACGACGAAAACCTCAAAATCTCCGACTTCGGTCTGTCTGCGCTGCCCGAACAGCTTCGTTACGATGGACTCCTCCACACGCAGTGCGGGACCCCTGCCTACGTGGCGCCGGAAGTCTTGAGAAAAAAAGGATACGACGGTTCAAAAGCCGATATCTGGTCCTGCGGCGTCGTTCTCTACGTTCTTCTGGCTGGCTTTCTCCCCTTCCAACACGAGAATCTGATGACCATGTATAACAAAGTCCTGAGGGCGGAATTCGATTTCCCCCCTTGGTTTTCTCCCGAGTCAAAGAGGTTGATCTCCAAGATTCTCGTGGCGGACCCTGCCAAGAGAACCTCCATTTCCGCCATCACGCGCGTCCCCTGGTTCCGCAAAGGCCTTCCCTTGTCCTCCGTCGCCGACACGTGTCAGGTCGACAAGCAAGAGACGGTTACGGAAGAGGCTAATAACAATTCCAAGGTTCCCAAGTTCTTCAACGCCTTCGAGTTCATCTCCTCCATGTCATCGGGCTTTGATCTCTCGGGCCTGTTCGAGACCAAGCGGAAGACGGCCGCGGTGTTCACCTCCAAATGTTCCGCGGTGTCGATTATGGCCAAGATCGCCGCGGCGGCCAGGGGGCTGAGTTTCACGGTGGCGGAGGTGAAGGACTTCAAGATCCGGCTCCAGGGGACGGCCGTGGGAAGGAAGGGGCGGCTCGCGATCACAGCGGAGGTGTTCGAGGTGGCGCCGGAGGTGGCCGTGGTGGAGTTTTCGAAGTCCGCCGGCGATACCTTGGAATACGCGAAGTTTTGCGACGAGGATGTTAGGCCCGCGCTGAAGGACATTGTCTGGACGTGGCAAGGGGATGCCACGTGCGCTGTTAACGTCCCCGGCTGTCACGGTGAGGAGTGTCAAAAGCAGGTCGTAAGCACCGTATAATTAATTAGTTAATTATAATTAGTGTGGCAGATAGATACTGTGACACGTTCTAACTAATTTTGTTCTGCTTTGGCTTGGAGTTTGTCGTCGTCTTTATTCCCTGCCTAATTTTTAGACAGTAGGGTTTTGCACCTCTTCCAGGTGAGACTGTATATAAATTGTAAAATTGTAATTTTGATGGTGCTGTTACTTTCGGAATGGAAGCCATTTCCTATAATTCTTCATGTAAACACTAACTGATAAAAATAAAATAATTGTAAATATAATGTTATTTTAAAATAGATTAATGAATGGTGACATGACATACAAATAACATTCATTATGATCTACTAATTTATTTCACATTTCAAAGACAGTGGCGTAATTGTTCTAGTTTTGTTTCTTCCAGAATATGTAAAAGTCTAATATCTTCTATGCAGCAGAAGATAGGAAAATTTGAGAGTATCCTTCAAAGTCTTGGTGCAGTTTTCAATTAATTTATCCCTTTCCCTCTGTTATTACTTCTCTTACATGTTGTTAGTCAAATTCAGAGTTCAAAAAATACATGCCACATGTAACCAGATGGTAATTTAAACTTAAATTACGAGAAATTATCATGATATGACAAAAAGAATACTAGTATATTATTGGGTATCTGAAAATGAGCTAAGTTCAAGGCATTTTCAAATGGGAAGATGACAAGTTGAACCAGAAGCATCAAAGGTAAAGAATTTATACAAAGAAGGGGACCCACAAATCTGAAAGCAGGCAAGGAGTGACCCAAAAGTTTCAGGGTGAATTCAAATAGATGAGGATGAAAGCCGAATCGTTTGGAACAGTTACCTCAAAAAACATAAATGTCTGTCCTTTTATAATTTATTGAAATTTGGTCACCGAAAGGACCATTCAAACACTGCACAGTATTTCTAAATTTCAAACTTGCTCTCAGGTTCCCATTTCTGAGTTGGGTGAGTGCACCAACCAACCTCCATTATTTCACTTAACTACTATTATTTTATCTCTTCGTTTTAACATAATGGTTTGATCCTTAAAATACTCTCTACAATTATCGTCCCTGTCGTCGATGATGTTATGGGTAGTTGCATATATAATTGACTATAGGTTGCTTAAACACTCGTAAAAATGAGAGACAGTGTGTAGTGAAGATTTGCATAGGAAAGTGGAACACGGCACATGAAAGCGAACGGAACAATCTCGTACCCCTCATCACTAAACAACACTCACTTTTATGTTATTGTATTATATCTTAAGCGATTCTGCAGTAGTAATACACCATTATTAAATAGATCAAAAGGCGAAAGGACCTTTTGTTTTTTGTTTTTTGCTATGATTAAATTGTTGATTAACTTAATAAGTCACCTGTGTTACTATACCAAAGTGTTCTTTATTTATACTGTTATGTCAAACAAGAAACCTTTGACTTTATCTTCTATTTGTAAGAAGATTCATGATTACTATAATATCTTTAACTTCAAATTATGCTGTTGCTGTAACACTAACATACAATGAAAGTCGCATAAAACAAGATGTCATGTTTATAAGGATGACTACAACATTTTATATTAGTTTCCAGTATTGTTTGTTGATGCGACTTATCTTCTCGAGAGTAAAGTATTAGAAAAAATCCATGTGATTACATTTGTCGTATTATTTAATAGCACCAGAGAATCTAAACCCGAGTTAAATTGGAAAACTAGTTAAATAGGGAAAATATAAATAAACCATACAGAATTTAACAAAAGGGTTGCTAAATAAATATACACTCAAAACTCTAAAATTGTCTACATTCAAGTTACGCGGGCTACAACGTTGACATTCCAACTAATAAATAGGTTTATGATATTAAAATTCAATAAAACGATGGTTCAAATTAATTTATATTTTTTTATGACATTGTTTTATTGATCGACCCATGCCTATGTTTATTTCTCGCTCTCATAATACATATAATTACATATATTGCTTCGGGTGGGTGTTCACCTATTTATTTTTTATACATTTAATTCTCATGTTCTTTTTTTGTGTTTGTACATAATTATTTAAAAATGATTAAAATAAGAGAGAGAGTGTTGAAAATTGTTTAGTTGCGTATGAATTGCGAAGAAATGTGAAATTAATTTTGTGGGATTCATTATCATTCTTTCTTTCTTTTTTATCAAAGATTGAATTTGTACGAAATTCTGGCTTTATTTTCGCATTCAGCGTAAGACTAAGATATAAAGTTGCATTGTATGATAAGAATATAAAAAAAGTTGTATATGAAATGTTCTTCTACATGCAAAGATTAATTGTCATATCTCTTTTGTTTATTTAGAAATGAATTAGGTTTTTAATTTATAGAAAATTTTAAATAATTTCTGCAGCATTCCAAATCTCTTTGATTCTTCCCGACACTTTCTAATTAATAGTAATTTCGTACGTAATAGCGCGCATGTGAGCTTGGCCCATAGGGCTTGCTATTTAAATTGATGGGCTCTATACATTAATTTTTTCTGTGTTGGGCTTCTAGCCCATATGCTGTAATTTCCCTTGGCAAGTGCTTCCTGCGACTCCTCCAATTTCTTGTACCCCATCATTAATGTGAAATGATAATAGTAACCTCATGGGTTATTTAATTTAATCCTAATTTTTCACCCAACTTCTTCTTCACTGTGTTACTTATTCTTCACAATTTACCTCTGTTCTCTTTATCGTCTCTGTTTATTTCAGGAAGTAATTAATGGAATACAGGAAGCAATTGCCTCTCCCGTTTACTTATTATCGTCTCTTAATTCATTTCTCAAACTTAAATATTTCTACTTTTAATTAATTATTGTAATAAATTAATAAGATAGTTTTTGCAATTTTCTTTTTAAATTTGATTCATTTATTAATTTATTAGTATAGAAAGAATTTTGACATGAATTTCGATTTTATAACTAAAGCATATCTAAGTAAGATAAAAAGAAATATTTTTTTGACTTTGATTATGCTAAACACAAAATCATAAATAAATAATATAAAAGAATGCTTATTAAGTTTCAATCAAAATAACAATGGAAATCTAAATTCTTTTTCATTTAAAAAAATATTTAATTTTAAAGGTATTTGATATCAATTTTCAGAAGAATCAAGATCAAATATTTTTAAAATTAAATAATATTTTCAATCAAAAAGGTTACTAGCTTAGGGTTCTAATAGAATCGAAACCAAATACCATTTTATTTCTTAGCTGTGATTATAATAAAAGGCTAGTGCTGGTTTTTATTATTATTTTTAAATATGATTTTTCTTTTTGTTTATTACTTCATATTAAACCCACACAAAATACCACCAAAACAACATATTATATTTATCACATATAAAATAAGGTAGAATCTAAATACAAGAATATGATATCCTTACAATAAATAAATGTGTTAAATACTAATGCAACATATATTAAACATAAAAAAAAAATACATTAAACATAAAAAAAAATGCTTCAACATAAATATACAAAAGAATATTAAAAACATATTTACAAAATATTAAAAGTTTTCATGAACCTAGGAGCATAAAACAAGTTGGAATTGGAAATCTCACAGTAAATGACAAATTCCTTTTAATGCAAAGAACCTAAATAAAAAGTAGCTTCATTAGTCTTTCAAATAATAATAAAAAAATCTCTACCAAACCTATCTCTTGTGATTTAGAAATGGAATTAAAGTGAAGTTTATGGAGTTGGAGACGTGAAAGGGAAGGGAATAGAAGAAAATGAAGGAGTGGAAGCAATAAGGAAGCAATGACAGGATGACGTTTGATGATGGTGACAAAATGACGTTTGTAGAGAACCAAAACAACAAAAGAAGATAGAAAATAGTGGTGTCTTTGTAAAAATTTCGTTAAAAATAACCTTAGACAACACTTTATATTTCAGCTGTAATAAAAATCGAAGTCAAATCATTTCTTTTAGATAAAATAATTAAAAAAGAAATTTAAAAAGTTTTGAAATTTTCTGCAGACCTTTTCATCCCAATTCTTCAAAAATCAAAACAAAAAATATGTATGGCTTGAATTCATATAATATTCGAGACCAAATACTTTTAAAATTTTGAATATTTTCATGCAACATTTAATGTCAATTATTAGGGAATCGAAGAAAAAATTATGTATAGCTTCAGTTATTATATAACCAAAATTAAATCTCTTCACTTAGATAAAATAATTAAAATAATAATGAAAAATTTAAAAAATTTTGCAAACCTTTCTACCATAATTACTGGAGAACCAATAAATAAATATATATATATATATATATATATATATAATTTTGATTTCTTTGCCAGTAAAACTTAAAAATTTGTGAAAATTTCAAAATTGTTATCACGTCTTTATTATCATTAGTTTCTTTAAAAATCGTAATTTAAAAAGTCAAAATTACACAAGTAATTTAATACCAAAATTAACTAAATAATTAATATGAGATTGAATTAATTTTGTAAATATCTTAACTTTAACTTTGACTTTATAATCAATCTAAATACATACATGCATCCTATTTAGATCTACCTATTTTTAACCATTCATTACTTACGAACATGATTAAAAATAACAATATGACCTTCTTTTATATAATAACAACAAAAATAATAATACAAAAATAAGCACAAACCATAATAAAATTTGGGAATATGTAAAACAGATGTCATCTTTCATTTTAAAATGTTTAGACAAAATAACTTACAATATTAAAATAGATGTCAACAATGTTCGACAAACAACGTGGAACGGAAAATATCCAAAAAAAAAAAAAAGTTATTGTTGTTTGAAAATTAGAATTTTGTATGGTGCAAATGAAAAGAATCTTTTGGAAAAATTATCAAAACACAAGCTTTGTGACGCGACTATGTGATTATGTGAAGAAGGTCATCATGTATCAATGTCAAGCTTTTAGTATTTTTTTTAAACAAATGTTTTCTCTTAAATAAAAAAACAACTCTGTTATTTAATAATTGAATATATTTGCTTCTCATATATATATATATATATATATATATATATATATATATATATATATATATATATATATATATATATAATTTTAAGTAATTAAATTATTTTATAAAAATTTAAACATTCAAATTTTCAACAAAGTTATTATCTAAATAATACATTTTATTGTAAAATATTTTGAACTATATATAAAAATAATTGTTTCCCCATCAATATTCTCCATTAGTGCGAACTTAACGTACGAAATAAAGGTTTCTTTTATATGGACATGAACAATCTTTAGTGATTGTATAGTTGGCAATTCCAATTAATATAGTAAGTAATATGATTAAATTTAAAGACCTTGACTTAGCATGCTGTTTCTATCATTTGAATTTGAATTTTCTAAATTTTTCTGATTTCAAAATATAAATATTCATTTTGATGTTTTAAAATATATTAAAAAATAATATGTAAATGTGAGTGTATTTTTAATGTTCGACAAAATACAACACCAAGTATCTAACAGATGATAAATGCTTAATTTATACAAATTAGAAAACGTGATAGATAAATATTTCTGACACATATATAAATTATAATATAATTGAAATTTATAATATAAACATCTTCAACATATAATTTATGTTTTAAATTACTATAAACCGCTTTATAATGTAACAATAGTTATTTTAATAATTGAATTTTAAAATAATTAAACACTGAAATTAGAAAATATTAATTACATACCAAAAATGTTGGTTTGTTGGTTCTGGTGGTCTCAGTACCTTAAACAAATGTTCAAATTGGAGCCTTATGGATAGAAACATTATCAAATATTCTCATTCAATTTTTTCAATGAACTTTCGTTTATTGAAACTTGTACAAGCTATTAAAAAGAAAACCTCAACTAATTAAAAATTAATTTTTAAATTAAATAAATTGATTAAAATAATTTAAATATTGTTACAGTTGATTCCAGTAATTTTGTTGTTGTTATTTATAGGCAAGTTCCGAAAGACTATTTTTCAAAATAAAAGTTCCAAAAGAATAACACTTACAAATAATATTATAATGTAAAACAACTCTTAATTATTATTTTATTTAATAATGATATTTAATTCCTTTATTATTTACTTTGGTCGATTTATGGTAAGGAAATTGATGGATTTCGGTCTTATATTTAACCATGAAAAAGGTTATGGGGAAACTTTAAATTAGATTATTCATATGATAAAATTAGCTTATACACGAATTAGATTATATATATATATATATATATATATATATATATATATATTTTATATAATTTCCATTTTTTTATATTTTTATATAAATTAATTTTAACTGATAAAAAATCCATTATATGGCATATGTTTTCTTAAACCTTTTTATAGCAAACTAGTTGAAAAAACAAAATACCTAACACTTACCCATGAAGTGGAACCACACACGTGTTGACTTGACCTCCAATTAGATAAGTAACAATTTGAAGAGACAAAACATGTATTGTGCATTTGAATGAATTTACATAGAATTTAATTATGTGGAAGCAAGCTAGTCATAACTACAAAAGCCCCTCTTCATACTCAATGTCAGTGTTCATATATTAAACTACAAGACCAACTCAAATAAAATATATTAAACTTTGAAGCCATACAATTTTACAAGTTTTGGGAGAATATAAAACTAATTAATACTATAATTGAATTGATTTTTTTTATAGAATTACAGATCAAAATTTTATGGATGTTTTGTTGTGTTATTTTAACGAACATGTAATGAACAATTGCATATCACTATAATATACCAACTATTAAGTTCAAGTCATGTGAATTTTATAATAACAACAATGTTTCGAACTTAATATTAATTATCTTGTCTCACAAGATATAAGGTCAATGTGAGTGATAAAGTATTAAAATAACGAGATGTTTTGGATTTTTTAGTACACGACTCAACAAGTTGAGTAAGTTGCAACTTTGAACATGAAATTCCCCGATAATGTGTCTTCATTTATTTACATTTCATTTCAACCCATCCTTGAGATTATATATCATGACTTATATAAACTAAACTCTCCTTTAAAATAAAGAGAATTAGAATTTATAACAATTACATATTCATAATCTAAAGAAGATAATATTAAATTAATCGTAATAATGTCATTTAAGATAAGAATATTAATTTTTACACAGAATATTGATTGCTACGCACGCTTAACCATGAAGTTCTTATGAGATAGGCTACCGAAAAACAAATGCAATTTGTTGATATAAGTAATCAAATCAATTCCTATCCTTCAATTGTATAGTCTCATACTTATACAATCTCTATATCCCTCTCATTCCAGTGTATGTTCGATTCTTCCATGTGTCCTTCTCACTGGAAGCCTGCCAGGAGCCGCACTTTGTTTATGTCTCTCGCTCTTTGTGCCTCTTGCATGACGATCACTCCCCACCCTCGTAAGTGTCCGGATGTCACAATAATTTCACATCAAATTAAGGTAAAAAATAATTTAGATATATCTTATTTTTTCAATCTACTAAAGTACTTTTTAAAGATAAAACTCACGGAGGTTTCAAAAAGTGAATAATAACTCATATATAACATACTTGAAAAATAGATATTATATTAAAAATAAATTTAAATTTAATATGTTTTTACAATTTTTTTTTGTAGATTATCCTTGTTTATAAATTCTAATCTGTAAATTAATTTGACGTTAAATATTTAAAATAAGAAAAACTTAACACTTGTGTAAAGTGTTGGTAAATTAAATAAGAGAAAAAATGATTAAATAGGAAAAGGCGAAATGAAAGAGACGAAAACCCAAACTAGAGCGTGTAGTGTGTGTGAGAATGTTAAAGTTGGAGAATTTAAGTCTCACGAGTTCATTAATTGGTGAGACGCAAAGTTTGAGTTTTTGTGCATCCAAATTGGCTAATTTATTGCTTAGGAAAGTTCCAAAAAGATTACCATTAATAAATTTCATTCAAGTCAAGGTCTCCGTCAATTTTATCTTCAAAACTTAATTTTAGAACAACCTTTCTTTCCTTCAATTTGCGCGTATGTTTTTTCTTTTGCTTTTTTTACGGCCGACAACTACACACTTTTGAAAATCTTATATTGTCCTTACCGACGTAGTTTTATATGAAACATGAAACCAAATACACTATTATTCTTTAGGTAACTTAATAATAAAATTTAAATTTAAACACACTTTACATCTTTTAACTTTGTGGTAAATTTATTTATTTATAATCAGATAAATTTCATTCACTCACTAAAACGACATGTTTTATCATCATACACGAAATTCTCTGTTAACTAGATTTTTCTTGTATACGTGTGGATAATTTTTTTTCTTTTTTCTCCAAATGGTATGTATAATTTGTGGAAAAAAATTGTTCTTGCCTCTAACGACATCCTTAAAATGAATATTTTTTAAAAAAGTTAAAAAATATATGATGACATGAATGCAAAATCTTAAATGACGTTTCAACGGAGGAATTAAATCAACATATTTGTTTTTCTTTTTTTCAAATTACGAGAACTGAAGATTAGTTTTAAATTTGTGTGATGTAAAAACTAATATCAAAATATTAAAATTATAACCATTTAATACTATAGTCATTAAAATTACTTTATTTTAAATGCTTCTCTTACTATAGCTTATTTGAAAACACAAAATTAACATGTATTTTCAATCCTAAATGATCTAACGTGAATTTACTCTTCCACCGTGTGGGTGTAGTACCGAAGTTGACATATTGAATTATTTATAGTTATTTATTGAGATTTTATATTTTATTTTCTTAGAATACGAGATGTATTTTAGAAAACAAACTAATAAATAATCATTTACTTAATTAAAAGTTTAAATTGTAATAAAAATTATGCGTAGATTTATTTTAAAAAAATGCCTAAATTGAGTGTGACTTTACTAAAATCTTAAGTCTTAAATTATCGATTATCCATTAACAGTTATCACTTTATTTATTAAACTTGTTATCTACATCAAAAACGTTTTTCATATAAATAAATTATAATAAAAAATCAAACCTGTTCAGAAATAATTTGTATGAATAACTGCTAATAATTATTATTTTACATTTTGAAAATGTGAATTAATTTATCGAGGAAGAACCTTCTAGAAGAGCGTGCGTATTGCTTGCAAGATGATATCATGCAACGTAATTACGCATGAAACTTAGTGGGCTTTCCGTGTAGGAAGTTTTTTGATTTTTTACGACACGTTTTGAATTTTTTTGAAATAAGTAGCAAATTTTTGTTATAAATTAAGTTCCACCTTCTTTTAATGAAAGAAATATTAATAACTGCTTTAATTCCAAATTAAGTATGTTTAAAACTTCTCCTACAGATACTCAAAACAAAATTTTTACATATATATTTAATTAATTCATCAAAATTGTCTTAGTAAATGGAGGTTGAGTATACAATTGGTTAGAGGAACATAAATAAAGTTTACTTATTTATTCATAAATAAAGTTAAATGGGAAAATTATCCAATAATATACATCCATGAAGTAAATATAGTTCTCTAAAAAAAATTAAAAATTAGGGATAAGTTGAATTTACATTTTCAAATCTAGTATGATGATAGATGACAAATAAATAATGTAGTGTACATTAAAAAAAAAGCATGTAATTCGGAAGCAATTAATATATATTACAAGTTGAACACTAGTGATCCCCCTGAATATTACCTAATTAATTGATGCATCAGTGTAATTTGTGAATAAATTAATCAGTTTTCACATATTAGTAAATTTGAAATGACATTTTTTAATGCAACCTCTATTTAATGAGCCAAATATAATTAGATAGAACATCCCTTTTATACGAGAATACAGAATATTCTTATATCGCTAATTAAAAAAAATGACAGTATGATAATTTTGTTTAATTGTATTATTAAATTATTGTTTTTTTTTTGGAATGAGGAATAGTGTTGATAAAAATATAGAAATGATTGGAATAATGAATGTATATTTTACTAGAACAGATAAATTTGGGTGAATTAAAAAAATTGAAGCAGAAATTTTTTTTCCATTAGTTTGGATGCATGAAGAAAATAGTTATACTAAATAAGTAAATTATATATTTTTAAAAAATATTTTTTCTTTAATATACATTTTTTATTATTTTTAATATTACCAAATATGATTCAAAAAGAAAATCAAGATAGTTCATTTTACCTCTCATTTGGAGTATGTCTTCTGGTAATATATATTTCAATCTCTTAATTATAAAATCTAAAAATGGTTCATGATTCCTGATTATTTATAAAATCTAAAAATCTAAGAATAAGTTTTTTCCTTCTCTCTCTCTCTCTCTCTCTCTCTCTCTCTCTCTCTCTCTCTCTCTCTCTCTCTCTCTCTCTCTCTCACTCAATTAAAGAGTTTTTTTTTTCAAATGATCCACACTATTTTGTCAAAATAGAAGTTCTTACGCTATCAAATCATTACAAGTCATTTATGCACTAAGACTACGTGAGAATTATTGTAAAAAAGAACAAATTTCATCTAAATAGTCAAATTTAATGTCTTATTTAGCTCATATGAAAAGGGATCTTAATTTAAATAAATATGTAAAATTGTGCGTCTTTAAAAAAAGAACAAAATTTAATTGATATATTCATTAAACTGTAGTATAAAATTAATATTTTTATTTTAAACGGGGAGTCAATGAGCAATGAGATGTGAATCCAACCTTATAAGAGATTGACACCACTCTTTACCCAAAACCTTAAGGCAATGGGTTAATGGGTCTTCCCACTTATAAACCACTCTACTTTCTCATTTCTATCCAATGTGGGACTTAGACTCACACTTGGATTCCCAACAGTGTCTTCCATTTTTTTTTTACCTTTCAAATTTAAAAATAATATTGCTTTAATGTAATGACTTGTTGCAAATATTTGTTTATATTTATATTTGATCTTACTAAAGTTTGATTTTGTAAATATTTATTGATAATTGATGTTTTCCTATTATGATTACTGGTCTTATTTTCTATCAGTATTTGATTCCTAACTCACAAGTTATGAGAATAATATATATCCGTGACATAGCTCCCTGTCTTGAATTTGTGAGGACATTAAATGCATGAAGTAGTCTGGAAAGAAATGCATCTGAATGTTTACTTTTGAAATAGATATTAAATATGTGGTGTTGAATTGGAATACTAGAAATGGAGAAAGATAATTAAGACGTATAGTAGAGTAGAGCAAGAAAAAGGAATCAGAAAAAGTGGAAGAGAAGCCATAGACTTGGTGCTCGAGTTCACATGTAATAACCAAGAAAGTGCTAAAGGACGGTCAACACCGAAGAAAACTAACAAGAACCTACTCCTATCTATATGCATTTTTTTGTATCTTTTGCATTCCATTAAGTACTCAAACCTCACACGCAATCTCATCTATAATATGTAACCATATATTCTAGTCAACGTCATAATTTTACGGTCAATCAATGCAAAACTTTCAGATTGACCACTCCATCAATAAAGTCTTCTTCCTATACCACCATTTATTTCTTCTTTTTCACTAAATTCATCTCTCCAACGCAAAAAATAAAATATTAAATTAATAAAATTGCTAAATAAACTTTATTTCTCTTAACCCTCTTCTCTTACATTCCATATGCAAACATCTTAAGAAAAACTAATACGATATATAAAAATAATTAAAGTAAAAAGACAAATATTTAATCAGACACTATTATTATATAAAAAGCTTCTATACTGTGAGTACACTAATTCTTCTTCTTATTATTATATATATATATATTTTTTTTAAGAAATACAAGAAGCTTCTTTTTAGCTGCGGAATGCGCGTGGTTGTAACTACGGACAACATGAAATGAAGGAACCGTACGAGACTGTTTTCTCGTCTCACTTTCGTGCCACTTTCGCGCAACAAATAATAATAAAAGTCTTCAACTCGCTCTCATATATTATTTTCTTAATTTCTCTCTCTCTCTCTCTCTCTCTCTCTCTTTATATATACATATATATATATATATATATATATATATATATATATATATATATACATATATAAGTTCCGTGTCTCATTCTCTTATATCCAATTAAACTAATCTATCTCATTGCTCGTTTTGCATCAACCAACCATTGTAGCTTCTCTCATTCCCTATGTCCCTTAATTCCGAAGCAAATCTTTCTTCCATGGAACCAACTTGTGTCGACACTTCTCTCAACCTTAACGTTGTTCCCTCTTCACACACGGACATCGCGGTTAGTATATGTATATACAAACACACACCCACACGTACTATACATGCACACTGTAACAGCAACCATCCTATAAAATGAAGCTTTTTTCGCGATGATCTGATTGCGTTGGAAATTTTGTGACCAGGGAGAAGTTTTGGTTGAAGAGTTGCGGCGTCTAAACTGTGAGAACAAGATGCTAACTGCGACGCTGAACCAAGTATACGAGAACTATCTTGCTTTGCAGAAACATTTGAGTGAGTTCAACAGACTGAAGATTGCAAATTTTGACAAAGAAGAAACAGCATCGCTGAAAAGAAAGGTTGGCAGTGAGAATTGCGCGAATCTGTTTTGCGTCAACGCCCTCACAGAGTGCAGCAGTGAGGAAGAGACGTTCAAAAAGCCTAAGCAAAGTACCACCCCAAAGGTTCACAAAGTTTTTGTACGGACAGATGCATCTGATACCAGCTTGGTAAGTTCCATCTTTTAAGATTCATCTGCTACTGTTACTGTTTGAGTAATTATGAAAATATCCTTGCTTATATCTATGAAATCACAAATTTTTATGAGTTAAATTACTTGGTTCCTTTACTTGATCAATATGAAATAGGCTATTTCATTTTATGAATAGGTATTTGGAGGTTCTAAGAACTAACAAAAGATGCTTAATATGTTTTTGGGTGTTGAAGTATGTGAGGGACGGATATCAGTGGAGAAAATATGGTCAAAAAGTGACCAGAGATAACCCTTCTCCTAGGGCTTACTTCAAGTGTTCCTATGCTCCGGGCTGTCCAGTGAAGAAGAAGGTAAATCAGTAGACAAGTACAGTGATGAATGTTGATTTGTTTTCTGTAACTGATGATGAAGATGTTTGTTAATTAGGTGCAGAGAAGCGTGGAGGATCCAAGTGTGTTGGTGACAACGTACGAAGGAGAACACAATCATGGTGAACATCAAACAGAGATATCGGGGAATTCAGGGAAAAGTGAAAGTGGGGAAGCGCTAGAATTGGCCCAGTCAAGAGTGGTTGACATGAATGGGCAAAAGTCATTGATCCAGCAGTTTTTAGTTCAACAAATGGCTACTTCTTTGACCAGAGATCCTAATTTCACTGCAGCACTTGCTTCTGCCATCTCAGGAAATCTACATCATACTTCTACGCCAAAACGTTGAATTAATTAATTCAGTGCATGTATTTCAACTAAACATTTTGCTTTTAATTTATTATTTTTATTATTATCTATTACATGGAGCATCCTTCTATATAAACTATATTGCCCATCTTTTTTTTTTCAAGAAATACTTATTTACTTTTCAAGATATATTTTTTCTTTTATAACATCACAATATATTTATCTAGATTTTTTTTGTGAAAATTCTTTAATAAAAGTAAGATATATAAAAAATATATTGAATACAAAGCAAGAAAGACACTAGCTTTATATTAGTTCACTTTGTGTTGTGAGTAGATTGTGAATGCCTCCAATTGCGGATTGTGTTGTAAAGGTCTAAAAGACACTTATGTACACATTATTCGATGATGTAGTGTATGTTAAAAATATACAATGACTAACTAAATAAATGAATAATTAATCACTGTACAAATTTTTTAGATTAATATAGGATACCATACTATATAAAACAGTTGTAAAATATGGATGTCCATATCATGGTGGTTTATTTTTATAGAACAATCAATATATATGGAGCCTGTATAAAGAGTTTTTATATTATCGTGCAATTATAAATAATTTTGTAACATAAAATTGTTAATCATTGTACTTATTCAAAATTATATCTTCCAATGCATTACCATGTAAATTTTAAATTCAATTACATTTATAGAAATTCAAAATTAACTAAATATTAATTGCTTATATATATAAAAAAAAACTATGACACATCTTAAAGTATGTTTATTTAATTTTTATTAAACGAAAAGTTGTAACTCATTTAAATTTCTAATATTCAAAATTCATTCAATTAACTTATAGATGCTGCAAAACCAAATTCATTGAATTAACTGTTCTTGTTTGTTTAGAAAACAATAGATTTATCTTTTTAACTCAATCATACTAAATTTGGTCTAATGTGACAAATCGTGTCCCATTGAGGCGTATAAAGTGAACCGATTTAACTATATTAAAAACTTGGACCAAACTTCTTCGAAATGAAACCTGCATGACATTTTAATTGGATACTGGTAATAAGGAATGTCCTTATTCGTATATCTCTATCTTTTTGCTAACATTTGTTAAATATGTTTTTAGTCCCTATACTTTGGGGCGATTTTGGGTTTAGTCCCATTTTCAAATTAAGGTACAATTTAGTCCTTCAACTTTTAAAAACTCTGGTTTTAGTCCTTTTTACCAAATTTTTTTAACTTTATTTATTGTTTCAAACGCGTTCAGTTAACATTGAAGCAAAAATGTGTCAAACAGTGTAAACAATCCAAATGCTATAATGAAACGTGTTTGAAACAACAAATAAAGTTAAAAAAATTTGGTAAAAAGGACTAAAACCAGAGTTTTCTAGAGTTGAAGGATTAAATTGTACCTTAATTTGAAAGTGGGACTAAACCCAAAATCGCCCCAAAATATAGGAACAAAAAACATATTTAACCCCATTCTTTTACTACAAAAACGCATTATTTGTATATTTTCTTTATAGATGTCACAAATTTTCTGATCTCTTGTCAGTATGAAACTTAGAATTCAAATAAAAGTAAAAATTTTAGTTATACGAAAAAATTATTTTTCATTAATTTATAACTGAGATGGGTCTGCTAGTATGTGGGAGGTTTATGCCTTCTGTTTCCTTCTCTATTTCAAACTTTATTTTTTGTCCTTTACTGATACACAGCTTCTTTCCTATTACAGGAAGGTTCTGCATTGTTATGCAGATTTTCTTTGTTGCAGGAAGATACTTCTTTATTTAACGGAATGCTATTTCTTTAGTTGCCGTTGAAAAAAACCATTGCTAAATAAAAAATGTTAGAAGTCTTACCAGATATAAGAATAAATTTAAATATAAAATATATAAGTGTGTGAAAAATTCATCTTATAAGTTTATTTTTAAAGATTGATTAGATTTAAAATTCATTCCTTTCGTAACTTATCTTAATTAGATTAATTAGATTTATATTTATTGAACTTACAATTCCAGTAGCTATCGAACTTGGATTTAAAATTCAGATTCTTATAATAATACTCCAAATATTGATTACAGTATGAGCTTTGCTTTTTTTTTTCTTATTATTATAATTTTAACTTGCAAGACTGGCAAAATAACATGGTAAAGTAAATTGCCAAGTTCAAGGTATTTTTTATTTTGAAACTTTATATTTTCATTGTAGTCCTATATTTAAAAAGTGTTTCGTATTTAAAAGGAAGAACATATTATGAATTGCTACGTACTATTCTTAATTTCGAAGTCGTTTGAGAATTTTCAACATAATATAATAAATCTGACATTCCCTTGACAAATTACATCACCTTCACATATACTCCATCCAAACTAGTGAAATTTAAAACACAAGGGTCGATGAGGAGTTCAATTAATAACTTATAGAAAAATTATAATTAAGAATCATGCTTTGCTTAATTATTTTAGACGTATCTAATACGTATGACTTTTATTCAATGCATTGAGAATTTGAAGATAAAGATTCATTATAAACAGAATTGAAAGATGTTTTATTATTCTGTTTATTTAAGAAATTTTAAAAGAAATTAAAATTTTAGAATTTTATTAAAATAATAAGATTACTTAAAATTAAATAGTTTTTAAATTTCATGTAAAACAAGTAGGAATTTAAATTTTTTATATTTTTAAATTTCCTTTTTTCTTCTTTCTCTTTTGTTCTACGTAAGATATCGATCGTTAGTTTGATTCAATCTGAGACATTATTGATTCAATCTGAGATATGATCTTAATCTAATGCATTTTTTTTTAATGTTTATGGTTTGTTTCTTTTATCAATTACATCAATATTATTTTTTATAAATATTTCATTATGATTTTTTTTAATATTGATTGGAAATTTTTTTGGACAAGTTAGGATTTGTTTTATCACTGTTACGTGGAGAAATTCAATTTACATTAATTGAGAACTAAGAAGAGAAAAATAAGGAACCTAAGATATGGAAAAAACAACTTCAATCAAGTTAGTTAATGTTGATAATTGCCGTAGAAATCACTTAAAAACAATTTCAATCACATCAATCAATTTGTTTTTTCAGTTCTTTATCATTGCATGTCAAAAAAAAATCTGGTAAAATTTGATAAAAAAAGAATAAGATCAAATAGATTTGACTAAACAAATTATAATTTTTAAATTATTAATAACTATTTAATATTTAAATTATTTGATGATATTCTCTCTTTTTTGTCATTTGTGGTGATTTTTTTCCCCTCAAATTGATTTCTTATCTTTAAATTTCTTCAAATAATATTTTGTTAACGTGTTTATGCTTTATTTCAGTTCTCATTTCTTCTCTGTATATTCATCCAAAGAAAATATTAATTATCGAAGGCAATCGCAACCAAAGCAGGTCTTGGTCGGTCAACCATTAGTCCTAAAAGCAAAAGTATACCTTTTGCAAAAATATCAGACATCATGTAGTTAGAGAGAGAAAAAAAATGTGAGAATAATAAATAATAGCATGATATATGAAAAGTAAGTTGGACAAAATCATACATACATATCATAATATACTTATCTATTATGATGGATTTTTTTGTAATAAAATACACAAATCTATTATGATGTCCATAATTATTATATATATATATATATATATATATAAATAAATGTTCAATCAATAATCATTACTTATATATTTAATGAATTTTTTCCTTATAAACAAAACTTTGCATTAATTAACTATATAATCATCATGACCAATACTTTAAATTTATTAAGAAACTACATAAGCGCGTTGTTTTCTAAATGAACCTTTCACTCAAACCCAACAATATATTCCACCAATGCACAAAAAAAAAATCCAAACACAATCATGTTGGACAATTCTTCCACTAACATTGTAAAAATCAAAATTGTTTGAATTTGGCAATACCGTAAGAATTTAACAAATCGTAAGTTGATTTAGTCACTAACGTTAAGAATAACTCATTTCAAAGAATATAACACTGAAAGATACTTTATGAGTTTATTCAACAGTTTGAGATGAGATTGAAAAATAGTGAAGCTTTTTCTAGCAGACTGATATACACATCTAAAAGCACCACTTAGGAAAAAGTGAGTTGTTTTTTTATGGTTTTGGAATGTCCTTTTTGTTTTTTCTATAAAGAACGTGTTAAAACTTTTAGCTAGTTTAGAAGAAAGCACTCAGCATATAAACTGGCAGAAGGCAATACAACTTTTGGTCTTTCACTATTTTAATAAAAAAAATTATTTTTTGACACACTTAAATTTTTTACACTCATTTGATACCATTCTTATTTATTTTTTACTCTCTTCTTTTTTGAAAAACTACAAAATTTTATATTTTTCAACTATTTTATCTTTATATGCTGTGTAAAAAAATGTAAAAATGTGTCGTGATATTATTATTCTTTTAATAAAGAAGTGGTGTGAGACCAAGTAAAAAGCGTGTGAAATCCAATATCGATGAAAATGGAACAGTTGCATGCAGCTTAGAAGTGACATCCTGGGACCATGCATGAATTGGCAGCTAAATTTGACGGACGCTACTAGGTTCATGTTTTCTTCTCAATTTGTTTAATTCTAGGAAGGGATAGCTTCATTTCCTACATGTTTATAGTTATAGAGTGCATGTTGGTCCTACCCTATTTCCAACTTTAGGTATAACATTCCCGATTTATTGGACCGAATCTTCAGTTTTTGACGACTTAAAATCATTGGAAATTTCGTATAAACAAGAAATAATAAAAAATATATATAAATCTTGGTTATAAATTAATTTTGTAAGATTGTTTTAAATTCAAAATTCTATCACAATGCGCATGAAATTTCTGTCAATGACATACATATGTGGTTAAAAACACAATATAGTACAATTGGCAACATACGTATCAATATGTCACATTTAAATGAAAAAAAACTGAACAAATCAATGTGTTTGAATATGTAGTTGAATTGAAAAATTATTGGACCAAAGAACAATATTAATCAAGTAGTTAGAAGAAGACATCTCCATATTTTGTTAGTTTTATATATATATATATATATATATATATATATATATATATATATATATATATGTAGATAAGCTAAAGTAACCCAATTGTTTTTATTAATTAAATTTGTTATTTACTGCAAAAATGATGATAAAAGCATTTTGGCAGACAGAAAAATATATTTACGTAATAAACTAAATAGAATTGGAATGGTTACATGGATAATTTTAAGTTTGATTTACTGAAAGTAGTGAATAGATAAGTGAAAAAAGAAAGAAGATGAAACTAATGGGTTTGTGTAGCTTTTTTTAAAGACTTTATTAAGGTTTTAATTTTCATAATATGTAGGATGTTTTTGGTTTTAGTACCTATTTAAATTTTTGCTTAATTTTTGTTTTTTAGTACTTTAGTAGATTTTCTAAGATTCCAGTGTGTCCTTTTTATATATATTTTATTTTTTTCTTTCTTGTTTGTTGTCAGTAAAAATATTCACCACTATTTCTCTTACACTGATATATCAAAATTCTGTGTTAAAATTTGTGATTATTACCTATGACGACGATTCATTTAAAAGACTTTGAAATATAAGTGAGGAGTATATACAAAGATTATTCATGAGATATTATAGTAAAAATGTCAAATTAGTGATGACCACGTTTTAAAAGAAAATTAAAATAGAATAGTGTGTAAATTGTGTTGATTTTAAAAGGAATATTTGTGATTTCTTGATAACTTATATATTATAAGGATGTCCATAACTACATAAAACTGAACACTTAAATTTAGGTAGTAAATTTTTGTATTTAATTTAACATATTTTATTAGTTTTTAGAGTAAATTCATCAATTTACTTATGGACTTACACAACTAAAAATAGACATTAACCAAATAAAGAGAGATAATTGCAGATATTTATTTATATAAAATAAAAGTTATATTCAATTAACTTTCCATAGTTGAGATAAAAAATCACTAATAAATTATGTTAATGATGAAATTGCATTGTTTAATAAAAATTTCATAATGACAATTATGTTTAATATGAGCTTGTTTGTTAAAGACATTATATAATCATTTTCAATGAATTATCAGAGTAAGTTACAAACATATTTAAAATGTCAAAGTCATATCAATTCATTTTAGTACAGTTAAAATATATTTTTTGTAAAAGTACTACCTTTTATTTTACTATCTGTTGTAAATATGTTGACTTTTTCGTTTTTATAATGTTATTTTTTCTTTTAGTTTCTATTAATTCACAAAACTATTCATAATGCAAAATAGATTCTAGATGGTATACAAATTTTCCTTTTCAATTGTAGCGTTTGTAATACAAATTTGGAAGATGGCATGGGGATGCAAAGTTTTTTAATAATGACAAGTCTTTTCACTAACACTGGGGGTGCAGAAAGAAATCCCCGTTGCAGTATTTGTTGGGTCAAACCAATGGTTTTCCTATTTACACTACCTTTATGCTCATACACTTCCCTTTCTCATTTTGTTCAATCACACCCTCCTGCCATGAAATTCTCTCTTAAAAACAGTTCTTCAAGTTTGTCATCGATTTTCACTAATTCGGGGTTTTTCAGAAGAGTTACGTAGAGTTGAGCTCTAGTTATTATATTTTTGTGTATTTTTTTTATTTTATATATATATATATATATATATAACATTTAATTCAAATATTAACCCGAGTAAAAGTGGGTGAATTAATAAATTTCCTTAAAATTTTACGTAAAATTGAATAGTCATAATGTGCACTCACAACTACTTACGAAATTTATTAAAAAGTATTTTCGAAAAAATAAATTATTCACAAATATTATGTTATATTTAATGATAATTAACAAATTACACTAAAATACATACTTTATTATTAGCAGTGTATTTCTAGCAATTTATTAAAACATATAAAAACTAAAATAATTATTTCAATTTGGTAATGTTATAATTTCAAAAATAGCACTTTTATTTAAAAAATATAAAAATTGAAATGATCATTTCAAATTTTAACAATATTTCAATTTGTTAATGTTATAATTTCAAAAATTGTTATAACTGTTACGCATTTATGATAACTATTTACAAAATTATATTTATCAATTAAAATAAAATCACAAAAATACATTATCAATATATATATATATATATATATATATATATATATTTGAAATATGTAGAATAAGTGATCTTAAATTTATGTTTATTTCATTATTAATTCAACGTTTAAATAATCACAAATTATTAACTTGGTAGAAAATAATTTGAAATATTTGAATTAATCATAATTAATCAGAATAGATAACTAAAAGTTTAGTTTTTATAGTTTGATAATGATTTTTTTATTGCAATAGTTATCACGTCAAATGTTATGGTTACTTTTAATTCCTTTTGTGACTAAATAATTTGGTTCAAAAACGGAGAGTGACAGAATCAATTCCAAAACACTCTAAGCGGTAGGATTTTTCTCAATTATCGATTTATTTTTAACATTGTTAATGATATGGAAAATAACAATTGATAAATTTCCAAGAAAAGGAATATATATATATATATATATATAAGATTATAAATTTCAAATCCAAATATATAGATAAATAAATAAATGTATTTAGATATTACTTTATCTTTCATTTGAATAAAAAACTTACATCTTTTAAAGAAAATATTTTACTCATATAACATGATAAAATATAATTCTTTGTTTTTATAAAATTGTGGACCATCAATAAATTATGTCAATAAAACATGCATAAAAATTATTGTTTCAGAGAACATGTTATGTTAAATTTTGATAGTAAACTTTTTCTTAAAAAAAAATTATAGTAAATTCGTTGATGATAACTTTTTTCTTAAAAAAAATCTTGAAAAAATTGTTGATAATCAACCTTTTGAAAATTTGTTCATAAGTCTATTAATATTTGGGTTAAATATAATAAAATATTTGTTATAAATTAGTTAAAATTGGGTGAGAAGTAAAAATGAAAAAAGAGAGGAAGAAGATAGGAAGAGAAGTATAAGAGTGAAAAGGATATGAGACAACAATTATGAAATGCAAGAAGGCAAAAGTAATACAATTAGAGGAGGAAGAAGAAAGATAATAAAAGAAGAAAAAGAAAAGGAATAGAAAGAGTTGAGGACAAGGTGATGGTAGAAGTGGTAACGATGACAAATGCTATAATTATAATAGTAATGAAAAAGTAAAAAAAGACAAAAGAAAAATAAAATAAAATTTCAGGCTAATAATATGTAGCATAAAATCATAAATCCGTTATAAAAAATAATTATCAACATGACATTTTATTTTTGTAAATGTTAAATTCCAATAAAATGAATTGGTCAAATTAAGTCCAAATCCGAATTACCCAACGCTGCTGTTTCCTGAAATGTATATGTACTGTGTTTAATGTGATGCAGAAGAGAAACAATTTTCATGTCGACCAGCACATAGAACAAGAAGACCAAACATCGTTCGTTAAACACGAACACCTGTAAAATGAGCGACAAAATTTCTAAGTATAACATTCAATCACTACAGTAACCTCAGAATGTAAATATCAATACACATTACATTTTTTTTAAAATAACTTTTTAAATCTAATCGGATTAAATATTTTTTAACGTATTAAATATATTTTAAAATGTTTGTAACATTTTGATATATTTTAATTTAAATATGAACATGAAATATGATTTAATAAGTCAAAAAAATAATTTTATTTATTTATTTTTAAAGTTTTAAAATTAAAGTATTTAAAAAAAAAGAAAAAAAAAAGTTATAATTTCACGTATAAGTTTATAAAAAAAAAAATACAAACATAGTTAACCTTAAATTAAATATGTGAATATATTATTATAATTGAGAAACAAACGTGTGAAATGATAGGAGGCTTGATCATCGGAAGCGCGGATAAGTTGGTGAAATTTATTTCCTAGTCTGGAAATAGTTTTCATTTGGTCGCATTGAGGAACTTTATTTCTCTCTGTCTGCTTTTCATTATATTTTCTATTTTCGTGCCAATTCTTTCAAAAAATGGTGTGTTACTAGGAATGTGCATAACCTATGTTTTCCTAGTAGATGAATTTTGAACTTTAGTTATGATGATTTCAATAATGAGTTGAATATAATGTCAATTATTAAGTTGATAGAGTTTGTTTCACATGTCATCAATGATTCTGATGAAAAAAGAGTTTGAATGGAATCTGGCCGTACCCATAATTCTAACTTCAAATAATGCATTGCAATCAAGTAAAGATTAATACAACATAATAATGTTCTTATGTGCATTAACTCGGAAGAGGAAAGTGTGAACCTACGATGTGTTTGACGCATGCATGTTGAAATACGTTTTAGAATCAGAAATCATTGTTCACAGTAATCCTATTCTATTGTGAACACAAGGAATTTAGATCCAACTCTGTTCCATATACATTTTTTTCAAGGAGAAATATTTGAGAATAATAATACCATCCCGAAAACCGAAGCATATCCACACCATATATACACGAATGAGTTGAAGTTCTTTCACCCCTTTGAAAATATACCTTCTTATAATTGAATCTTGTTTCTTCTTTCTTCAACTTCACATTTCCATAATGGCTGAAAAGGTAGCTAAACCATTCTGGTTCCTCCTTTGCTTACACGAATGTTTTGTGTGCAATGCTTTAATTCTAAATACACACTCACATTATTCAAATGTTTTTGTATGCAAATCTTAACTGGTTTAGGTGGAAATGCTTGAAGCAAAGGTGCAACATATGAAAGAGCAGAATCGTACTCTACAAATGATGCTGGAAATTATGAGCAAGAAATGCCAGAAGCTTCAACTTCATGTTCAAGAGATCAACAATGCAGAAGGCAGCAATTCTGGCCAAAATGAGTTTTCCATAGCACAGAAGGCATCACAAATCTTTGTTAAAATCCACCCGAACGACAATAGTTTGGTATGCTCATTAATTAGTTGTGTTAATGTTCAAATATATAATTGATGAAGTTAAAATGACATGGTTTTGGATATAGATGGTAAAAGATGGTTATGAGTGGAAGAAGTATGGGCAGAAGAAGACAACGAAAGACAATCCTTCACCCAGAGCTTATTACAAATGCGCATTGGCTCCTACATGTCCCGTCAAGAAAAAGGTATATATATATATATATATATATGAGTTTGTTAATTTATGTAAAAAGTTTTTTTAGTTAATACATTTTATGAAAGTGTACCAAATTTTAATGGACAAAATCAAAGAAAAAAAATACTTTAAATCCAAGAATATTTTAATAATTTTAAAATTTAATTTAAAATAAAAAAATAAAATGTAGTTATTTACCTTCCATCACATCATCTATGATTGTATTAGTAGTTATTAGTAGTTTTTTTATTTTAAATAAAAAAATAAAAATAGTTTTTAAAATAAAAAATAAAATAAAAGGTAATAACTAATAAATAACTATCTTTTATTTTTTTTATTTTAAATTAAATTTTAAAATTATTAAAATATCTTTGGATTTAATGTTCTGTTTTATTTTAATAAGGACTTTTTGTAACTTAAAACTTGGTACAGTTTGCTAAAATGTAACAACTAAAAAAACCCTTTACATAAATTAGTAAACCCATATATATATATATATATATATATATATATATAATTATTGATAATTCAAAAATGTTAATATTAATGTTTTCTTAGTTCACAAACCCATTTTTCTACTAACATTAGTTGGTGTTAACTTCAACTATTTATATCCACGAGATTATTTTTTTGATGTTGGATTGATATTTGTTATTCTATAAGCCAAAGTAGTGGTCTAATAATAAGTTATAACCTTTGTGCAATGATATGTGATAGGTGCAAAGAAGCATACAAGATAAGTCTATCGTTGTTGCAACTTACGAAGGAAAGCATGACCACAGTTTTCCTTTTCGTGATTTATTCAGGCCATCATCGACTACACCCGAAGCCTCAATAATGGATAACGATTTACTTATGACAAACATATCAAACGACATCAACATCGACCTTTGTCTATGTAATCGTGTTCCGACAGATGTAACAGATAAACAGCAGAAGGACGGTGGCAGTGGTAACATTAAAGTTCTGGAATGTGTAAGTTCTCTGCTAAAAGATCCTAACTTCATCGCACCATTAGCTGAAGCAATTGTTCTCTCCATCAATAGCCAGAGTGAGCAAGTGGGTCTTAACCTGAGTTTGGGTCTTCCTCAATCGGATTTGTCTAAGTGAATTCACCTCAACAAATTCGTGTTTCAAGAAAAACACCAACAATCCCTCTCTCGCTTTCTATTACATGCACAACACAAGAGTGGAGATTTAGATTTTCTTAGTGTTTTTTTTATAGATAATGTTACTTGTTATTATAAATATTAAATATATTTTTAATTTTTTCAAGTTTTATTAAAAATTAAAATTAATTTTTAAAATTTTTAATTAATTCAGTTTTTAATCTCTAAATTAATATTGAAATAAAAATGTATCCAATTATGTAAACAATTCAAATATTATTATGAAACAAAACTTAAATAAATTTAATTAAAAAATTAAATATACATATTTTTAAAAATTTAAAAATTAAATTAGATCAAAATTTTAAAAAATAACTAATTTAATAATTTTTGTTGGTAAGGAACTTCAACTATAACCTCTCTTTTTTAATGTTTTGTTTTTCTACATCTTCAAAGCAGGATAATAATTTTGATGTTTCGAAAATTATTTTAATATATTTTAAGAGTTTACCATAATAAGAATACAATACATGAAACTCAACCGAAAATTCCGAACCCCAAAATTACAGATACTTTTATGCAAATGTGGATGTAATGAAGTGTTTTATATATATTTTTTATTTTCATATTAGTTAAATTTTAGGTTAGTAGCCTAATGGTTAAAGTTGAGAAGAAAAACGAAAGAGATTATATATTCAACTCTTTTACTTTTACTAATATTTGAAAAAATTTAAAGATGATACGAAGATTTTGAAAAAAAATATATAAAAAATGATAGGTTCAGTTCTATCTTTAATATTTGTCGACAATAAAGAACATGGTAAGTGGGTGCGTAGAATGTATGGCACCGTATTATGTCTGATGAGAACAATAATGAAAGTCACGGGACTTTTAATTGATCAGGTTTTCGTCTCGGTTTGGGGCCATTTGATTACAGAAACAGAGTCACGGAAATATTATTTTTTAATTGGTATTGTCTAAATAAAATTTAGCAAATAATTAATTATTTTTAAAAAATTAAAATCAATTATTATTTAATTGTCTCTAGAATTTTTATGGGCTGTACCTTTTAAATATAATAAATATATTAAATGTATTTGAGATTAATACCTTTGGGATGAAATAAAATTGCAGGGCTTATTTTTTAAATTTTAATTTCTAAAATTATAAAAATAAAAAAAAAACTAAAATAGTTTTAATTTCTAAAATTACAAAAGGAGAAAAACTAAAGTAATTTTAACTTCTAAAATTAAAAAAAGAAAAAAAGGTCCTGTTAAAGTTGATATTAACAAGGAGATTAGTGGATAGTATAAATTATAGATTTTGAGAATAATTATGTTTTGTTAAATTTAAAACTAAAGTGATAATATAATGTAAAGACACAGTTAAGCTAGGGTTCCTTTTTCTTTCTTTCTATAAATGAAACGAAAGGATAATTCAAACACGTAATAACCTTGTTTAGACATGCATTAAGTAAATATTCATAAATTTTATGAATGTCCATATCTATTAATATGTCTATTAAAAGATCTTAACATGTTTTAAGTTTTCTAAATACAACCTTATCTGATTTTAATATTTGTAAAAACTGTTATATTTTGACAGCTAACCCATTTTAGTATTGGTTAATTTCTCATTACTTACTAACTAAAGGTAGTTTAACTTTGAAAATATAAATATTTAAAATAATAATTAAAACTTAAAATTAAGATTATAATATTAGTTTTAAGCGCATAGTCCAATTAAATAATGCATTATTATTTTCTATTAATAGGATACTTATACATACGTTTTAAATTTTTAATATATTATAAAAAATCAAACAAATGTACTTATTATAACTCTTTTGCTTCGTGATATCCAATTAGTAATGTTCGTTAGATTCTAATTCTCTTGATTTTTCTGCTCCTTTCCCACTGATAAAAAGAACCATATAATGTTATAAAATATTTTTTTTATCATGTAAATTATTAAGATGAAATTTTAATAATAGTCAAAGATTGGAAAAAGCAATTTCTAAAATCGTGTTCATTCTAGTCTAAAGTAACGTTTTTTTTTTTTCCTAAAAAAACCACTATATGCCAACAGCTAAGAACACTGATAACACCACGAATCAGGCAAAGTGTTTTTTAATTATTGGTTTGACGTATTTTTTTATTCAAATTTCTTTTTCAGTCGCTTATTTTTTTATACAATTATTATGAGAGTTACCTTGGACGTTTGCAACGTCTATGGGGACCCATGAAACATGTAGTATAAGGATGTTTATGATAATACTATTATATAAAAAAAATATTGTATTTTCATCAATTAACGCAAATGAAAATGAAATAATTCATACATAAGTATTTTTCACAAGAAAATAGTCATTGGCCATTTCATTTATTTATTGATATTTATATTGCTAGCGAACCACATCCACCAATACGTCATTTTCTTTTTCTTAATTTCTAACAAAACTTGTTATTAATACCTAAACCAATGTCCATTACCGTTTATATAGAGCCAAAACAAATAGCGTATTGTCTTGAATGGTGGGTAAAGTGTGTACTAAAATATGTTTTACCTCTTGTTTAGCATATTTGATGTTGTTGGATAAATAATAAGTCATAGATTAAAAAAATTAATGCAATTTAACGAAATACAAAAATATTATTAGTATTATTAGTATAATCTGAATGTTCAGAGTAAATAGTAAAAAGGTGTGAATAAATTAAGAGATAAATATAATGGAGAGGTGGGATAGAGAAGAAGTATAATCAAGAAAAACCTAAGTTTCCCTCCAAAATCCAAAATAGAGGGATTCTGGATTGAACTTTGAAGTTGAATCGTTCGTTATCATCAACCAATTTAATGTCAACGAAACAGAAACATCTCTTTTTAAAATCCCCAAATCTTAAATTTAATCCCGTCGTTCACTCACACTCTCTCCCCCGTCGGTTACGAATTGCTGATATTCTTCTTGCCGATCAAGATCACGACGGCGTCGATTGCATGGACGCCTTCCGAGAAACGTCGACGAAGAAATGCTTTTCGCCTCTCAGACTCGTTGAGTCGCTGCTGGCGCCGCTGAGGCCGGCCAAGGGGGTTCGACTTCAGCAACGCCGGCGGAATGAGACTGGTGAATTGCACGCGGCGCCGACGCCGACGAATGAACTCAAAGGAAGCGATGATTCTATTGAGAACCCTGGTAATTTGTTGTTAATTTCATAGTATTGGCTTCGAAATATACGTAAATGTTACTTTATGTGCTTAATTCCTTTGATGATGCTTCGCTAGTGGTTTTACTGTTGGGTTTTATTTCCTAATTAGTCCTTAGTTGTATTACTGTGACCGTGTTTATTGGACTTGGTTTTAATTATGACTATTGGTTAATATTGTAAATTGTATGTTTATGGATTCCTACATGATTAGTTACACTGCAAGGTTGAATTCCGTTCGTTTGAAATTGCAATGTAACGAGTCACATAACAATTCGTAAACACAATGGTTTTCAATATTATATCGAGATTCTGCGTGAAAACCATTGTTTATGTTCATTTGAAGTTTGAAATCTGTTCTCTTCCAAATACTGTTATATGCATACATCACTTTGTATAATTGTATATAATATAATTCCAGGTTCAGCAATTACTAGTTTTGTACGTGTCTTTCCACAGCGTTCAGGGTTTAAGATTTTCCTTTTACAGCTGAAATTCTGAACTAACTTTTTGTTTTTTTGAATATCAATTCTAAAGATATATGAATAAGTTATGTTTTTCTTTTCTTTTTATGTCAGAGATGAAAAAGGCAAATTAGTTTTATACTTTTACTTATTCATTGGCTTTGTTCCTTTCATTCTCTTCACAGTTCTGCAGCTTTTCTTTTGTCTTTTTTCCGGTCATTGTTGTTAACTAAACGACGTTGTTGATGTTCTGCAGCAGCACAGTTACACGAGAGTGATACATCTTTTAAGCTAGGAGTTGTTTGTGGCTTGCTGTATCTCCTTGCAGCAAGTAAAAATGAGCTAGGTAAGATGGTTGAGCTGCGGAAAGAAATGGAGGTGCTCCTTCAAAACATGAAAGGTGAACTACAGCGTAAAGATGCGCTTCTTAAGCCATTGAAACAGAATGACGCTCTTGCCCTTTCCATAACTGATATTCAAGAAGTTTCCAGCTCTGATAGTCACATTTCTATTCATTCACAAACACAGTATGTTCAACCAGAGTCAAAACGAAATATGGTTCCCAATAATTTTCTAGAGTATAACATAAGTGAACAAGGTGAATGTGCAGAAGAAATAAATGATCTCCAGGCAGAATTTGAAATTGAGTTACAGAGGTTGCAGCTGTATTTGGATGGAGAAACTGAATCCGAAGATGCAAAGCACGAAGGAGTCAAGGTAGATTGTTTCATAGTTTGCTTCCTCCTAATTACCTTTTCCTGACGTTGACATTGAACAATTTTGTTTGATTGATTTATAATTAATCAAGAAGGGAGTAAATTTCCTGGAGTTAGATCTCAATCAAGTCATTACTTCTATTGTTTCTTTGAGGTATGTGTCAACCAACGCATTGAAAGGAAACTACTACATGATCAGTACAACCTGTTAGACACACGAACCTTTCAAATATCAATTTGAGAATAATCTCTTTAATTAGTTGAATGGCAACATCAAGATGAAACTTCTCTGAAAAGCCCTTTTACTACCAAATACCTTTCTAGATAACGAGGCTACTCTTGGTAGAAGAACAAATGAAATTTATACTAGTTTTGCAGTTATGAGCTGCAAATTTTTGTGTGCTTCTCCCTTTTTTGCAGGTTGTAAATACTTTGTTGTGTTACCTTGTGCTTGAGTCATTGGTTATATTATATATTCGAGAATGGCTGAAAAGAGGAATTTGCAGGTTACTGTTAAGGATGTTAAGGACTGTAGTTCAAAAAGCAGCCATAGTTCAAGTTTTGGTGAAATAACAATGGAACCTATAGGAGCAAGTTATGACGTATCATTTGGAGTTTCTCCAATTGAATTGGAGAGAAGGTTGCATGAACTGCTTGAAGCAAGACTGGAAGAACGGATAACAGAGCTGGAGTATGGGTTAGAATGTACAACACAAAAGCTTATGAAGAAAGAGATAGAGGCTACTTGGTGGAAAGACACCGCACGACTTCTCTCACAACACGTTCCAGAAACTTCTCGGTTTACTTTTCCACTTGATCCTGAGATTGCTGTAAATTTGAGTAAATTTATAGGATAGTTTGTATCAGTGTGCAGTCAATTTAGCAACCATAATATTGTTGAATAGACAATTTAATCACCCACTGTTATATGTATATACGTCTCTCTTTTTTCTTCAAAATTTTGGTTTAGCACTCTACAGTTAATAATAATGGTTTGGAGAATTGTTTTAAATAGGTTTGGGAATTACCAATAGTAGAATAGAAATTGAAGTGAATTAAAATTATTTTCCATTACTACACCAGATGTGTGAGCACTGAGCACTATTTATTCTTCTTATGTAAAGATTTAAGTTGGGAACTGGAAGATACTGAAATCTGTTTGATGTAACAAAACTCTAGCTTTTGACTCCCTTTGGGATTATACGTAAATGTTGGTGGGGAAGTGAAAGAAAATAAGGAGGTGAGATGGAAGGTTAGTATTTTGTGACACTAAATGATGTAAGGAAGGGAGGTTTTGCATGGATGTCTCGTTTTGTAGCTTTAGGTTGGGTGGTTTATAATTAATAGGAGAAAGGAAAAGGAATATGTAAAAGGAGAAATGAAGCAAGGATTAGTTTCGGTTTTGGTACAGTAAGTGAAAAATAAAAGGTTGGGTAAGTTATTGAGTTTCAAAGAGAGAAGAAAAAGGAGTAGAAAAAAAAGGGGTTGAATCAAAATAGGTTTCGGGTTTAGGCATTGGTGATAGAGAAGTGTGCATGAGTGAGTTTGGGTCTCGGTGGTAGAGATTTTATGAGTGGGTGGATGGTGTTAAGATAGGTTTGTTTGAAAAGAAAGGGGAATGGGAAGGAAAAGAATGAACATGGGTTGTTTATGCTAAGGTGAGAGAAATTCTAAGGTGAGAGAATTTGATTGTGTGAAATATGGTGTGCACTTAATATTAAATGAAGAGAGAGAGAAAAAAAAAAACTTTGCATGAGAGTTACGTATTTGGTGTGAGAAAGAGAAAAAGTGAGGGAAGTATTTTAGTTACTTGAAAGAGTGTGAGAGAAAGTGAAAATTTAGATAAAATGGGTTATGATGCAAATTCATATTTTTTTGGTAATTATGGCTTTCTGGTAGTTTCGTTTTAGTATATTGTGCACGTAATTTAGAAAGCTCTGCACTTAGTTTAGAAATCTATTTTTACTTAGTATGATTTATTTTATTTATTAAAATAATATAATAATAATAGTAATAAAATAGACAGTGGTACCGAGATTGTAAATTAGTGAAATCTTAGTATCATGCATGTATTGAATTACGCATAATTGTATACTTGTTCTGGCGATTAATTTTAATGAGTGTTCGATTAATGTATATTGTGGAGAATGAGTATGGAGTTGAGATTTAAATAGAACCTATGTATTTTCTTTGTATTTTTGTCAGATGTAAGAGCTTTTCGTATTGCGATACGAGAAGATGGTTGGATCTCGCTTAGAGACAGAGATTCGAGTGTCACCCTTCCTCTTGCAAGAGGAAAGAAAGGGTTGGATGTCTCGCCCAAAGACTTCTGCTCGTGCTGAGTATAGTACTCGGTGGTTGCGCCCAACCGAAGTTTTACTCGTTAGTCCTCGAGGAGTCGGAGAGATAAGTCTGAAGTTGCGATGGAAGACGACTCGAATCACCCTGTTTTGCGAAACAGGTTGGGCGACAAAGTGCAAGGAAATGACGTCGGTTTGTGATTGGATCAGTGTTAAACTCGCTTTTAGTCGCATCAAAGCCAACAAACTCAGTTTCCCCACTAATGTAGTAGAGGGATAACCAAGGATCAATCCAAGGACTCAACTATGATTAAGTCTAAAGTGTATAGCTAAATCTTGCTTTTATTTTTAACTAGCTAATTACTAAATGGGTGGGAACAAATAAATTTAATGTAAAAAAAATCTTAAAAGAAAAGAGGAAAGAGATCAAATCTGTTTTAAAAAGAAAAGAAGAAAATAAAATGTAAAACAGAAAGTAAAGAACAAAGACCTAAGCTAAATTGCAAAATAAGAACTGCAAGAGCAAATACAAATATAAAAGAAAGACTACAATGCCTTAAAATCAATCCTAAAAGCTACTGGATATGCAAAAACATCTTAACCTCTATTCACAAGAAATACCAAAAATAAAGGAACAAAGTAAGAAACACTAGTTAGAACAGAAATTAGAATCAAATCCATGTGGATCAGTGCAAAGAATGTGTGATCACTTTTCAGGAAGACATCCTAGGGAGTTAAGCCCATCACAGGGTCTTAAAGTTCATTTGGTGAACTCAAAATATGTGATCTCCAATCAATGTACCAAACCAAAGTGAATCCAACTCTAACTTTTGTTTCTAACCAAAATCAGAAGTAAAAGCACCACCTAAACTATTAAACAGAACAATGTGTTGGATAAAAGTCACAAAGCTGAACTAAATTTGCTTGAAATGGCCTATCAATTGATTTATTATTATACAGGAAGACATCCCGTTCATGAATTGCCCACCTCGGGGTCTAAAGTTCTAATATAGAACTTAAAATGAATAACAATCAATTGATTTCCCAAAACAGAACAGATTCAATTCAAGCTTATGATTTTTTTACCAACTTTGAAACTGAAACACAATTAAACCTATTCTAATTAACATTCACAGACAGAAACTAAAACAATTAGAATATCTTTTCATTGAACTCCTATCCGTCTCGGGAAGACATCCCGTTCATTTACACCCACCTCGGGGTTGTTTAACTCCAAAACAGAATTTCAATATGCAGATTTACGAGTTTAAATCATTTTTTTCTCAAAACAACACAATCACATAAGAACAGAAGAACGAAAAACAATCAACATAACAGAATTGTAAAGCACTTAACACATAGAAACATCAAAGAAGAATACATTTTATTAACAAGAAATCAAAAATACAAAAATGTACCAACAAAAAAGTGCAATCGAAGCCACCACGGGCTGTCACCACCGTGGTTGTGCGCTCCAAAAGCAAGGAAAATGAAAACCCTAGTCTAAAACTGTAAAATGGAAAGTGTCTGTTAGAGAGTCTCTCTGTAAGTCTAAACTCTATTTACATGGCAAGAGCCCCTTTTTATAGGGTTGAAAAGAAAAGAGAAAAGAAAGAGGGAAATGGGAAAGAGGAAACTTGTTCTCGACGCTGCTGAGGCTTTGATCGGACGGTCAGCATTTCTTCTGCCTCCCAGCCGTTAGATCCTCCACATGGCAGCACCGGTCATCTCCAGTCATCTTCTCCGGGCAACTCCTTCGGTCACGTGCCTTTAGCTCTTGCTTCTCTCGTTCTCTTGTGAACCAAGCCCTAGCTTTGGGTTTCTCTCTTTTCCTCGCTTGAATTTCTCGAGAGCTTGTGTGAATGAAGATGAGGTGCAAAGACCCCTGCAGCTGCTGCCAAGCCACACCAAAACGACACCGTTCCACTTAAGTTGTAATCAGCCCAAATCCATAGTGTGGTAGTAGCGTTAAACAAATCCCATGTGCAGACCAAAACGGTGCACTTCAATAAACGCTGATGGACCAAAACTTGCGTTTCACTTAAGCCCATAATTGTAGACAACGACCAACTTAATTGCAACGCCCAATTTCCATTGCCTCAACGCATTCCAACACTGTTTTTTTTAATTTGCAGTTTGGCAGCATCCCTTTCAGCTCGTGGCAGCAACATCTCAATTCTTCTTGTCTAGATCAGACCAGCAGCTTAACAAGCCAAATTCATAGTGCAGCCCAAATTCTTTTTTCAATCAACCAAATCTGCATCAAAAAAAAGAAAATCAATCTAAACTTAAAGAAAAGAAAAGGAATTTTATCAATTAAAAAGAAAAATTTTTATTAAAGATTTTCTAAAAAATATAAATTTTCTAATTATTAACCAAGACTAAAATTTACATCTAAAAATCTATTTTTAACTACAATTTTGTAAAACTAAAGAATTTAAAGAAAAACCTAAATTTATCCTAATTCTAAATAATTAAAGACTAAAATGAACTAACATGGACTCCTAAGCACCAATAAAAATGCAAAATATGAGAGTTATCACACCCCACACTTAGACAACTGCCCTCTTGGACAAGGACAAACTGAAAAAAAAAAACAAACTCAATTAGAAAAGAAATGACTAAACAGAACACAAGGTACACAAGACTCTATCACAATTAACTCAACACTGCTAATTTACAAAACAACTAGCTATTTTTCTCTATTCAGAACTGCACAATCACAATTGTTCACTCCAAACCCAAGTTTCAGCAACTCTAGCAAGCAAAGAACAATCAGATTCAACCAAGACAAGCAGAAGAAACATTTCCAGAAAAGTAGCAGCCCAAATTTCAACCTCACAGGACAAAGTGTTTCTCTCAATGCACTCAAGTGTTTAAGATAAGCCTGTTTCACTCCACATGTCATGATGAACCACAAATCTTAACTTTGGAAAAACTCTAGTTGACACTGCTTGAATCATGATAACTCTATATCACTAGGACTTGCATGGCTTTTAATGTAATGGAGAATGGAAAAAGCTAGATGGATGGGAAATAGGAGCTAGAATGGATTAGAGAATTGTGAAATAGAAGCTGGAATGGATTAGAGAATATGCAAGAAAGAAGGGAGAATCTGAAACTTACTGCAGGTATTGTCTTTTAGCTTGGCCATAATCTATTTTTTTTCTTTCTTTCTTTTCCAGTTCTTTCTTTCTATTTTTCTCATTTTCTTTTTTTTTTTTCAAACTTCATCTCTTTTTTAGATCAGATTTTTCTCTTTTTAGAGCTTTTTTTTCTTCAATTTCACCTCTGGCCTCACTCTTTTCTGGTTTCTGAGTTCCAAATTATCCCTACTTCTGACAAATCTCTCAAGGTTGTTTATTGATGGGGAAGATAGTTTATAATGGATGGAAAGCAAACAAAAGGCTACGGCTCAAATGAGGGTACAATGGAAAGAATTGTGAATGAGAAGAAGAAAAAGGCCTAGATCATCTCTAAAGTTTTACCAAGATCAAGCACACTCAAAGAGAATTAATACAAAATCAGAACTGTGGCTATACATGCATGCAATCACACTAGAGAGAAAAAATTTGGCCCAAAACTCTCTAGGGTTAAAGATTTGTCAAAATTGAATTTGCTACTCTCTATCATGCAAAAACTGCTTATTTGAATTGAACTAACTGCAAAAACTACTGCTAGAGGTACGTTTACTCAAATATAGAGCTAAAGACCTATTGGCAATCTATCTTGGAGGGACACTGATAACACTCTAGATTTGCATATTTTTCTAGGTTAAAAATCCTTTCTAAGAGTTCTTTTCTTTTTAATTGTTTAGAATTAGGCTAACTTTAGGATTTTTGTCTGAAATTGTAGTTTTATAAAATTGTAGTTAAAATTAGACTTTTAAGAGTGTTTTTTTTAGTAATTGCAAATAAATAGGAAATTAGGATTTTTTTAGAAAATATTTGAATAAAAATTCTTTGCTTTGATTTCTTTTTATATGTTTTAATTTCCTTTGATAAAATGCCCTTTTCTTTATGCAGAGTGGGCTGGCCATTTGAAACTGGGCCTTAGTCTTGGGCTGTTCTGGAATGCTGCATTTGGTTTTAAGTTGCACTGAAGTAATGAAACGTTGCTGCCACGTGTTGAAGCTGTTGCACAAGCTGGATCTTGTTTTCTTATTGGGCTGCTGATATAAAGTGGACTGATGCACTTGAAATGGGCCGTGGATGGCTAAAGCAAGTTAAATAAAAATGTTGCGGATTAAAAGAAAAGTTGGCTGCCTACGCTATTGGACACTTTATGCTGAACGCTGAAATTAGGCTGACAGATTATTGCTTGGACCATGGGCTCTAGTTAAGAGAGACGACGTCGTTTTGGGCGTTGCTACTGCACAGGGGTCTCTTCCCCTCATTTCCATTTGCAAAGTTGTTGAATCAATTCACTTAGAGGCAGAGAAAAGAAACTTGTCCTTGACTTAGGGCTTTGAATTCGAGTGAGAAGAGGAGAACTCCACTGGATGCGCACCATTGACCAGATACCTGACCGGCGTGTTGACCGGAGCTGACCGGTGGAAATGAAGAGCTGATCGGATGGCTGGAAGTGGAGCTCGCGTAGGAAGAAAGATGGCCATCCGATCAGAACCTCAAAGCGTCGAGAGCAAGTCTCTTTCCCCCTTTCTTTTCTCTTTCAATTTTTCTTTCATTCTTTCTTCAAACCCTATATAAAAAGGGTTTTTGCCATGTAAATAGAGCGGGGACGGAGACCTTCGAACAGACACTTTCCATTTTTCTAGTGTTAGATTAGGGTTTTGTGTTTCGTGCTTTTGGAGCTCACATCACGGTGGTGACAGCCCGCGGTGGCTCCGATTACACATTTGTTCGGTATATTTTTTGTAATTTTTGTTCTTTGTTAATAATATGTATGTTGCTCTATGTTTCTGTTCTTTGCGATTATGTTGTGTTTCGTGCTTCGGTGTTTCTTGTGTTGTGTTCATTAAAAATCAAATTGGACTCTGTGATTCTGCATTCTATGATTCCTTTTGGAATCAAATGACTCTGTATTGAGCATTTTTTTACCGAGATGTCTTCTCGAGCCAGAGAAGAGTCCAATGCATAAAGATTAATCAGATTTATTTTTCTCTTTCTGTTGTTTCCTAGTATGTGTGCTTGTGCGTTGATATTGAACCTTGTTTGAGAATTGTGAAGAAAAACATCCACAATTTTACATCTGGTTGGATGTAATTGGACCCTGGATTGGGCCTAAATTTTCAGGAGGTCTTCTTGAGAGATGTTATGCTTCATACTTATCAAACTAAGTTCAATTTCAGTCTTGCATTCCCTGTTTTTGTGAAACTGTGCACTGATTGATTAATTGAGTAAGAATTGCCATTTTAAGTTCTGAAATATGAACTAAAAAGACCCTGTGATGGGTTTACCTTTCTCGGAATGTCTTTCTGAAGAGTAATTGAGACTCTTTTGTTCAATCTATTGCACATTTGTCTCTGTTCTTTGCTTGTGCATGTTATCTTTGGTTTAATGCTTTATTTTTAATATTTCTGTTGAATTGATGTTGAATAGTCTTAGGTCTGATTGTGATTTTTTTCTTTACCTTCCATTGAGTTCTGTTCTGTGATGATCTAGTCTTTGCCTTTACATTTACATTTCTAGAATAGGCATACAATTAGGAGATTCATTTGTTCATTTTTTTCACATGTTGAGCACTAGTTTTCTTTAATTTGCATATTTCGATTCATTAGTTTCAGATTCATTTTAAGTGCATAGATTATGTTGCTGTTTCTACTTTTAGGAAGTTTACGTTTCTATTTTCTATTATTTTCCTTTTAGTTCTTATTCTTTCCTTCTTATAAACAGATTTTTAGTTTTAATTCTTTTCTTTTTAATTTCTTTATTTTCAATTTAATTTCATTTTCCCCACCTGTTTAGTAGTTAGTAAATAGTGAATAAATACAAGATTAAACTTTACACTTTAGACTTAATCATAGTTGAATCCTTGGATTGATCCTTGGTTGACCACTATACTTCATTAGTGGGGAAACTGAGTTTGTTGGCTTTGATGCGACTAAAAGCGAGTTTAACAGACACAAAGCTAAAATGTTAAGTAAATTAACAAAAAGTTAAGTAAATTGTGAAACACAATCTAGAAAGAATCTAAAAATACCTAAAAAGAATTACCTAAAGCTTTTGTACAACCTAGACAAACTAAAACTGGATAGTATGTAACAAAAGAACCTATGTTAACCATAACAAACTCATTGAATGGAAAAGAACCTAGGAATCTAATTACGAAAACCAAAACAGAACCTAGAAACAAAAGGCTTAAGAAAGAATCTATTATGAAAGTTAAAATAGGAAAATAAAATCTGAGAAATGAAAGAAATCTACAATTATCGCTATTTACCGTAATAACCTTAAAGAATATAACCTAAAACATCCTAAAAAAAACCTAACAGATTTACCTAAGCTCTATACAATATGAACAACTAAAACATCACAATACACAACCTAAACAATCCAGGACAAAACATGATGTAACTAAGGAAACTAACCCAACTAGAATAGATTCAACTAAGACCTATGACAGCTTCTAACTAAAACTTCTATGCACAAGGAAACAATAAAAGAGAAAAGAAATTACATGAACAAAGAATCAACAAGGAACCTAAACAAATCCTAACAGAAACAATGAATAGGAAAAGAACAACTTAAAACAAATCCTAAAGTAGAAAGAACCTAAATCAAAGCTCTACAAATGGAAAACAGTAAGAAGGAATAAGGAATGAATAACACGAGGAAACAATAAGAAATCTAAAACAAAGAACCTAAAACAGAATGTTGTTAAGCTAACAAATCCTAAAACCAAGAATCTACACAATTTCTAATAAAAAAAACTAAACATAACCTATACCTATCAAAACAGATACAAAAGAAAGGAAAGGAAATTTAAAACAGTATTTAAGATGAAAAGAACCTAATACGGGAAGCTAACTAAAGACTAAAACATAACATAACAATGAAAAGAATTTTTAAAACCAACAAATCTTAAAGCAATTTTATTTACAAACTGAAATAGAACCTAGAAAATGAAAATAGACTAAAACAACTACTAAGAAAGCTGCAACATAACAAGAAACTAAAAGAAGGAAAAGAAATTAGGAAATAGGAAAAGAAAGGAATCCTAAAAGAAGTTCTAATAGAAACAATGCAAGTAAAAGATCCTAAGCTAAAAATAAACTAAAACAGATTATGAAAGTAGGTATTTATAGACTAAAGCAAGAATAACAGACTACACTAGGTATTTTAAACCAGACCATACCTAAAAATTAAGAGAAAACAGTTCAGAAAAAAAAAATTACCCCTATTTTATTGCTAAAACTAAGGCTAAACAGATTATATTTACAGCAAAACAAAAAATTTAAACCACTACCACTACCTTCCCACCCCCACACTTAAGAGGCACATTGCCCTCAATGTGTGAGTGGGTAAGGTTTCTAAACAGCACAAACATATTTACAGATCAATCAGGACACAATCATGCAAAACTGAATTGAAAAGTATTAAAATTGAACAAGACAATGTATATAACAAGAGCAAGAAAGCTGAATTTAAAAGAACACAACATATACAAGAACAGAGCTAGAAAAATAAAACTAAAACTATAAAGCTACAATGAAAAGAAAATTTATTCAAATAGGCCACAAGTCAAAATTGATCTTTTTAATTTTTATGTAAAACAACATATTATCTATTCTACCATTTATTATGTTGTCTATGACTACTCTCTTTACTAGCAAATATCTAAAATTATTAAAAAGAACAGATAAGAAAGATCTTATTGTTTTTGGTCTTTTCTGATTGGCTCCTATGTGCAGAGTCTTTATGGTTGCATTGAAGTCCCTCTGCTCAAGCATTTGTTGCAGCAGTCTCAACCCTCCACTCAAGGTTGGCAGTTGGCTATTCACGTTCAAGACTCCATGAGCAAGCTTGACACCATCTATTGCCTCCACCAGGGTTGCCTTTTTCTCTGCAGCTTCCTCTTTGTTTAATTCATTATGCCAGAACTCATTGGGTGCATCAATACAGGCTGAAAAGCTATCATTCATTGAAAATAGTGTCAAAATCATTGCATGGCTCTGAAGAAGCACTAGATACATCAAGATATTCAATTTCAAATGTTGAATCACAAATGTGAGTGTGTGCAGGCATGATATTAACAGTATCCAGAGCAGGTTCTATGGGTTCAACTTTAAACAAATCAAGCATTAAATTCATATTGAACCTCAGAAACATGTATAAAAATGTCAAGTTTAGAATAAACCAGCTCAGGTTGCAAACCAAAATCTGTGTTCTCAGCAGCATCAGTGGATTCATCAGAGTCATTTCCATTCAGCTTGCACATAATGAACTCTTCCTTGACATCTGCAAAACTGTTAGAAGCAGAACATATGGCAGCATTTATTTCTTCACAAATTCCACAACCACCCCTAAGGCATGTACAACCAGTGAGTTTTTCATTTCCTAGCTCCACAGAATTTAAGAACTCAACAAACTCAAGTTCAAGTTCTAATCCTAAATCAGTACAAGCATTTTCAAAATCAGCAATATCAACTTTCACATCATCAAAAACTGCATCTCTATCATCATGAGCATTTGTTTCATCATCAATAAGTGCATTTACATCTGTGCAATCATTAAAAACACTAGATGCAGGTATATGAACTCTCTCAATGGAAAATGCTGAATTTATGATATTAGACTGACCAAAGCAAGGAGTAAAATCAACAACCTCTACAGGCACATCATGCACATGATCAAACACAGTGAAATCAATTTCAGGTTCACATACATCAGCATCAAAATCCATTTCATAGTACTGAAGCACCAAAACATGGTTGACAACTTCCCTCATTTTTTTCAAATATTCTTTGGACTTTCTGAAATCAGTTTGTACTTTCAGCACAGTAGGTTCAGTTTTTAAATCAGCAGTACAATCAATTTCAGAATGAGGTGCAATACTTTCATCACCATCACAATACACATTTTCACTCAATTGAACACTAGCAGTGGTTAAATCAGATATAGGGACAGCAACAAAACTATTACAATCATGAATCAAAGCTAACTCCCTAAAACCATCAACTAGCTTTTCAAAATTAGCATCAGTGTAGTTATGGTCATAAGGTTCACATACATATTCAGAACTATCAACAGATGCATTCATACATTCATCACTCATCAAAGAATTGGAATTATCATCATCAAAATTAAAAGCAGAATGTGAATCAATGAGAGAAGGATTAGAGTATGCATTTGCTGAGGTGGGTGGACACTTAATCTCTTGAAATTTTGTGGCAGCAGCTACCGTCAATGGTGCTTCAGTAATTGCAGCTCCTTTCTCCTCTTCAGCTTTCCTTGTCAGCTTGTTGACAGCAGCTACTAACTGAGCCACTTGAGTGGTCAATCCTTGAATTTCAGATGCTGGAACCCCTTGCTGCCATTGATCACAGAATGTTGGCTGCCATGGCTGCACTGATTGGCATTCCTCCTGCTCCAGTTCATCATATTGATTCCAATGAGACAGCTCTTGTTGCATAAGCCAGGGTGACTGCTCACAATAAGGTTGAAAACAGGGAGGTGTTTGCTGCAAAGAATACTGACAAAAAGGCTAACAAAACAGGTTAAATTGTGGTGGCTGAGCATTGTAAGGGAAAGGGAAATTACCATATGCAGAGGAATGATCCATGCTTACCAATTTCTCACCAGGATAAAACCAATTAGATCAATAAGGCCTCTATCACAGAATTCAACAAAGAAATGAAAGAAAGAAAATCTATACAAGCTAATATTCACAGTTTCTACTATGCATAACAGATCCTAATATACAAAAATGCAAAAAGAAGACACAGATTCTAAACTAAAAAGAAATAAATATGCACATGAAACAAAAACACAATCAAGAAAACAACCTAAACAAGACTAACCTAACACTCTAAAACTCAATTCGATGAGTCCCCGACAACGGCGCCATTTGTTAAACTCGCTTTTAGTCGCATCAAAGCCAACAAACTCAGTTTCCCCACTAATGTAGTAGAGGGATAACCAAGGATCAATCCAATGACTCAACTATGATTAAGTCTAAAGTGTATAGTTAAATCTTGCTTTTATTTTTAACTAGCTAATTACTAAACGGGTGGGGACAAAGAAATTTAATGTAAAAAAAATCTTAAAAGAAAAGAGGAAAGATCAAATCTGTTTTAAAAAGAAAAGAAGAGAATAAAATGTAAAACAGAAAGTAAGGAACAAAGACCTAAGCTAAATTGCAAAATAAGAATTGCAAGAGCAAATACAAATATAAAAGAAAGACTACAATGCCTTAAAATCAATCCTAAAAGCTACTGGATATGCAAAAACATCTTAACCTCTATTCACAAGAAATACCAAAAATAAAGGAACAAAGTAAGAAACACTAGTTAGAACAGAAATTAGAATCAAATCCATGTGGATCAGTGCAAAGAATGTGTGATCACTTTTCAGGAAGACATCCTGGGGAGTTAAGCCCATCACAGGGTCTTAAAGTTCATTTGGTGAACTCAAAATATGTGATCTCCAATCAATGTACAAAACCAAAGTGAATCCAACTCTAACTTTTGTTTCTAACCAAAATCAGAAGTAAAAGCACCACCTAAACTACTAAACAGAACAAAGTGTTGGATAAAAGTTACAAAGCTGAACAAAATTTGCTTGAAATGGCCTATCAATTGATTTATTATTATACAGGAAGACATCCCGTTCATTAATTCCCACCTCGGGGTCTAAAGTTCTAATATAGATCTTAAAATGAATAACAATCAATTGATTTCCCAAAACAGAACAGATTCAATTCAAGCTTATGATTATTTTACCAACTTTGAAACTGAAACACAATTAAACCTATTCTAATTAACATTCACAGACAGAAACTAAAACAATTAGAATATCTTTTCATTGATTGAACTCCTATTCGTCTCGGGAAGACATCCCGTTCATTTACACCCACCTCGGGGTTGTTTAACTCCAAAACAGAATTTCAATATGCAGATTTACGAGTTCAAATCATTTTTTTCTCAAAACAACACAATCACATAAGAACAGAAGAACGAAAAACAATCAACATAACAGAATTGTAAAGCACTTAACACATAGAAACATCAAAGAAGAATACATTTTATTAACAAGAAATCAAAAATACAAAAATGTACCAACAAAAAAGTGCAATCGAAGCCACCACGGGCTGTCACCACCGTGGTTGTGCGCTCCAAAAGCAAGGAAAATGAAAACCCTAGTCTAAAACTGTAAAATGGAAAGTGTCTGTTCGAGAGTCTCTCTGTAATTCTAAACTCTATTTACATGGAGAGAGCCCTTTTTCATAGGGTTGAAAAGAAAAGAGAAAAGAAAGAGGGAAAAGGGAAAGAGGAAACTTGTTCTCGACGCTGCTGAGGCTCTGATCGGACAGTCAGCATTTCTTCTGCCTCCCAGCCGTTAGATCCTCCACATGGCAGCACCGGTCATCTTCTCCGGCAGCTCCTTCGGTCACGTGCCTTCAGCTCTTGCTTCTCTCGTTCTCTCGTGAACCAAGCCCTAGCTTTGGGTTTTATCTCTTTTCCTCAAATGAATTTCTCGAGAGCTTGTGTGAATGAAGATGAGGTGCAAAGACCCCCTGCAGCTGCTGCCAAGCCACACCAAAACGGCATTGTTCCACTTAAGTTGTAATCAGCTGAAATCCATAGTGTGGTAGCAGCGTTAAACAAATCCCATGTGCAGACCAAATTCTCCAATGCAGCAACTCAAAACGGTGCACTTCAGTAAACGCTGATGGACCAAAACTTGCGTTTCACTTAAGCCCATAATTGTAGACAACGGCCCAACTTAATTGCAACGCCCAATTTCCATTACCTCAACGCATTCCAACACTGTTTTTTTTTAATTTGCAGTTTGGCAGCATCCCTTTCAGCACATGGCAGCAACATCTCAATTCTTCTTGTCTAGACCAGACCAGCAGCTTAACAGGCCAAATTCAGAGTGTAGCCCAAATTCTTTTTTCAATCAACCAAATCTGCATAAAAAAAAGAAAATCAATCTAAACTTAAAGAAAAGAAAAGGAATTTTATCAATTAAAAAGAAAAAATTTTATTAAAGATTTTCTAAAAAATAATATTGCTATTAATAATTATAATTATAATAATATTTTCATCCACACAATTTTTTATAATAAAATCTATCATCTTATTATTCACAGTCCTTTCTTTCTAATTAATTGTGTTTTTATCATAAAATTATTAAAACGTTTTAATAATTGGCCTTTAGGTTTTGCTTTAATATGAAAAAAGAAAACCCTTAAGTTAGCTCACCTGAAAAGTTAAAAAAAAAAGAAAAGAAAAGAACAAAGGTGTTGGTTCCTTCATCACCACCCCTTCTTCCTTCACTTCTTCATTCCTGTTTTACTCTTCCCTTCACCTTTCTATTCATGTTTTACCCTTCAGTATAATTTTATTTTCAGGGTTTATATTTTTTTAACTTTTATCCACTCCAATCACTTACATGAATGGTTTGGTTTATGTTTAACCAACAAGCATTTGTTATTGACAATTTCTTTCTCTCTTCGATCTCATCACCCAAACAACACAACCATTTTAATGGTAGTCCCATGTTTTTATGTTTCATTTTCTTCTGTATCTTTATTTTTTATACTTCTTTCCATTATTGTTTCTTTTGAACTTTTTTATTGTTTATCTTACCCACACTAACGTACGAAGAGTTAAACAATCTCATATAAAAAAAATGTTGATACATGAGGAAGAAATATACGTCACAATGTGTCAGAAAAAAATATTGTGGATGATAGTTAATTTTATAAAAAGGTTGAAACATTTTATATAATCATTTAAAAAAAATTAAATATTGAAATTTTAAAACTTTGAGAGAGAAATTTGATCATTTAAATTTAGAAAATTTTAAATTATAATTAAATAGTAAGAATTTTGAACTTTTCAATTTTTTTTAATTAATTCATCTATACATTTTTCATTTTTTTTATTCCGTTATCATTTTGAAATTGAGATACAGGTACTTTAATACATTTTACTAACAATAATGAATATTTCTTTCATGTTAACAATCGTTAATTTCCAGATTTATTTTGCAATCATTTTTTTTACGAACATTAATGATATATGTTTCCATTGATGTGAATTTTTTGTCAATGTCAATAAAATTATATTTTTTATGATGTTAGTCATAAAATATTCATTAGTATTAGTCATAAAATATTCATTATTGTTTGGAACCGCTGTACTGCTGAATGACCACTGTAAACACCCCGCACCGCCGCACCACGAAAAGTCATACCACCACACCACGAAACCAAACGGATATAGAGACAGGAATATGGAGAAGAACCAAACAGATATGGAGAAGAGAAGTAAGAGTTGAGATATGAGAATAAACGGATCTAGTGAGAGTTGAAGGCGGTAAGAATCTGGAAAGAGAGAAAGTGAGACTTGAGAGAGTGAGGAGGGAGGGGGGAGAGGGTCACGCGAGTGAAAATAAATGAGTAAAAATAGATAGAAATTTAGGATATCAGAATAAAGTAAATAAATATGGTTAAAAGTAAAAAAGACTACTTTTGTAATTAAAAATTTTTTGTAGAGAGTTGAGGAGGTGGAGAGAGAAAGGGTGGTGGTGGAGGGAGCAACACCCAAAGAACAATTAAAAAAAAGAATTGATTGGGCCAGCCTAGGAAAATTTATTTTTTCTAAAAAATAACAACAAAAGTCAGGTCAGCGTAATACATTTTTGGATGCACCTTGGTCTTCACCAATGGACACCTTTCCTCGTTTGGGCCTCAACTTAAATCTTTCTCCTGCACTTCCACCTCTCATGGGCCAAATACTTCATAACCGATTTTTTCATCTTCGCACCTCTACTCTTATTGGGCTGTCCTTTATTTGTTTTTGTCTTGTTTAATTTTATTTTATTCTTTTGTTTCTTATTTTTAGTATTTGTTTGATTTGTAGTTTTTTTTTCTTTTTTTTAATACATGTAACCTTGTACGATAATCCCTCAACCCTCTGTAATGTGCTTTATTTTTATTGGGTTTGTTTCTTTGTTGCACTTTTTTAACACTGCACATACTCATTTCTAAAAAATATTCAACAAAAAATAATAAAAAACCATAAAATCTCCAAAATAAAAAAAAAATTACTTTTTTTTATATGGCTATTATGTGATTCTTGATTCTCAAATTAAGAATTGAGATAAGTTGGAACAAGATAATGTCTTGTCAAGTTCATTTTTCAAAAATCCAAAGTTCACTTTTCAAAAATAAAAAAATTTCCTATAATCATTCCCAAACATTTTTCCAAACAAAATTTCTAAACAATTTCCAAACATATTTTCAAAAGAACTACATATTCTTGATTTCTCATATGAGAATACGTAAGCCAATCCTTGTTGAACTACTAAAAAAAATAAAAAATATTATTTATTTCATATTATTTTGTATTGTTATTTTTGGGAAAAATAATCATTTTGAAAATCACGTCATATTTGTATATTTAATTAAATGTACTGTCTTTGAACTTGTAGGATATTCCAAACTCTGATTTTCAAAATCTTTTAAACATTTTGTCGTTGTCCCGTCGCCATTCTGATTGCGATACACACACACACATATATATATATATATATATATATATTGATGTCAAAAGTTGTCTTTTTCTACTTTATTATTCATTTGAAATTTTAAGATTTTTCATTAATGTAAGGCTATGTTTTTTTAATACATGTTTATTTTTATTTTAAATATATATATTTTTTACTTGGACTTTTGTGAATTTGAGAGTTGAACAACTGTAAGAGCTTATGTTTTTATTTCTCAAATATTACTGCTAATTTTGTATAAGGATTACCTTCCAAAATATGTTTGTTATTTAAGTTACTTATTTATATTTGTATGTTAATTTTATGTCATGTTAATATCTTTTAATTTATCTTTGACATTTGAGCTACTTTTATATATATATATATATATATATATATATATATAATTGCTTTTATTTAAAAATACTAACCTCTTAATATAATTGGGTTTATTTTAATTGTATAGTTGGGGTTTATTTTAAATGTGGGATAACTATGGTATGAAGTTTTTCAATAATTAGAACCGCAAACAAAATTATTAGATTATTTTAACTCAAGCCAAAATCAAACCTCTACATTTATGTATCTATCTATTTGGTTGTTATAATTTTGTAATCATCTATGTGAATTCATGTAGATGTGTTCACTAATACCACAATCAATAATTATTAAAGCAACTTTAATATATTCACTAAGATCTTTAGTGTCACCAGCCTACAATCTATTTTTAAAACATAAAATTTGCTTACCCACAATTAAGATAACACTTAATATTAGTTTTTCCAATCCATCTTATACTACACACCTAGAGCACTCCGTTTTATTACTTTAAATAATATTCATTTACCATGATTTACAATTTATATTTGTCATATAAATTACGTTCTTAAATATGATTATTATACTGAAAATTGTACTCAACATATACTGACTACTAAATTTCAAAATCATATAACTTTTAACTACAACAAATATTCATTTTCTTTAACCATTTAACAATAAAAAATAATTATGTAAATTCTTGAGAACGTACACATATAGATTTTATTATTATAAATCTATTTGAAATCAAATATTTTAATATATATTACAATAAAATTAATTAATTATTTAATTTTTTATATTATCACACTATAAGAAAATTGTGATTTATTTACCAATAATTGCATACAGATTTAGATTCATAAGTAAATTAGTTATTACATACATATTTTATTCATAAATATAAAAATTTGAGTTACATACAAGTTTTTTTCTTAGAATGTTAATAAATTTTGCTACTAATTTTCCGTATATAAAATTGTACATAACTAGGTTAAATATAATTTTTGCAAATGATATTATCAATAGATAATTATATAGAATCCATAAGTAAGATAAAAAAAAAATACTTACTGATTTTACATAAAAATTTGAAAATAATTAATTATTAAAACTTAAAAATCAAAATATGATTATCCTCTCCTGTTCACCACTCTCGCGCTCCCTCCCTCAAATCACTCTCTCACTCATAAATAACATATTGCAAAGTATACAATGAATTCCACTTTGTATTGTTTGGTGTAGAGGAGTCGGCGACGACAGTACCTTCCTCCTCTTCGCCCTTCTTTTTCATTTTAATTCATTTGAGGATGTTTTCTTCAGAATTTGCCATTGAGTGTTTTGCTCACTCAGTATCTCATGTTTGTTTCTTACGTGTGTGTAAAGACCTTGGTAGTGAAAAATTATGATATCCAAGAATTTGGACCAAAGGTGGAGATCCCAATTTCGTGTCCTTCACTCCAAAGCAGTTTATCAAATGCAATTTCAAATTTCTGTCTCCCGTGTCCATTTCTGCAATTTTGAATATTTTGTTGCTGACAATGTCACTTGAATTATATTACATATATGCATTAAATACATTTATGTATGTCGAGCAACATACTCATAACCAATTTAGGAGGAATGGTGCAAATGACTTAATAACAAAACATCTCTGTCAAAATGGGTCACAACGCAAGCCAATCCAGCCCACTACAAGTTCGGGTCAGGTTGGATTTAAAAAAAATGTATTTTTTTTATACGGATCAAGTTTTAACCCGACTAATGCGGATTTTTAATTTTAAAAAATAATATTTATTATTTTTTTGTTAAAAAAAATATTTAAGTTTTCTATTTTCAAAATTAATTAATCACCATGGAGTGAAATTTAAGAGTAAAATTTGTTTAGATTTGAATTATAAAAAGTTTATAATTTTTTTATTTAAAAAAAATTGTAATTAAGTGAGGAGTGAGCCAACCCGTTTACCCACCAACCAGTGATAGGTCGGATTCAAATTTTTCTGACTCGCTAATAAATGAGTCGAGTTGGATTGACGCACTAAGTGACCAATTTGTGGTGAGTCAAGTCGGTCAGACCGGATGGTCCGTTTTGACAACTCTACTTGAGCATATAAGTCTCCTTAATAACGTAATAAAAAGGGAATGTTGTGGTCTACCAAGAAACCCGCCTTGAGGAGAACGTTGGATTGGAGCTGTGCGAACCCGATTCGACCTCCTCGAAACTTCTCCGACTATGAACAACACAACGAAATGATGAAACCAAAGCTCCAAAAGAGCTGACTCGAAGGATATGGAAAATGAACACAATGAAACCCTAGAAAAGAGGGGAAACTGGATTTGGACCAATTAAACAGTGGAAATCAAAGTTTAATCGGTGAAAAAGGTTTGGATCGGTTCAACAAAGGTTTTAATCAGCTAAAATTGAAGGAAATGGAAAGATAAGAAAGAAACCCCAGGTTTGGAGGATCTGTGATCGATGAAAAACCTAGATCTAGGATTGCAAAGGAAGAATCAAGGAAGAAATGAGGTTTAATGTTGGATCTGTGATGAAATGGAAAAGATGACTTACGAAATTGAAAACAAGCTCTGAAAATGGAGGAGCTCTCGAGGACGAAGCGAAAATATAAACGTGAGAAATGAGTCTCGTGGAGGATGCGAGAATCAAATTGACGAGGACGCGTCGGCCAAGACGTGTCAACGGAGGAGTGGCTGAGGCTTGCACGGGAAGCTGAAGATGTGTCTAATGATGAATGGATCTACGTGGATGGAGGAGAAAGAAGGTGAAGCACCATGGACTTTAGAAAATGGAAAATAGAAAGTGTGCTGGCTAAAGGAAGTGGCCTTATTCTTTTAGATCCACTTTTCTTCCTCCTAGATCAAACTCGAATATGCAATATACATTAAATATATCTTCAATTAATATCAATTCAAAGAAGAAATTTTCTACAAAATCAAGAGAATAAGGACTCCTAGTTACAATTGGTTTGAAAGAAAAATTAATTAAAAACTCAACAATGATTGAAAAACAAGTAAAGAATTGAAACCTTCTCTTTTAGGTTTCATGGTTATAGTAAGAGTAAGAATTGCCCTTAATAACAATTGCTCCTCCTCTCTATTTTCTAACTCTTGCAATTCTCTCTTCTATTCTTCTTCTCTCATCTCTCTTTCTCTTCTTTTATCTCTTCCTCTTTTCTTCTCTCTTGTCTTCTTTTATCTTTTTCTCTCTTTCTCGTTACTTCTTCTCTCCTCTCTTCTCCTTTCTTGTATTCTCTCTTTTTCTTCTCTTTCTCTCTTCTTATCAAATTCTAATTCTCTCCCCATGATCATTTAAACTCTCAAGAAACATTTTTCCATCGTCAATGCAATCTCTAATTAATTACAAGTTTCCCAAATTCTAATTCTCTCCCCATGATCATTTAAACTCTCAAGAAACATTTTCCATCTTCAATGCAATCTCTAATTAATTCTAGGTTCCTTTTAATGCTGTAAGGCACAAACTTTCTTCTCATACAAGCCTTTAAATCATACCAATCCCTAATGATAAACTTTCTTCCTTTCCTAATATGGTATTGTCTTTCATCCCACCACTCTCTTGCATGATCTTCTAACTTGGAGAGATATATGCTAAGGACATAAGATTGACTCCATAAAAGATCAATTTTGTCAACTTTTTCCTAGGTATATTAATGCACCTATGTCTTTACCAAAGAATAGAAGATTTCATCATTATTATCTAGGATAGACAATCTATATGTAAAAGACCTAGAAAAAACCTATATGAACTATAACGAGACATCTTTGCTCTTAAAAATTTTCTTATTCTAAAGGATTAAATGTTTCACTTTTAAACAAATCCCAAGAGAGATGAGTCATAAAAAATACTTAAATACCAAATCTTACCTTAGCAAAAATATGTCTTAAACTACTAGCTAATTCTCCTTTAAAATAAAATTACCTTTAAAATCAAAGGACACAATAAACAAAGAAAATTGACGAACTCTAAGACCCCTAAAACATACGGACTCTAATGTGACAAAAGTCACACCTAAAGTGAAACATAGAATCACATACAAACAAGCAATATAAAATTCTACTCCTATGTCTAGCTATGCTAAAAAAAACTAAAAAGAAAGCAATTAAAGTTGCCAAGAGTTTGGAAAAAGCACCATGGACTCTTCCAATCTACTTGGACTTTATAAGAGGCCTTTTACAACAAACAGAAAACTAAAAACTAAGAGTGACAGTGGGCTGACACAAGCCCATCAAATACAAACAAAACAAAATAAAATAAAGTTGAAATCCTATGCTAAGCTACTACGGTCCTGGTTCATTCAGCTTTGTTGCTCCATCTTGCACAAAATCTTCAAGTATCCAAATGTTCCTTTCAACTCTCGGTCTCAATCAAGATCTATCTAGGTCCAATCCTGCAAACACAAATGACCAAGACTGCTGTCACTTACACCCTTAGCCAAACACAATTGACTTTCAAGTAATTTAAAAATCTTATACTAAGGTTATATTATTTCCTTTACCAAACCAGCTCACTTTTAATTTTAATTATGTTGTTAATAAATTCTAAATAACAAAATATTTAATTTTAATTAATTTGTTTCCCAATAAATTACTTTCCTTCTCATTCCAAATTAATTTTTCCTTTTCCAGTAATTAATTTGATTCCAATTAATTACTAAACAATAAATTTCTCTTTATAATAATAATTATTACTGTTTTCTTCTCTCTCTTTACAATTTAATTTTATTAGTTAATATCTGATAACCACGAATCCTACACACCCGAAACCAAACCCAAATAAACTTTCTTATTGTTGCAGTTAATAATTTTATTTCAGATCAACTCTGGGCCTGCGGCCCAAATAGGTTCCCCCAGGAACAACCCAGATTTTTCAGCCCAATCAGGATGAAGTTGTCAACATCGACCACCTTGACATCCACGGCCACCACCGTCAGCGTCTCCCAAGCCACCACTTGAACCACCAGAGAGCAATCCAAAATCATATTAGGAACCCCAAATTAGAGACGAAACCCATATCCCATCCATTTATTTTAACTGAAATTACGAGATTAAAATACCATAACAGGAAACCCCAAATTCAATTTGAATGGAACCCTACGTCTCAAATCGAAGAAGGAATCAAATCATCAGTTCAACACAGCAGAAACCCCCAAAATTGAAGAACAACCGAAACCCTAAATCGCAGAATCAGAACCCCCAAAACACAGTTTCGTTTTTGACGCTGTCATCGCCGGAAACTCAACCCCTCTTGTCGTCGTCGCCGGAGGTCACTCGCGACGAGTCGCCGCCGTGACGCCGATCGCACTCAGCCGCAATCAAGACTGACCCGCATCCACCATCATGGTTTGCTTCGAAGGAGGAGGCTTCCACAACGAACACCGCTCCAAGGACGCTCACGTTCAGTGGTCTTCACGCTGCTACTATGTCATTTCCTTCGCGCAACTGGAACTCGCAACCCTCCACGCCGAAACGACCACTGTGCGTATTATAGGTGGATCACGCTTGAACCACCAAAGTTGCGTCAGCCGTCGTGAAGAAAAGAAGAGAAACCTAAAGCCTATAGGTTTCGCGTGATGAAGAAAGAAAAGAAAGAGAATGGATAGAATGAGGGCAACCTGTGTGACCCTTCGAAGGAGATAGGGCTGTATCCTAAATTTGGTTCAGGCCCAATTAAAAACAGAAAGCGAAAAAGAGAAACACAGTGTAAGAAACAATTAATTTGGTCTATGATAACTAACCTCAATTCCTATTAAACGCTAATTAAAAGAATCTCCAGAACCCAAATTTTAATTTTAATTGCAATCAAAACGAACCCTAATTTTTATTATATTCCTGACAAATCTAATCTCCATAAAAGAAGAATTCAATCAGGTGAATTCCTATTTAGGATAGGAATTAAGGAATTCAATGACGATAATTCCTGAAATTCAATACCGTGAATTCAAAAAGTGAAATTAATATAATAGAATTTAATGTCTATTAATTAAATATGATATATTCATGGTTGGAAAGCTTATCCAAAATTTCCAAATCATACAATTACAGTACAGATACATGGACAGTTTCCAAATATAATTTACAATTAAACAAATAAATAAATATTTAAAATCAATACCACAATCTCATTCATCATATAATAACACAAAGGTGAGCTTCCCATACCTGATCAAAAAAAATAAAATTTCTCCCTTTCTTTTACAAACTTTCCTTTCCTTCAATTTTTTTGTCTAATACTATCTTTTTTCTTCTCTCACAAAAGTAACGAATCACTCTTTCTACAGTTTCCTTTCTTTTTAAATAAAACTTAAAGTAACTGCTCTTCCTAAAATCTTTCAACAACTATTTAAAAAACTTAACTGTTACAACTTTTATTTTCTTTTTCTGCTTATTTTATTTAATATAAGCCTCTTGCCCTCTCAGCCAAAAAAATAAATAAATTTTCAATAAAGGTTACTTATAAACCTATCTCCCTAGGATTTGAACTCACATTCATTCAAACGATAACAAACAATCACTGCATTCAAATTAACAAAACCATTAAATAACATAAATTTTATGTTCTAATCAAGACTAGAACACATAATCATTCAACACCTCAAAGAACTCTCCCCCATTGAGCTACACAATACTTTATAATAACATGCAACTTCATTAAAAATACTCCTCGGATCTTACATGTTCACTAATACCAGAATCAATCATTATTAAAGCAACCTTAATATATTCACTAAGATCTTTAGTGTCACCAACCCGCAATCTATTTTTAAAACATAAAATTTGCTTACTCACAATTAAGATAACACTTATTATTAGTTTTTCCAATCCATCTTATACTACACACCTAGAGCACTCCGTTTTATTACTTTAAATAATATTCATTTACCATGATTTACAATTTATTTTTGTCATATAAATTACGTTCTTAAATATGATTATTATACTGAAAATTGTACTCAACATACTAAATTTCAAAATCATATAACTTTTAACTACAACAAATATTCATTTTCTTTAACCATTTAACAATAAAAAATAATTATGTAAATTCTTGAGAACGTACACATATAGTTCTTATTATTATAAATCTATTTGAAATCAAATATTTTAATATATGTTACAATAAAATTAATTAATTATTTAATTTTTTATATTATCACACTATAAGAAAATTGTGATTTATTTACCAATAATTGTATACAGATTTAGATTCATAGGTAAATTAGTTATTACATACATATTTTATTCATAAATATAAAAATTTGAGTTACATACAAGTTTTTTTCTTAGAATGTTAATAAATTTTGCTACTAATTTTCCGTATATAAAATTGTATATAACTAGGTTAAATATAATTTTTGCAAATGATATTATCAATAGATAATTATATAGAATCCATAAGATAAAAAAAAATACTTACTGATTTTACATAAAAATTTGAAAATAATTAATTATTAAAACTTAAAAATCAAAATATGATTATCCTCTCCTGTTCACCACTCTCGCGCTCCATCCCTCAAATCACTCTCTCACTCATAAATAACATATTGCAAAGTATACAATGAATTCCACTTTGTATTGTTTGGTGTAGAGGAGTCGGCGACGACAGTACCTTCCTCCTCTTCGCCCTTCATTTTCATTTGAATTCATTTGAGGATGTTTTCTTTAGAATTTGCCATTGAGTGTTTTGCTCCCTCAGTATCTCATGTTTGTTTCTTACGCATGTGTAAAGACCTTGGTAGTGAAAAATTATGATATCCAAGAATTTGGACCAAAGGTGGATATCCCTATTTCGTGTCCCTCACTCTAATTAATTCTAGGTTTCTTTTAAATCATACCAATCCCTAATGATAGACTTTCTTCCTTTCCTAATATATATTGTCTTTCATCCCACCAGTCTCTGACATACTTTTCTAACTTAGAGAGATATATGCTAAGGACATAGGATTGACTTTCTCTATAAAAATCAATTTTATCAACTTCTTTTTCCCATGTTAAATATGTTAATACACCTATGTCTTTACCAAAGAATAGAAGATTCCTATCTGGTTTAAACATTTCATCATTATTATCTAGGATAGACAATCTATATGTAAAAGTCCTAGAAAAAAACCTATATGAACTATAACAAAAAATCTTTGCTCTTAAAAGTTTTCTTATTCTAAAGGATTAAAAGTTTCACTTTTAGACAAATCCCAAGAGAGATGAGTCATGAAAAATGCTTAAATACCAAATCTTACCTTAGCAAAAATATGTCTTAAACTACTAGCTAATTCTCCTTTAAAATAAAATTACCTTTAAAATCAAAGGACACAATAAACAAAGAAAATTGACAGACTCTAAGACCCCTAAAACGTACGGACTCTAATGTGACAAAAGTCACACCTAAAGTGAAACATAGAATCACATACAAACAAGCAATATAAAATTCTACTCCTATGTCTAGCTATGCTAAAAAAAACTAAAAAGAAAGCAATTAAAGTTGCCAAGAGTTTGGAAAAAGCACCATGGACTCTTCCAATCTACTTGGACTTTATAAGAGGCCTTTTACAACAAACAGAAAACTAAAAACTAAGTGACAGTGGGCTGACACAAGCCCATCAAATACAAACAAAACAAAATAAAACAAAGTTGAAATCCTATGCTAAGCTACTACGGTCCTGGTTCATTCAGCTTTGTTGCTCCATCTTGCACAAAATCTTCAAGTATCCAAATGTTCCTTTCAACTCTCGGTCTCAATCAAGATCTATCTAGGTGCAATCCTGCAAACACAAATGACCAAGACTGCTGTCACTTACACCCTTAGCCAAGCAATGTGCACAAAAATATATATGGGGCAGTAAGAACTTCCCTTTCGCTGTTCAGTGTTAGATGATGCTGGGAAAAGTTGCTACTGCTCCTCACTAATGGTTCCAAGGATCCTGCACAAAGAGTTCCAACTAAATCAGCAGATCATTCAGTGCTTAAATTGGACAGTTTTATTCAGAAACAACTAACAAGCTGGAAGAAATTAAACTAATCAACTCCCCTAATCAAATGATCTTCTAGTTGCTAGTGCTTTGAACAAAATCAGAAACCTCCTTGCATTTTACACTACCCTGCATCAACATATATATCAGTACATCTCATCAACCTTGATTCGTGGCAGCCAAAAGAAATCAGATCAGATTGTAATTCAAACTCTCTCTCTCTCTGCACTGATGTTTCTAATATTGCAGCTTTCAAACAACTATGACAGTATTCACTATCTAATCTGAAATGACTCAAAGAGATAGCTTACTCACTTTAATTTTGCTAAACTATCAAAAACACTAAACCAGCACAAATTTATCATGTAAACTACACAACAAATTAAAAAAGTTCTCTCTTTTTCTCAGAGTGGTGCAGCGGGTGCAGTTAACAGATCCTAGTTGCTCTCAAGTAGTCGCTTCAACTGATACTGCACGAACTTTATATATTTCTCATCAGCTGAAATCTGCAGACAGTTCATTCCAAAATCAGTATATCACACGCTGCTAGCAATGACAAATTAGAAACAGAAACAACTTGATCAGACAGAGGCAACTAAACAACTCCCTTTGTTCTCTGGCTTTCACTGTGTGCAAGTGTTGTGTTTCTTCTAAATGCCTTTCAGGAAAGAATTACTATTCCACTTAATGTTGCAGTTTATAAAGTGCTTTTGAACAGCTTAATGCCCTGTAAATGTTAATCAGAACAAAAACTGCACAACTAAATGGTCAGCACATTTCAAGTTCAAAACTTATTTCAGCACTTAAACAAAAACACACTCTCAGCAAGAAATTTGGCTCTTAGATGTAGCCACACACAAAGCTCACAAACTCAAGACTTTTTCTGGAGGCTTCTCTTTAAAAACATGAAACACACAAATGGAAGGTTTGGAAGGGAGATTCTCCCTTGTCAGTACAAGGCTGGATAGTCCTTTAGACCACCACCACCTAAGAGGCTACCAAGCACACAAACCCTCTTTCAATTTTCCAGAAATCCAGAGTGAAAGTGCTTCTCAAACCAGATTGGCTAGGCTAAGCAAAGGCAGGCAAAACAGAACAGATCAAAGCAATGGAAATGGACAACACAGCAGATCAGACAGACTCAAGACAATCTCTAGAATAGATGAAGAAACCAATTAAAAGCTTCAAATTAAGACCAGCAGATCAGAATGCACATGTGATGGACAAAACCAGAGTTATCAATCAAGACAAGCAAGAAACAAAGCTTTCAAGAAAGGAGGCACTCAAACAGAACCTATGAATAGCTCTAGAATAGATGAACAAAGCAAATAAATGGTCAAACAAGGAACTGCAGAATTGCAGAATTGGGAAAACAGAACTGCTATTTGCACAAAAACTTGGATTTGGAAGATTTGGTGCAGTAATCATTTTGCGTTTTTCCGCATAATACACCTTATAGCCAATGAATTCAGCACAAGCATATCCAAATACCTGTATTAATGCTCTATTAAGTCGTAGTTACACATTTGAATGGCTTTTTCTCATTATTACATCTGCTTGGGTATGTCAGAAACTTGCCTTTTCTTTTTCTTTTTTTTAATCACCCAATTCAGACTTAATAGAACAACTTTTAAACACCAACAGTGCAATAACAGATTCCAGATTCGAAAATAATTCTGCAGTAGTGAATTTAAAAGTCCAAACTGCAAAGACTCTAGGAAATTGATTAAACTAGAAGCTTAGTAATGAACTAATACCAAGCAGAACAGACACACACTAAAAGACATTCAAAGAAGTACCAGTTCGGTGTAGCTGGCCAAAACAAAATTCTGCAGATTAACAATGTGCAACCAAGCTAGGCTAAACCCTTCATTTGCTCATTTGGTATGCATTTGTTACTTACAAAGCAGAATTTAATTCAAATATTCCAGATTCGAGTAATACTGAATTGAAACTGCATGTAATTATGCACAGTGAAGCAGATTCAAATAGCAATGCAACTTATAACCTCTGCCACTGAAATCTACCACCAAGCTCATTCAACCGAATGTCATAGCATGTATTGATGAATAGAATTTACTCAGTGCAGTTTCAAAGACTTGTTCTGGAATTAAAACTGAATCAATGCTTAGAATGACAATACACACACTGAAATCAGCATTGATACATCCTTAGCAATCTGTCATCGAAGCTCATTTAACAATTTCATAGCTTCTTTTGATGTACAGAATTTACACCAAAGCGTACTTCAATTTTTGACTCACGAAAGAAATGACAAGAAAAACAAAGCACTGATTAAAAGGAAACAATGCACATGACATATAACATAACAGAAAATGATTTCAAAACTTAAAAGACTCAAATAAATTAGAATCACCGAATTAAGATGAAAATAAGACTCAGATCAAAAACGCAAAGGCACAGAACAACTCAACATACAATTAGAACCTATTTGAACAGAAATAAAACTCAATCAGAGAAATTAAACTCAACAAATGCGAAATCAACACAAGACATTTAAGGAAAAAATAATGAACAACTCAATAAACGCAATAGAACAAATGCGAATCAAATGAACAGCTCATGGATCAACCCAAGACAAAACGAAAAGAAACCAAGACAGAGACGCGAATCAAAATCATATGAAACTTAGATAAGACGGAATCAATAAAACACGAAACAAGAAATAACAGAAACGGAATCAAATGAAAACAAAAATCAAAGACAGAGACAGAGTTACTTAGCTGTTGACGCGTGCTCGAACCTGGCTCTGATACCACTTGATGGAAGACGCCTTGAGGAGAACGACGGATTGGAGCTGTGCGAACCCGATTCGACCTCCTCGAAGCTTCTCCGACGATGAACGACGCAGCGGAATGATGAAAACGAAGCTCCAAAAGAGCTGACTCGAAGGATATGGAAAATGAACACAATGAAACCCTAGAAAAGAGGGGAAACTGGATTTGGACCGATTAAACGGTGGGAATCAAAGTTTAATCGGTGAAAAAGGTTTGGATCGGTTCAACAGAGGTTTTAATCGGCTAAAATTGAAGGAAATGGAAAAATAAGAAAGAAACCCCAGGTTTGGAGGATCTGTGATCGGTGAAAAACCTAGATCTAGGATTGCAATGGAAGAATCAAGGAAGAAATGAGGTTTAATGTTGGATCTGTGATGAAATGGAGAAGATGAGACTTACGAAATTGAAAACGAGCTCTGAAAATGGAGGAGCTCTCGAGGACGAAGCGAAAATATGAACGTGAGAAATGAGTCTGGTGGAGGATGCGAGAATCAAATTGACGAGGACGCGTCTGCCAAGACGTGTCAGCGGAGGAGTGGCTGAGGCTTGCACGGGAAGTTGAAGATGTGTCTGATGATGAATAGATCAGCGTGGATGGAGGAGAGAGAAGATGGAGCACTATGGACTTTGTAAAATGAAAAATAAGAAGTGTGCTGCCTTGGAAGATTAATATGAGGGAATATTTTCTTTTAATTTATTCATATATGAGAAAGTAGGCAGTGAAAATGTGAGGAAAGGATCAATGAAGTCTTTTGTTGGTGTGTGAAGAAATAGAGGGAAAGCGAAAGACACTTGGACAAATGTGAATAATCCAATTACCTTTTGTTTTATATCATTTTCTGGACAACATGAAGGTTTATCCACTTTTTATTTGAAAGAAAGTCATGTTATTCTTGTGATGAAGGCTGAATTTTTGTTCAGATATAAAAGTAAACAACTGTGACTAAAACACAGTTAAATTTAGAATTAAATATAAGAAAAATCGGTTACATAATAATCATAATGCTGCTCCAAAAATATAAAAAAATAAGAAGAAGAATTGATTGCTATTAGAAAAGAATAATAATTTTAATTAGTGTTTTCCTAAAGTTTTTTTATTTAAAAATTTATATTTAATGATTGAAAATAAATTTAAATATTAATCACATATAATATTATTTATATATATGGAATATTTTATATCTATTAGGATGTGTTTGCTTAATGGTGTCACATATTTCGAGAAAAAATTGAAGATAGATTTATGTTTTTTTTTGTTTGTTTTATGAATTTGAAGACAGGATTTAAGTGAGAATCATCAACAATAAGATAGGAAAGAATGTATTATACAAACTAAAATAATGTAATCATTCTCAGTAGAAAAATAATGAAATTAATTCTTTAATATTGTTATCCATATACTTTTATATATATATATATATATATATAAAATGGATTTTAATATATAAAAATCGATATGATTTTTTACAAGTATATATATAATTTTATTTTATGGTTTAAGCTTTAGAATTATTCTTTTATATATGTATAATTATTTTTTATTTTTTATTACATATAATATAATAAAATAATTATTATTATTTTAATGATAACAACTATAATAGTAACATTTTATTATTTTGAATAATAATTTAATTTAATTTAAGATAATTTTTATATGTATGTATATATTATTAATAATAAAAATAATAAAATTAGAAATAATTATATTTATAATAGTAATAATTTTATAATTTAATGGGGAAGAATCGATTTTTTTATGTAATAATTCTGCTTTCTTATGTATTGTAAATAGTTATTATTAAAAATAATATAATTATATTATTAATATTAATATTGTTATTAATAATGATAATAATAATATCATTATTAATAATAATATTATTAATTTTAATAATACTATAATAGTTACTTTTTATTTAAAATTAAAACTTTAACATATATATAAAATTATTTTATTTTCTTATATATATATATATATATATATATATATATATATATTAATAATTATTGTTATTATTATGATTATAATAATAATATTTTTGTAATTTTAAATAATAATTTCAATTCTATCTTAACATATCTTCTACTATTTATATCATATTTATTTTTATGGATAAAATAGTAAATATCTAAGTTTATTTATTAAAATATTTTTTAATTTATCATACCAATTATTTTATATAAAAAAATTATAAGTTTTTTCTTCAAATTCCTTTATCCATTTCTTTAAATATTTTAACCCAAACATTATTTGAATTCCTTTAAAGTCCTTTATTCATTTTCCTTCTAATAATCTTCTCATTCCAAAACAACTTTAATAAATTAAAAGTAAATTTAATTTATAAAAAAGGAAATTTGTTAGATATTAAAAACATCTCATTTTAATATTATACATTCCTCTTTATTTTATTTTTGGGTTCTAATATATAATATTTTTAAAAATTGTGTTAAGGTGAGAGGACACATACGTCTCTCCGGTTTCCTTTCAAGCAGACTACAAACATTTTAATAATTTTCATAAAGTCAGAGTAACCGTTTTTTGGTTTCGTACCCTTTGCAGCAAGCATTTCAGAATTCACACTCCCACTCACTCACAGTAGAGTATAGAAAACCAAAAAACCACCATAGTTTTATTCTCCTTCCAGGAAACGCATTCATGGGTCACATCGGTTCCAGCAAGGATGGCACAAAGGCAGGGATGGCCACCGCGATGATGGATATCGACGGTGACAGCGGCGACTACGACCTCGGTGACCTCTACCTGACCAACACCGAATTCAGCGGAGAGGACGTATTCCGGTACCACCTCCAGAAGTTCTCGATGTTGTTCTTCGATGAGTACAGTCTGATCAGCCACCAAATAAACTCCTACAACCACTACGTCAACGTCGGCCTCCAGAGAACTTTCGACGGCTTTGGTGACTTGGTCGTAACGCCCGACCCTTCCAAGAAGGGAGATAACGAGCACTACCGCTACGCCTCCATCAAGTTCGGCAAGGTCAAGCTCGACAAGCCCATGGTCTGCGGCGGTGAGTTAAACAACCAGGAGTTGAAGATGCTTCCGCGACTCGCGCGGCTTCAGAGGATGACTTACGCTTCGAAAATGAAAATAGTAGTTAAAGTTCAGGTAGGGAAAATAGAGTGCCGGTGTTGTTTTATTGTGTGTGGATAATGTAGGTTTGTTACCTTTGTTATAGCAATTTCTGATGTGTGTTTGTGTGGAATTGTAGGTGTATGTTCCGAAGAAGATTCGGAGTGATAAGTTCAAGACTGGGAAGGAAGAGTTCCTTGATAAGGAGATTCTGACGGAAGACGAGAGGGAGATCATCATTGGCAAATTGCCTGTCATGGTCAAGTCGGATTTATGTTGGATGAAAGGTGAAAAGGATGATTGTGAATTTGACCATGGAGGTTATTTTCTCATCGAGGGTGCCAAGAAGGTTGGTTTGTACTTAATTTTTAAGGATTTTTAGGTTGACTTTAATTTCTTGTTTTGATTTTGTTGGCCTTTATTTTGTTGAGTTTTACAGTAACTACTTTTAAAATCATATTTAGCTCATTTTCTGACTGAATGGAAATTTTCTCTTGATCGTTATTGCGTGTTTTCGATGCATTATTTCTTTAATGTTTATGAATTTGTTTTCTGTGAAAAATCGTCGCAGATTTTTATTACACAGGAGCAACTGTATTTAAAGAGGCTTTGGGTTATAAACAGTCCAGGTTGGATGATTGCATACGAGTCACAGATCAAGAGAAATAGGATGGTTATTAAACTAGTAGGCAATCCTAGGAATGAAGAAGGGGAGAATGGAGACATGTTTCTCAGTGTGTATTTTCTATCTGTTGAGGTTCCTGTGTGGGTACTATTTTTCGCACTTGGTGTCGGATCTGATCAAGATGTTGCAGATCTCATTGGTTGTGACAATGATGATGTTAGAATTCAGAATATTCTCCTTGCGTCTGTTTGTGATGCTAATGAGAAATGTGGTACATTTCGGATGGGTAGGAATGCAGTTCAATATTTAGAGAAGTGTATAAAGGGTGTCCAATTTCCACCTCCCGAGTCTATTGAGGAGTGCCTTGAAATTTATGTCTTTCCTGGAATCAACGGCTTAAACAGAAAGGCACGTTTCCTTGCATATATGGTGAAGGGTCTCTTGCTGGCTTATACTGGCCGCAGAAAATGCGACATCAGGGATGATTTCCGTAATAAGAGGCTTGAATTGGCCAATCTTCTTGAGCGTGAGTTGAAAGTGCATATAGCACATGTTCGGAAGAGGATGTCCAAGGCACTGCAAAGGGATCTCTATGGAGATAGAGATGTACGCCTTGAGCATTATGTTGATGCATCAATAATTACAAATGGTTTGCAAAGGGCATTCTCAACCGGAGCATGGTCACATCCGTACAAGAGGATGGAAACGATCTCTGGTGTGGTTGCAACTGTTGGGCGCACTAATCCCTTACAAACCATGACTGAGCTAAGAAGAGCAAGGCAGCAAGTTCAGTACACGGGAAAAGTTGGGGACGCTAGATATCCGTAAGTAACTTCAAGCTATTATTATTATTTCCTTTCTTCATTTATTCTGTTTGTTGCACAAAGTTATGGCTTATTCTTTTCCTTTTTTTCATTAGACAAGCCATTGTTCCTCATGTTGTCATTAATCCGCGTGTGTTTCCCTTGCGACCAACTCCTGACCAACTCCTAAAGGCTGCTTCAGGAAGGATACTTCAGGAAAGGGTGCTTCAGGAAAGGGGATTGCTTGTGGTGGTAAACTGAGAAAGCTTCACAGGTATAATTTGTAATTTTGAATATTTTGTTGATCGTGTAATAATGTTACCTGTTTCGTATTATATATATATATATATATATATATATATATATAAAATACGTTTATATATCTTGAGAAACATACTCTTGACTAATTCAAAAGGAATAATGTAATGACATCAAGAACAAATAATCTATAAACATATTTCAAGGAAATAAGATATAGGTTGTCATCGGATATATATGTTTCCTTATTGACTTAAACAACATAGGTGAGAACAATGTTATGATAAAAAACAATTCACGACATTGTTCGTGATGGAAACGGAATGTGTTCACGACATTGTCTGTGATGGAAATGGAATGTGACTACAAAAATACATGGAATTACCGACGATCAAAATCTGTCGGAAATGTTCAAAATCTGTCGGAAATATTCACAGGTATAATTTGTAATTTTGAATATTTTGTTGATCGTGTAATAATGTTACCTGTTTCGTATTATATATATATATATATATATATATATATATATATATATATAATACGTTTATATATCTTGAGAAACATACTCTTGACTAATTCAAAAGGAATAATGTAAATGACATCAAGAACAAATAATCTATAAACATATTTCAAGGAAATAAGATATAGGTTGTCATCGGATATATATGTTTCCTTATTGACTTAAACAACATAGGTGAGAACAATGTTATGATAAAAAACAATTCACGACATTGTTCGTGATGGAAACGGAATGTGTTCACGACATTGTCTGTGATGGAAATGGAATGTGACTACAAAAATACATGGAATTACCGACGATCAAAATCTGTCGGAAATGTTCAAAATCTGTCGATAATGACATTTTTTCGACGAATTACCGATGGTCATAACTCCGTCGGTAATAATGTTGTCGGTAATATTTATCGACGGATTATTACGATCGTCGGTAATTATCGAAGGAAAAATTTGTCGGTAATTGCCACATAATCCGTCAATAATTACCGAAAGAAAAATTTGTTGCTAATTATTGAAGGAATTATCCGTCGATAATTACCGAAGGAAAAATCCATCGGTAAGTCCCTCGGTAAATATCCCGATCTGGTTCATCTTCTTTCTCTTTACTCTTCTTCTTTTTCCTCAGATTTCAATTTTTTTTATCAAACTTTCTTCATTCCTAAACCAAAACAATAATCCAATTCATTCCAAAGCCAAAATCAAAGATTAAACTAGGTTCTCCAATTGTTTTAGAAACCCTAAAATTTGGGAAAAATCCATATTTTCTTCATTTTCCCACGGCATCGGTGGCCTTCTCCCATGGTTGCGGTGTTGCGACAACGGTGGTGCGGCAACGGTGGTGCGACAGCGGTGGTGCAGCAACGGTGGTGCGATAGCGGTGGTGCGGCAGCGGTGGCGTTCTCCAATGGCAACGGTGACACTCTTCAACAACAACGGTGGTGCTCTCCAACGACAGGGTGGTGCTCTCCAACGACAGCAGTGGCAGTGTAGGAAGATGGTTGCACGAGAGAGAAAAATGATTGTAAAGAATGTGAGAAATGCTTTTGAGATGAAAGTAAAGAAAAAACGAAGAAACTCATCTGTGAGAGAGTAAAATATAGTCTTCTTCGCACAGAGAGAGGGGGGAAAATGGGCGGGAATTTTGCCGTTCTTTTTATCGACGAATTTACCGACGGAATATATCCTTCGGTAACTGTAAGATAAATTACCGACGAATTTAGCGACGGATGGTGTTCGTCGGTAACTGCAAGATGAATTACCAACGGATTTACCGAAGGATTTTGGCCGACGGTAATTACCGAAGGATTTACCGATGACTTTTGTTCGTTGGTAACTGTAAGATGAATAATCGATGGAATTACCGAAGGATTTTGGCCGACGGTAATTATCGAAGGATTTACCGACGACTTTTGTTCGTCGGTAACCGTAAGATGAATTATCAACGGAATTACCAAAGGATTTTGTTCGTCGGTAATTACATTTTTTATATCCGTCGATAAAATTCGTCGGTAATACATCATTTACCGACGAAAATAATTTCGTCGGTAAAATTTCGTCTGTAATTCCATGTATTTTTGTAGTATAATGGAGCTAGATGAAGGAGCAATAGAAGGTGATGGATCTTCTTCAAAATAAAAAGAAGAATGATAAAAAGACTATGACAAATTTGAGAGAGAAAATAAAGAATAACAATTAATGGATACTGAAGTCAAACCAAAGATATAAACAATATAAAATTTCGGTTGTCATTTTAAACAAAATTTATCACATTAAATAATCAAAAATAACGTAAATATATATATATATATATATATTTATTTTATGTAATTTAAAAAATATAAAAATATAAATTTTCTTTTTTATTTATATATGTTATATATTTATTGATAAAAAATATTAAAATTTGTGATAAAAAAATTGTCTTAAAAAATTAATTATTAATTTTTTTATGTGAATAATTTCTTTTATTAATATTTTATTATTAAATAATTTTTTCTTGACAAGAATAAACAGTTGTACTGGAGAGAAAAAAGTAAAAACAGTTCTATAATTGAACTGAAACTGTTATAAGTTCAGTTTTTAAAACTGAACTTTTAGTAAAAGTGGATCAGTTTCTTTTAGTATAAAATAGTACAGTTAACTACAGTACAAATAAGTTATTTTTGCCCAACTCTACCTAAACCAATGTCCATTACCGTTTATATACAGCCAAAACAAACAGCTTATTAGGAAGCATGTTGTCTTGGATGGTAGGTAAAGTATGTACTTGTCGCAACCGGAAAATCGCGACGGGACGACGACGATCCAAAAAAGGAAAATGTTTTGGTAAAAGATTTGGAGTCGCCACCATAGTTTATTCTGGAAAACTACAGAAAAACCATAAAAAGGATAAGGCGGTCTACGAAAAACCAGACTCTGGTTTCGGGAGTCGGTTACGTGTAGGGAAGGTATTAGCACCCTACACGCCTGCCCGAAAGCAGTACCTTTAATTAAATACGCGAATAAAATGTGGTTTTCAAAAATGTTTAACTTCCCCTGAAAAGAAAAATAAAATAAAACTCTAAAGGAAACAAAATATTTTTTTGTGTTTTTGTGCCCGACAAGGATTGACCTTGCTCCTACGTATTCTCAGTCAGACTGAGAAATCAGGGTTACGTAGTTCTAGCAAACCATTTGGAAAATTTGTTTGAGAAATTGTTTGGAAAATTTGTTTGGAAAATTTGGATTTTTGGGAAAGTGAACCTGACAAGGACTGGCCTTGCTCCTACGTATCTCCACTTTTGATGGAGAATCAAGGATCACGTAGTTCTGGCTAGCGATCTTGATTTAAAAAAAAGGTTGATATTTTTATTTTGAAGATTTTATGATTTTTTTAGCATTTTTTATATAAAAAAGGAAAAAGGTTTTTAGCACAAGGCCTACGCGAGCGGTCGCACGTGTGCTTTAAACCTTTAAAAACATATTTGTGTTATTATTGTGAAAAAGAGGAAAAGGCTTTTAGCACAAGGCCGACGGAATGGTCGCATGTGTGCTTAAACCTTTTAAAGTAAATTTTTGTTGATTTTTTTTTTTAAGAAGAAAAGGTTTTAACACAAGGAGGATGCGTGCGATCACACATGTGCCTAAACCTTTAAAATATTTTTTTTTATTTTTCTAATATTCATATATTTAGAAAAACATAGATAAATATTTAAAACAGAAAAGTGAGAAAGTAAAATAAAATAAAATACAATAAAATAAAAAAAAGTGAATAGTAAAATGTGAATAGTAAACGTGAATAGTAAAACGTGAATAGTAAAAACGAACCTTACTTGAAATATGTGTACCTTGTTGTGAGAAGAGTTAGTAAAGAAGATGAACTTGGAGTAGAAATTTGGTATGAGATTTAATGGAAAGGTGTGAAAGAAAAATGAAGTAGAATTTTTGGATGAAGAGATTTGGTGTGAGAGAAGAAAGATGGATATTATGAAAGTGTGTAGGTGTATATGTGTGTGTGTAAAAATGAAGTGAAGAGAATGAGGGTATTTATAGAGTTAAGGATGAAGAAGTGTTAAATAAAATATAATTTTTTTTTTTAAAAAAAGTGAGTGGAAGAATAAAAAAAGTTAATGTGAAAAATAAGTGAAAGAAATAATATAAAAAGTGGGTGGAGAAATTAGGTAAAATAAAAATATAATAAAAAAGTGAATAAAAAAAGGTTAATGTGGAAAATAAGTGAAAGAAATAATATAAAAAGTTGGTGGAGAAAGTGGATGAAATAAAATATAGTAAATAGTAAAAGTTAATGTGGAAATTAAGTTTAAGAAATAATATAAAAAGTTGGTGGAGAAATTATGTGAAATAAAATATAGTAAAAAGATGAATAGAAAAAGTTAATGTGGAAAATAAGTGAAAGAAATAATATAAAAAGTGGGTGGAGAAATTAGGTAAAATAAAAATATAATAAAAAAGTGAATAAAAAAAGGTTAATGTGGAAAATAAGTGAAAGAAATAATATAAAAAGTTGGTGGGAAAATTAGGTGAAATAAAATATAATAAAAAAAGGTAAGTGGAAAATTTAGAAAAATTAGGAAGAAGAAGAAAAAATTAAATAAAAAATAAAATATAAAAAATGTAATAGTAAATGAAAAAGGTAGGTGATGTGGATGGTGATGTGGAGGGTGATGTGGAAGGTGATGTGGAAGGTGATGTGGAAAGTGAGGTGTGAAAAGAAAAATATGGTGGTAAGAAAAAAAAAATGAGATTACTTTGGGCCATTGGGCCAAGGATTAAAAAGTTAATTTGAGGGTGCAAATAGTAAAACGAATTAATATTTTTTATTTTTTTATTTTTATTTTTATTTATTTTTGTGATGAATTTTATTTACCCGGACAAAATTGGGTGTTGACAGTACTAAAATATGTTTTGCCTCTTGTTTAGCATATTTGATGTTGCTGGATAAATAATAAGTCATAGATTAAAAAATTTAATGCAATTTAATGAAATAGAAAAATGTTATTATTATTATTATTATAGTATGATCTTAATGTTCAGAGTAAATAGTAAAAAGCTATGAATAATTAAGAGATAAGTATAATGCAGAGGTAGGGATAGAGAAGAAGTATGATGAAGAAAAACCTAAGTTTCCGTCCAAAATCCAAAATAGAGGGATTCTGGATTGAACTTTGAAGTTGAATCGTTCGTTATCAACAACCAATTTAATGTCAACGAAACAGAAACACCTCTTCTTAAAATCCCCAAGTCTTAAACTTTGGAGTCCAATACTTACTAAGACTTCAGAAAATAATGTTATCTAGCTTTTTAGAAAATACATTTTTATTTTTTATTTTTTCTTATATAGGCCTCTAATTATGAATATTTGAATTTTAACCTCTCCCTTAAGTTTCTTTAATTTTCAACCTAAGATTAACCAGAAGACCACGGAGCTGCACTCTGAACCAGAGCACACACGAGCTGAGCCATTGCCTGAAAAAGGAGCTGCCACGAGAACCTGCAATGTTTTGAAGAGTGAGCCCGTTACCAACCAAAAGAACGTTGGCTTGAGAGGAACACGTTGCGCTCTGCATGGACATTTCTGCAAATCATTTGGTTCGGTTTTTTGTCCAGCAGTAGCATAGGATCAACAAAATTTACAAGTTTGTAAAAGCTGACACATAGTACACCAGGACAACATTACAGGTAGAGGAGGACAACATTTTAGAATGGAAATACGCACGCATGGAGGCGAGGAAAAGAAAAAAAAAAGAAAAAGAAGAAAAAACAATGCGAGGTGTGGAACCAGAAAAACGCACAGAGTCGAGAAAGAAAAAAAAACAACCAGTGGTAAGGTAACTAGCAAAGAAAAGAAGAACCATAATCGGAAGTCATCACCAAACATCGAAGATAAGTCAATGGTTAATTCCAAATAATTTCTTCTGTTGGCTTCAAATTTCTTTTTGCGGAGCTTGTAAGAGTACCATCCATAATCTCCCCTTCAAACTATTATTAGCAGAGAGAGTGCTGAATAATACTTCTTATTATTAGAGTTCAAAAATCAAAATGAATAACAACAAGTAACTTATATAAAAGAGAGTAATGTGTGTGTCAAACTGTAATAAGAGACAGTTTGACAGATATCAGTTTTGTTTTACTCAATCAACACACCCCTTTTAAAACAAAACTACTAAGTGATTTAACTCCTAGATGATCTCTGAGAGAAAGTAGAGTGGTTTATAAGTGGGAAGACCCATTAACCCATTGCCTTAAGGTTTTGGGTAAAGAGTGGTGTCAATCTCTTATAAGGTTGGACTCACATCTCATTTGCTCATTGACTCCCCGGTCAAAAAAACTTCCCCCTTATACTCCTAACAGTGGTATCAGCCGATGGAGGGCTACTCGTGGTTGAAGGGGGAGCTGAGAGGGAGTGTACCAATGACTCACCCTTGAGGGGGATTGGGATTATAAGTGGGAATGCCGTTTCAGATGAAGCAACCGCAACTTCATTTAATTGATATAGATTTAACATCATATCCTATCACCCAACCAGCTAACCAACTTCTAACTAATTCCTAAACTGTTTCCTTCTATCCTGCACCCATTATATTCTAGCACATTATATCCTATCACTTACTACATTTTAAATATATGATTTTGCATGAGTATTATTTGTTAATATTCTTTATGTTTAATTGGTGACAGATTATGGGATGCGTTTTTAACTTTCTTAGCTTTCTACATTGCCCTTATTACTCCTCTTGAGTTTGGGTTTATGGATACACTACCGCGTTCCCTTTCTATCACAGACACAGTGGTAAATGGTTTCTTTGTCATTGACATTATTCTCAAGTTTTTTGCTGTTTACATGGATAAAAAGAGACCTACACTCGAGTATCGCCCATATCTTATTGTTTTTAAATATATACCAAGATTTTTGGTGATTGATATGATTTGCACTTTCCCTCCTGGAATTATCCTGATTGCGTGGCCAAAGATATATAACTACGTCAATCTGCTACGTCTTTGGCATATTCGAAGAGTTAATACTACTTTTGTAAGGTAATTATCTTACTTTTATATTGTAAAAAACACTGTACTTGTTATGGGAAGAAATTTTTTTATTGGATCTCACACTGATGGCATTCCTTCCTTTTTTTTATCAGATTGGAAAAGGACAAAAATTATAACTATGGCTGTATACGCGGTTCCAAACTTATATGTGTAAGTATTGTTATAAAACTTGTGTCTTTATATTTATATTAAAAAAGTCTATTATGTTCGCCGAATTCATCTAGTTAAGATCGTGCTCAGCATTTTACAATAAAGTATTACAATAACCTAACCTTTAAATTTGTCTTTTGTAGGTAACTTTGTTTCCCATACACTTTGCTGCGTGTATTTTTCATTTTTTGGCTAGAAATGATGATCCAAAATCCACATGGCTAAGTCTAGTCTCCACTGACATTCTAAACAACATCTACCGGAGCTACGTAACTTCACTATATTGGTCAACGGTGACTTTTACGTCAGTTGGGTACGGTGACTTACATGCAGTAAACATCAAGGAGAAAGTGTTTTGCATATTTTATATGCTGTTTACTACAGGATTATTAATATACCTATCCCAAAACATGACCAAATTAATGGTTGTGATCCAAAAAAAGGGAGAAAATCTTGGCCCACCATCTACCAGACCTATTACTGGGCAAGATAGTAAAGGAAGAAAATCTTTAGACTCGGGTGAAATGGAGCAAATCATTGAACAATTGACACAACGGCTGGTACCTGAATTAACTAAGATAATAAGAGCCGAAATAAGGGATACAGTGAGACGTGAATTTGAGCAACAATTCAACACCATGTCGAGAGTGTATCCAACTAGGTCAACCATCTCCATCGAGCCTATACAGGATGATTTCACTGGGGTGGTGTTTGGACCACAAGAAAATGTTAATCCGATTGAAGAGTTGAAGGACTTCTCACGCAAGTGGCCTAGGGACTCTTGTCTCATTATTGGTGAGAAATTTACAGCCTCGATTTTTTCTAATCCAGGTTTGGTAATTAACATAGCCCAGCAAGATGTCTATGAAATCATTATGGATAATAAGATGTTAAACATTTCAATCATTCAATTATGGATAATGTGAGTAGTATTCTTCACATTATTTCATATTATTTATTCAGCTTAATTTTATGATAACTACCATTGTCACTAATATTTATATGCCAATGTAGATATGTAAATGAAGTGATTATGAAGATGGGAAAGGCTGAAATCTATGGTTTTCTTGAACCCCAATCAGTACAAAAACTTGGGAATAAAGAGATACAACGTGAGAATCACATTCGACAGAACATTAAATCATCCAAGAAGATTTATATGGCACCTTATTATGAAATGTAAGTAAAACTCACAAAATTTTGTTTTAGTCTTAAACTAACATCACTAATAAATTCATATATGTTAGGTGTCATTGGCAATTGATGCTAATTTGTCCCAGTGATAATATTGTGGTGTGGTTTTGTTCATTACATAGAAAGCCAAGTGCAGACTTGAAAACTATGGTACAAAGGTATGACATAATTCCAATGTGCATTGTTATTTTATTTCATATAATGTATTAATCACTAATGACCTTTCTTTTTAGGGCTATTATGTCCCCTTCATCATTGCGCTGGATTTACCCTGAGGTATTTAATACTTAAATCAAACTATTCAAATATTTATGTTTTACTTTTCAAATAGATTAACTTTTCAAATATCATATTTCAGTGCAATAGGCAAAATGGAAATTATGAATGTGGTTATTATGTCATGTATTGGATGTGGACAATAGCCCGTCGTGGTATTGTTGACAATTGGGAAGAGGTATTAAGTCAATTTAAATAGATATATTAAATCAATTACTATGTTTGATTATGCTATTATTAAAAGTTATGTTTCTTTTGTATTTCAGATATTCAAAGACAAAAACACATTGGACACTAGCATAATTGAAGAAATCCGTAACGAGTGGGCCAAATTCTTATTAAGACTTGTCTTGGATGGTTATTAAGTACTTTGTTTTAGTTTATGTGGAATGGTTTCTAAGGCGGATACACTGCATTGTGAATTATCCAGTAAGTTTTTAACACTCTGACAACAGCTTTTTTATTCATTTGTAAATCGCACATTGTCTTGAAGGTTTTTTTTTAAGGTTCTTCCCAAAATTGTGAGAGATGGATTGATGGGTAGACCTGTCAGTTTCTGGTGCCAATGCCTCAAGGACTAAATCTGTGGTAGAAACAATTGTTTGTCTGTTGCCATATGATAATGGCATTGGTTGTTCGTGTAGTTTCTTACTGAAGCTATTGAGAGTGGCCGTACTAGTCTCTGCAAATGAGTCATCAACAAAAGAATTGATGAAGAGCATCAGCCTTAAATTGCATGAAGCTTGTGTCAAAGATTTACTGATTCCAGCAAGGTCTCCCCAGACTACTAAATATGATGTTCATTTGGTACAAGGTCTTTTGAATCAATACATGAATGACAAAAAAGGAAGCTGTGGCATGGAGGTTGTTGAGGAGAAACATGGAGAAGATGAATATGTTTTAGCACGAAGGTCTTCATTGAATGTTGGCAAGTTGGTGGATGGTTATCTTGGAGAAATTGCACATGATCCTGATCTTGGCCTCTCTAGTTTTGTTGATTTGTCACAATCCATTCCAGGTTTCGCTAGACAAGATCATGATGGTCTATACAGAGCTATAGACATCTACTTAAAGGTAACATTTTGCTTATCCTCCACGGTTTTGTTGGTCATTCCTGCATAGTTGTTAACTTTTGATTATTACCTGTCTCATAATTAGTGTTTAGAAACATATATGAAGCATACTTTATGAACATAATCAACACTCAATTTTTGTATTGTTGATATCTTTTAGCAGTTTTTTTTTACTCTGCTTAATAGTTTGTGCATTTTTTCTCTATAATGTGGAAATACCTTATCTCCAAATGGGAGGTTCCTGGTCAAATTCATTCTGATCCATTTACTGATATGATAAGAAAACAGGCAATATATATATGTTCAGTATTAACTATGTTCTTCTTGTGTGTTCAGGAGCACCCAGAATTGACTAAAGCCGAAAGGAAGAAGCTATGTGGACTGATAGATGTCAGAAAATTGACTGCAGATGCTTCCATGCATGCTGCACAGAATGAATACCTTCCCCTTCGAGTTGTAGTCCAAGTTCTCTTCTTTGATCAACTGGGGTAGTAGCTGCATTGCACTAAGCAAATTATATTGCAACTATTGCTTATGGTATCGAAAACCATGAGACACACTCCCAGGATTTGTGTCCATTGTGTCTTTTTGTGTTATGTATTGATTTTGTTGAACAGTGTTTGTGCATCAGCATCATCTTCTCGCTGTAAAGCATGGTTAGTGCAATCCATTCCCACCAATATGCCCCACCTACACCATATTCCTGGCACCCTCTCTACTGGTATGAAACAGTAATAGTTATTATTATTAATATTATTTGCAGTAGAAATATGTGTTGTCCTTCGAAATTGTTATGTTGTCCGAGATTACATTAATCCCAGATTTCAATTAACCTCCATTTGAAGGCAATTTTTATTCATCTCTGTGACTCATAATCGAATTGTAGGGGATGTGCTTCGGTGGCTGGCTGCAAACTCGACCACGAGGCTTCACATAATTGCCCAATACTGGCAGCTTCTACCTTCCCCCAACGATCCTCGATCTGGGGACTTGGTTACAATCAGCATCAGATGCATGAATTTGGTGCCAGTGAAGGTGTTTCTCTTTGTCAAGAATTAGATGCTGCTGCTGACCGGAATGTTAGCATCTGGTGAGTTTCAATTTGGCTTACCATGCCCATGTTTAAGGGTTTTTGACTTGTGTTCAATACTGAATATCAATTAACTTTGAAATAGGGTTTTTCAACATGGATGGATGTTTTTGTTTATAATATATAGGCAAGTTGATCTTAACCTTTTGTTTTATATATGGCTCAAATGGAAATTGTATTGAGGCAGGTTACTGTCCCACTCTGGAGTATATCCAACTTTTACCTCAGAACCATCCAAACTTGCTTTCGGAAGGCCAAATGTCGAAAATGTCACATTGCTGCTGGAGGATTGGTGGGGCTCCGGGATTGTTCATGCCAAAGTTTGGATATCTGCAAACAATGACTGGAAATCTCTCACACAGGTAATTCAGTTACTGTGTTGTGTTTGATTATTTACTTTTCTTAATGTCAATTGGCCTCCATAATGTAGATTATGAAGCATCGACCCTATACTAAAAATGCATTATGTTGATTGTTACTTTCTCCATTGATCATTAATGTTACCTTTCTCTTAGTTGTTATCTTCTCAGTAGATATTTTTTCTAAAATAACTCTTCTCTTCTTCCATGTAGACTTCTGTTATCTGTTCAATCCATGAAACTTTGTCTCATTATTTGTTACTTTCTGACTCTAGGTCAAGGAACTCGGAATTTACTTTACTGATTGTCCTGAAATAGCTGAAAAGGTTGAGCTGTACTTTGACAATTTGTGGACACTGGCATCTCTCAATTCTTCAGCTTACACGAAAACAGTGTTTGATCAAAAGTGGCAAGTGGAGAGGAAGTTTCCTTGCTGGTCACATTTCATTGATCATAAAGAGAGGTGCAAGTAAGTCTGGGTCTGATGATTAAAATAAGTTTGCTTCGCTATTTTATTTTCTACTTTGATGTCATTTTTATAATTGTTTATATTTGAACATCCTTAGAAAGTTAAGGTTTATATACAACAAAATTTCCTTCCTTCACTGGAATTTCTCTGTTCTGAGAAGAAAGAATTGTTCACGAAACTCTGTGAATAAGTGTTAGAACAACGTTAACTGTGTGTTTTTATGCGAACACAAAAGGTTGGTTAGGTTTTTAACTTCAAATAAAATGTAGTCTTACACATTAACATGAACAAGAGAGGCAGGAGGTACAACTTGGTGAATGGTGTACAAAAGTTCAGAAAGCAAGCAGATTGAAGTTAATAAGTTTACATCCGCAAGCAACTTAGAATGGATGAGACAGTAAACTAACCATGAGGAAAGAACATCCTTTCATCTTTTTAGTTCATAACAGTATCTAATTAATTTTCACAGGTCATCTCTTCCTCGATATCTGAAGACTCCTCATGTTGCAGGATATCCTATTCTGTCTGACCCTTACATGTTTGTGGTTTCATTTTAAACCCCTGGGACTAACTATTCAACAAAGCTCCCCCAAGCAAGCTATCTATCCTTTGCACCCCCAGAGGTAATGTTTACTTGTAGTTATTTGTTTTCCAGGCGGAACCTAGACAGAAGAAATGGATTGTTTTAGAGTTACATGTGCCAAATTGATTTAGATACAGAAGAGATGGATCTTCTAGTCTCATTCATTGAATAAAATTTGTCAATGCGTCTCATTGAATTGGGGGTTAGTGTTTAGGGCACTTCCATACTTGAGCTAGGAATGGCCAAATTTGGGTTTAAATCTGCAGATAATTTACCTTGCATCATCTCCAATTAGCAGAGAAATCTCTTAGTCATTACTTATGTTTTTAGTTCAAATCTGTCATTTAAGTCTGAATTGCTGCAGAAACTGCTCCCTTATTTTTCCATAATACCCCATGTAATGAATGTGTAATAGACTAGTCATAGGATGTCTAGTGGATTGGTCATAGGAATTTTGTTCCACTTCCACTCTTAAAGTTGGTTTGGTTAACATGTATTCTGCAGATTTCTAACGAGGTGAGAGTTGCTTTTCCAAGAGAAGTGAAAAACATATCAGCTTGCCATGTTGGTTTTTGATGTAATTTATAGTGCTTATGCCCCAAAAATTTATTGCTGAAGCTTATGCAGCCACCCACCTGACATTTAATGAGTGGTTTATATTGCTGGGCTAGCTTGCTGTCAGCATGCATGTGAAATACTTTACACTATACGAACTACTTAGAAATTCATTCAAGCCCTGAGGCATTAGCTGAAAGCCTGAAATTTTTTGCCAATATTATTTTTGTTTTCAAAGAAAAATTTCCTGATGTAATATTGCACCATTATCTTGAACATATTAAGTTGCAAATCTTCATTGGATCATTCCTGCAGCTATTATTTGGCAAATATCAAGCTGATGAGCAGGCATGGATTGATACAATCAAGTCTGTTGGAGATAAGCAGGCAGTTAGAATCAGTACAGTGGACTGGTTAGGTCAGTCACAATTTATGGACCAAACAATTTACTGGTCATCCTTATCCTCTGCAATATCCGAGGTAACTTCAAGTGTCATGGCTTCCTGTGTTTTCTTCACTCTTTTTACTATTGTTGCCTGTCTGAAAATTTTACCTTATAAATGTAACAGAATGCAAAGCATCATCATTCCTGAAATTCTTACAATGTTGTTTAGTACCATTTTGAGTGACGTGTGCCAGAACATGACTCTATTCTCACTGGTTGCCACTGCAACCCTACACATCTCAAGTTTAGACTTTTCAACTTCATTTCTATAAAAAAAATTCTCAAACTTTCATACAAATTTCCTCCAAGCAGGTGGTGTTTTCGAAGAATGCAACAGTACAGCTACTGGTGGCATATTGGGCACACTCCATTAGTAACACAGAAGTGTACCTCAAGTCTCTTCTCCACACCAACAACCTATTCTCTTCCTCAAAGTACAACAAATGCTCTGGGAAAGTTGAGATAAAATATTATGTGGTTCCTGATTTCAACATGACAGGACCTGCTATTCATGGAGGAACTAAAACAGGAAACAAATACCCTGATTTTACAAGAGTGAATCATGGAAAATATGCAGTTAGTGATGTAAGAGCTCACATTGGGACAAGCAACCTTGTATGGGACTACTTCTACACAACAGCAGGTGTCAGCTTTGGGACATACAACACTGCTATCATCTCTAAACTTAGTGAAATTTTCAATGCTGATTGGAACTCACCCTATGCTGTTCTATTAGAAGAGCTGGAGAAAGGTCACAAAAGTTCAATTTAATCAAAGACAATGTGATGGATCAATCCCAGAAAGATGAAAAGATGAGGTGAACACTAATGTGTTGTTGGCATTTATTGGAATGTATTTTTATATTTCTTTTTTGTGTTTTTATTGTAATAACAATGAGTAATAAACTATTAATAATAAATTAAACAATGTCAAGAAATTCAATTTTCTCTCTTTGTTTTATTTTACTACATATTTTAAAACTCGATTTTCTTATTTGTAACAATTAAACATTCTTAAAAATGAATTTGAAAGTTCTTTTCCTTTTAAAAAAATTATTAATTAAAAAATACATTTCTATTTTTTATATATATATAAAACGTTAATCCTATCTTTATATTTTGTATTGGTAAAAAGATAGAAGACATGAGAATGAAAAATTAAATAAAAGGATAGTAAAAAGTCTAGTTGCTTAAATTAAATCAAATGAGTGAAAATTTAAATATTTTTATTTATTATTAATATTGTTTTATATTTTAATAATATTATTATAACTATTTATTTTATTATAATAAAAAACATAAATATATTTATCTTTAAATAACTTGGTTATTTACTATAACACTTCCTAAAAATGTTTTTATTTATCTTAAACAACTTGTGGGTATTAAATAAATTTATGCTTATTTTCTTCAACTACTAGAGTAAATTTAGTCTTTATATCTAATAAATTGTTTTTTTATTTAATTCTGTCATTATTTTTCTTAATTAGTGGTATGTCTATTAACTTTATATGTAAGTAATCCACGTGTATTTATTGTTACTGTTAAACATTATCTAGTAGCATTACCATTTACTAAAGCTTTAATTATTTTTTTATCTTCCATACAATAGACATACTAATCTTAATTTCATATTTGAATCTAATTTCATCTATTATTTCTTACACTTCACCTTAATCCTTATTTGGTTATTAGGCTTAAGTTTAATGTCTTTTCCGTTTAAAAGCTCATGTTGTGTGTTATTTCTTCTTTGAATTCATCCAATTCATCCAAAGATACAAAATTTATACCAAGTTTGAATTCAAAATCTTTATTTAATTATTTTCTTAGAACTAACATTTTTTTCACCTTTAAAGATTGATTTCCTACCTTCCTCCCCTTGAAAACCATCGTTTAGGTCAAATATATATTTACATTTTTTTTCAGTTATAATCTTTTATTCTCCTTTTAAAAAAAAATAATTTATGAGTAATGAGAATCATTAAATTCATTATTCTCTTATTTATTATTTCGTTTTAAAGTCCTCGTTATAAATATTTTCGAACTTTTCTAACATTATAAATATTTTCACAATGTGCTAACTTTTTATAATTTATATTTTCTCACTTTTGGCATAGTTTTGACCAACATCTTCAACCAATAACTTAATTGTATAATGATGAAATTAGTAATTTAATATAACTTTTTTATTTCTAAGTGTCTTATTCACAAGTCTTCATCCTTTAGTTATCATAATCTATATTTTGAAGTATTCTTTTAATATATCACTTAACTTAAAATACGAATATGATTATCTCTTTATTGATATATTTTAAAACATAATCAAACCAATTTACCATCTTAATAAAAACAATTTAGTCATTGTACAAGTGTAACAAACTTTAACACTTCTTAGTCGTGTTCACCTCAAGTGCTACAGAAATGTAACACTTTCAAACAAAAATTCACTTTGTAACCACCAATGCACTAAATAATTTCATTATCAACCACAACACCCATTCATTAAATCCTATCACCTTTATGCTAGTTATAATAAAGAGGAAGTGCAATATAATAACAACATATCAAACATGTGTCTGATAACAATTATAGTTTCTCCTTTGTTTTGATGCAAAATAACCACATTCAATTAAATGCAAAAAAGAACATTCTCATTAACTGAAATGAAACCATTTTGTTGTGCCAAACTTCATGGAAAAAGTTTCAATTTATTAATATTAAAAAAAAAATATTAGGCACTTAAATGAAAAGCCACAAATTATACTGATAGGTCAAATGTCAATCACATCATTAAGTCTAATACCAATTGATGAATAAGTAGTTTCTTCATATTTTATAACCTTCAGTCTTTTAGAGTGAAAGATGGGAAACTTTGTAGTTGTAGGTTATATATGTCAATTAAGTCAATAGGTCCAATGTTAATTGATCATTAAGTTTAATGGTCAATCTTGTATTGTTAGTTATTGAGGTAATTTTCGATTTGACGTTTTAAAGATTGACATGCTAGAAGCTAAAGGGATATGAAATAATAAAAATAAAGACACGTGAGAAACAAAAGAAAAGGGGAGAACTCTCACCGAGTACTCTCCATACCTCTTGGCTAGAACACCAATACAGGAGGAATCCAAAACTTATTTAAAGTTTTTATTTTTGTACTTTAACGTATAAAGAAACATGCATTCGTATTTATTATTGAACTAGATCACATATTTTAATCTTAAATTTTATTACACGTCTACTTAAGAGGTTTAATTACATAGTAAAAAATCATTCATCTGAACACTATTCAAGCGTATCACTTCAAGTGAAACCTGAATTTATGGTTTAGTTTACAAGGAAAGACTAATAGAATACCATATAGGATAAATCCAATATTTTAAGGTTTTTTGGTTTTGTATTTTAATATATAAGAGAATCATGCATTCTTATATATTGTTGAACAAGATTGTATATTTTAATCTTAAATTTTATTACACATTTACTCAAGAGGCTTATCTACAGATTAAAAAATCATTCATCTGAACACTACAAGCATATCACTTCAGGTGAAACCTGAATTTAGGATTTAAAGTTCTCTTCGTTTTATAGAAGAGATGACAAATCAACGTTCGGGTTAGGCTCAGGATATCAAGCAATACTCCCAATTAGTTGGTTTTCAAGAAAACATGCACAAATCAAAGTGATATATGTACATACTAAAAGAAATTAAAGCTCGGATATGATGATATTCTCCTATCTGACTAAGGCATTCAAGAAAACATCAAGTGATATATACACTGAACAAAGTCAAGGAAATGAACAAAAGATACATGTTAATAGTTCCTTCTAGCAAAGTTGGGTTTCAAATTTAAGATTTATGCCCATGCTAAAGAGCTCCTGGCATAACAATTTTGCTCTGTATGGAACATGGGCAACCACAATGTCATCAGCGAATTCACAGTGGCGGCAATAAGGTCCTCGTACTTTCCGGCCACCAGAGACTGGTCGCAAGATCACATTTGAAATTTTTTTGCAGTGGGTGCAGATGTGAATCTGAGACAAGTCACTGAGTGTAAAGAGGCGTTCATACAGGTTGGCTGAAGCACCATGAGCTATCAAGCAATCGCGCTCCATTTCACCAAACTTGATACCTCCAAATCGTTTTCTGTCAGCTACAGGCTGTCGGGTCAAAGGGTGAACAAGACCGGTGTTGCGGAATTTCACCTTGTCTTCAGACATATGATGCAGACGTTGGTAAAACGTTGGTCCCATAAAAATGAGTGACCGGACCATCTCACCAGTCCTTCCATTGTATACCCTTTCGTTTCCCCATCTTGAAAACCCAGCTCTGCCATATCTATTCGAAAACACAGAAAGGGCAGTAACGTTAAAGCATCACAAATAACCTTTTCTGAAGTTTAAAGAAAATATGTATTTTTGGCTCAAACGGGGTGACAATGGATGTATTTTTGTTTTTTTGGATAAAGAAAAGAGGGCCACACATCATTTCAAATTTTGATTGCTCTATTTTCAAAAGATTAATCCTACGACTAGATGACCTCAACATGAGTCATTTTTTCTTTATAAACTGCCCTTTCGGGTTTTCAATCTAGAGGACTTATTCTTTATTTTTTTGGTTTTTTTTTTTGAAAATTCTTTTTGTTCTCTTTTTTTCAATGGATTCAGGGATCACCCTGCTAGCGCAAGCGTGGAAAATTTGGATAATTCAAACTGTCCCATTGTGAAGGTTTACTTTGTTACTGAGGGCAATGATAGTGTTTGTTGGGGACGATCCCTTATTTTGGAAAAGTGAATGGTGAAGGTTTTCAAGCAACATGTGTACGAACGTCTCGAGAAAAATGTCAAATTGTTATTTTTGATTAAACACTAGACCTTAGAAAAGTCTCACACTGCAACTTTTTTTTTTGTTTTTTTCTTATTTTCAAAAAACATGAGTTTGACGATTTGTAAGAAAGACAAGTGTCTCAAGATATGCACAATGTGCATGATTTTATTAAGCGAAAACGAGGGTTAGAAGACTGCACACATCTCCCTTTGTGCCTTATCAAAGGTTGGGTATTTAAAGTTCTAAGGCCAAATACATGCACTCACAAGGATAACTCCCTAATACTTAAATATCAAGGCCACCAGAGTTATGGCTCTTATTCACTACATCTCCACAACAATCAGAGTAATCAACTAGGTGTGGAGACATAAATGAAAAGAACAGACTCTGGCTGGAGTTCTCACGATAGCCAGACAGGAAGTACATCCCAGAGTGACACCGCTACACAACTCCTCTAATTCTAAGTAAAGCTCAGACCCGGGTATAGGTCCCCACTCATGAAATGCATAGTATGTGTGTGAAAGGAGAATATGAAACATATCTAAAACAACATCAACAAACTGACCAAAAGATTCCAAACATATATATAACATGTCGTCTACCCTAGGGTTCAATATACAACAGTTATTTCAGATGCAAGGAACAAGCAAAACAACTCACATACAATTATTTTAGGCATCAAACATAGATAAAGAAAAAGGGAAGGAAAACATAAAGTAAAACCACATCGAATTCGCGCATCTAAATAAATGGCTTGATAGCTATTCCCCAGTGGAGTCGCCATCTGTCACAACCGGAAATCGCGACGGGACGACGATCCAAAAAAGAACGACGAGATTTTGAAAAAAGAGATTTTGGAGTCGCCACCATAGTTTATCCTGGAAAACTACGGAAAAACCATAAAAAAGGCAAGGCAAGGTCTACGAAAACCAGATTTTAGGTTCGGGAGTCGGTTATGTGTAGGGAAGGTATTAACACCCTACAACGCCTGCCCGAAGACATTACCTTTAATTAAATACGCGAATTTGATGTGGTTTGCAAAATGTTTAATTTCCCCTAAAAAAAATAAAACTCTAAAGAAAACAAAATATTTTTTATTTTTTTGTGCCCGACAAGGATTGACTTTGCTCCTACGTATTCTTAGTCAGACTGAGAGATCAGGGTTACGTAGTTCTAGTAAATTGTTTAAAAAATTTGTTTGGAAATTTGTTTGGAAAATTTGTTGGAAAATTTGTTTGGAAAATTTGGATTTTGGGAGAGTGAACCTGACAAGGACTGGCCTTGCTCCATCGTATCTCCACTTTTGATGGAGAATCAAGGATCACGTAGTTCTGGCAGTGATCTTGATTTAAAAAAAAATGATATTTTTATTTTGAAGATTTTATGATTTTTTTGGCATTTTTTTATATAAAAAAGGAGAAAGGTTTTTAGCACAAGACATAGCGAGCGGTCACACGTGTGCTTTAAACCTTTAAAAACATATTTGTGTTATTTTTGTGAAAGAAGAGGAAAAGGCTTTTAGCACAAGGCTGACGGAATGGTCGCACGTGTACTTAAACCTTTTAAAGTAAATTTTTGTTGATTTTTTTAGAAGAAGAAAAGGTTTTAACACAAGGACGATGCGTGCGATCAAACATATGCCTAAACCTTTAAAATATTTTTTATTATTTTTCTAATATTCATATATTTAAAAAAACGTAGATAGATATTTAAAACAGAAAAGTGAGAAAATAAAATAAATAAAAAAAGTGAATAGTAAAAACGAACCTTACTTGAAATATGTGTACCTTGTTGTGAGAAGAGGTAGATGAGAGGTAAAGAAGATGAACTTGGAGTAGAAATTTGGTATAGATTTAATGGAAAGGTGTGAAAGAAAAATGAAGTAGAATTTTTGGATGAAGAGATTTGGTGTGAGAGAAGAAAGATGGATGTCATGAAAGTGTGTGTATGTAAATGTGTAGGTATGAAAATGAAGTGAAGAGAATGTGGGTATTTATAGAGTTAAGGATGAAGAAAGTGTTAAATAAATATAATTTTTTTAAAAAGTGAGTGGAAAAATAGAAAAAAGTTAATGTGAAAAATAAGTGAAAGAAATAATATAAAAATTTGGTGGAGAAAGTAGGTGAAATAAAATATAGTAAATAATAAAAGTTAATGTGAAAAATAAGTGAAAGAAATAATATAAAAAGTGGGTGGAGAAATTAGGTAAAATAAAATATAATAAAAAAGGTGAATAAAAAAAGTTAATGTGGAAAATAAGTAAAAGAAGTAATATAAAAATTTGGTGGAGAAAGTAGGTGAAATAAAATATAGTAAATAATAAAAATTAATGTGTAAAATAAGTGAAAGAAATAATATAAAAAGTGGGTGGAGAAATTAGGTAAAATAAAATATAATAAAAAAGGTGAATAAAAAAAGTTAATGTAGAAAATAAGTGAAAGAAATAATATAAAAATTTGGTGGAGAAAGTAGATGAAATAAAATATAGTAAATAATAAAAATTAATGTGAAAAATAAGTGAAAGAAATAATATAAAAAGTGGGTGGAGAAATTAGGTAAAATAAAATATAATAAAAAAGGTGATTAAAAAAGGTTAATGTGAAAAATAAGTGAAAGAAATAATATAAAAATTTGGATGAGAAAGTAGGTGAAATAAAATATAATAATAAAAGGCAAGTGGAAAAATTAGAAAAGTTAGGAGGAAGAAAAAAATAAAATAAAAAGTAAATATACAAAAAATGTAATAGTAAATGAAAAAGGTAGGTGATGTGGAAGGTGATGTGGAGAGTGTGGTGTGAAAAGAAAAATATGGTGGTGAGAAAGAAAAAATGTGAGATTATTTTGGGCCAAGGATTAAAAAGTTAATTTGGGGGTGTAAATAGTAAAACGAAATAGTATTTTTTTATTTATTTTATTTATTTATTTTTTTATTTTTGTGATGAATTTTATTTATCCAGACAAAATTGAGTGTTGACAGTATTCATCGAAAATTGCAAAAATTTGTCGGTAGTTGGCTATTTTTCGACGGGTTATTGACAGGTGAAAATTTGTTGTTAAAAGTGTTGTGGGTAACATTTATCAGCGGATTTCGTCTGTCTGTTGTTGTTGGGAATCAAATATGTTTGTTATTGTGTGGGTCTGGTTGATACTGGGAGACATGATAATGTGTTGGTTAGTCGATTCGATTGATGCTGGGAGGCAAGTATGTTTGTTATTGGGTTGATTCGGTTGTCGTTGGTAGGCATGATAGTGTGTTGGCTCGTCGGTCCATTTGGTGTTGGGAGACAAGTATTTTTGTTATTGCGTTGGTCCGGTTGTCGGTTGGAGGCATGATAGTGTGTTGGTTCGTTAGTCCGGTTGGTGTTAGGAGGCAAATATGATTGTTATTGTGTCAGCCTGGTTGTCGCTGGGAGGAGTGATATTGTATTGGCTCGTCAGTCTAATTGGTATTGAGAGTGGAGTATGTTTGTTATTGCGTGGGTCCGATTATCGTTGGAATACGTGATAATGTGTTGGGTTTTCGGTTCGATTCGTGTTGAGAGGAGAACGTGTTTGTTATTGTGTCGATTTAGTTCTCACTGAAAGACATGATAGTGTATTTTGAAACCAGATTAAAGTTTTATCTACGAGTAGTTTTAACTTCATTTATAATAAATAAATAAATTTTTTAAGAAAAAAAATATAACGAGTAATGGTATCAAATGTTGTTTCCTTTAAATTAATGGATGCTACACTTTTTTTTATTGTCAGTATCATTTGATTAAGACTATTGTTAACACTTTATTTTTTTTTCTTTTTCTTTCTTAAAAATTAATTCTTAATCTCTTTTAGGTTGTAATAGATTAGATTTTAGTTAAGGTATTAAAATAGGATTATTTTTTAAAAAATGTACTTAATTTTATATGTTTAGATACGTAAAATGTCTTCAAATAATGTATCTCTTGCACTTGAAAAAAAAATCAGAGTGAAAATACAATTTTATTTTCTTTTTGCTTAGATAGGGTTCTAATTGTGCATATTTGACTTTTAATCCCTCTCTTAAGTCTCTGAAATTTCAGAATGGTTCATTGTCAAATAAGAGAAGGCGCGGGCAAAGAGAAAAAAAATTGATTGTTTCCCCAATTTCAGGACTGAACGAAGGCTTGAGGCTAACCTAAGATTGAATTAGAGAAGACCAAGGAGCTACACTCTGAACCAGAGCACACAGTCTTCTTTCATTAGTTCATTTTCCTTCCTTTTTCACTAGGATTAGAATTGAATAGAGGTAGTGAGCTGCAGAGAGCACGTTTGGCAGGGAGAGTTCTTCAGCCCTCGAGTGCAAAGTTACCAGGTCAGTCTTGAATATGCTCTGCAAGGCTAGGATAACTTGTGAGTACAAAGTTATCTCGTGAACCTTTTGTACAGTTTCTTTCTTTTTGAATGCAATGCAGCTGGCTAGTTTTTTGCCATTATCTGTTTTCAATTCTGAAATTTACCCTTTTTATTTTCTTTTAAATTCAGTTCTTTTACTTTTCATGCACCATTAATATCTTTTTTGCATTATGGTATTGTCTCTGTTACAATTTTCTGTTTGCTTTTCTTTCAATGCGTTTACATAAGTCTGAATCTTGGGTTGAAAAGGGTGCAGGGAGAAATTTTTTTTTCTTTTTTAAATGTTACTGTAATTTGAATGGTGAATTTCTTGTTTATGGGTTAGCATGGTAGCATTTCATGTCTTGTAAGTTTCTTTTCAGCATTGAAAGTCAATCTTTTTGAGTGATTGAACCAGAATTTGCACTATTTCAGTTTCTTAAACAGAGGCTATAGGACCCAAAGTGGGTCTGTTTTGTCCAATATGTCTTCTTGAAGAAGCAAATTCAGATTCAATTACCCAAATAAATTGAGTATTCAGTTCTGAGTTTTGTGATTCTTCTTGTATATGATGTTATTGGTTCTATTTTAAATCTGAACAAATTTGTTTTAAATTCTGTCTTTACCAATTAGCTGTGATTGTAAGTAGAATCTTTCCTTAGTTTAAAACCAATTCATCTTGCATTTGCACCTTGCTTGAATGATTTTTCTGCATCATACCCTGCATAATTTTCTGTTCTGTTTCTGCACCTTGCTTGTATTTTTCATGTCTGAGATTGCAAGTAAAATATTTACTACTTTGATCTTCTTTCAGAATATTGAGCAAGGGAAGAAATACAAAGTGATCTTCTTTGTTCGTTCAGCTGAATCACTTAATCTAACAGTTTCGTTGATTGGATCAAATGGTGTAGGGAACCTGGCTTCATCTGCAGTCACGTGAGCACCAATTTTTTGTGCTACAGAGACTATGTGATACAGAGACTTTACGTGTTGTAGTTTTAATTTCAAAAATTATCATAATATGTGTGATATTGATTCTGGTCTTTCAGGGGTACTGCTGCTGATTTTTCAAACTGGACAAAGGTGGAGACTTTATTGGTTGCCAAAGCAACAGATCATAACTCAAGACTTCAATTAAAGGTGTGATATGGTTGGACCAAGTGTCTGCTATGCCAGTGGATACATATAAGGTTGTGTTACATTCTGAAACCATTTAGCTTTCGTAGATTAACTATATCTTAGACCATAACAGAGTTGTGTGCATATCAAAGTAATTAGTTTGTATCTTTTTCTTACGGTGCAGGGACATGGTTTCCGAGCTGAACTTTTTGAATGCTGTCAGCTTTGAAACCCAAATTTATCAGATTTCCAGGTAAGCATACTGTGGTTCAGATTGAGAAATTTAGAATAGAATATGTCTTACACACATGTAACAACTTAAACATTACTTTTGTTCTGTGTTATGTGCTCTCTAGTTTTACATCTCCAAAATGAGTATACTTGAATGAAGGTGTGCTTAATTGAAAGGTTAGAAAAGTAAGAGGAAAGTGAGAAACGGAATTTGTTTGGTTATAATTGCTCAAATTCTTGGTAGAGTATACAGATTAAAGAAAAGGTTAATGTATTTTTAACTATCCTAATGTATTTTTAACAATTGCTCATATTAGAAGATAAACATTTTTCTTAACTGACATGCATAAGCGTGAAGGGCTCTTTCTTTTACAGGAGGATACAACAAACACACTATGGAAACAGACAATAAGATATGATACATTAAATACAGTAATTGTAATAGGTTATTCAGATCGAGATTCAAATTATTAACTCTAGATTAGTTGTTTGATTGTATTTCAATTGGTTGTGATAGATGAAGTTGTTGAGAATATTTTTGGCCATAAGAGAATAATTATGATTCTAAACTTTTTGAAGATGTTGAAAGTCACCAACCATGGTTCTATTATATAATTTATGCAATTTTATATTAATTTTCAAGTGACATGGATTTCCAAGTATTGTGTCCTTCAGGTTCTATAATTTCAATTCGTCACTTGCAATGTCCAAGAACAATCCAATTGCATCCAAGATTTTTCACTTTGTGTCATAATAACATGTGTATTTGCTTACTCGAATTAAAGAATTACATGTGAACCTGAAAAGGCGATGACAAGTGAGCACTTTATTTCTTTGTTTTGTTGACAGTCTTAAATAATGAGAATCATGCTGAGAGGAAAAACAAAGAAGCAAAGAATGATCTGTGTATTATCTTGATTCTGCATAATACAGATACAAATATTTATACATCAAGATTATAACAGAATTAGTTATAACTCTATCTAATCTATCAGCAATATACACAGAATAATAACAAACAAAAATAATAACAAATAAGATCTTAAAACCTAACAAGATATTAAATCTTAACATATATTAAATCCTAACAAGATATTAAATCTTAACATATATTAAATCCTAACAGCCCCCCTCAAGCTGGAGAATGAATGTCAATCATTCCCAGCTTGGAAACCAGAAATTTGAAAGCTGTTGGAGGAAGTCCTTTGGTGTAGATATCAACTAACTGACATGCAGAAGGAATTGGCAGTAGTTTAAGTAAGCCAGAAGAAAGCTTTTCCCTCACAATATGGCAATCTATTTCAATGTGTTTCGTGCGTTCATGGAAAACTGGATTTGCAGCAATATGAAGGGCAGATTTGTTATCACAAAACAAGACTGCTGGTTGTTGAAAAGTTACGTGAAGATCCTGTAGAAGATAAGTTAACCATTGAATTTCGCAAGTAGCTGTAGCAAGAGCTCTGTATTCAGCTTCTGAGGAACTTTTGGATATAGTGGCTTGTTTCTTCGATTTCCATGAAATAAGTGAAGAACCAAGATAGATAGAGTAACCAGTGATACTTCGTCTGGTATCAATGCAGCCTGCCCAATCAGAATCGCTAAAGCCTTTCAATTGTATGATGTTATCGCTGGGAAAGAAAATCCCTTTTCCAGGGGCACCTTTAAGATATCTAAGAATCCTGGAAGCTGCTTGTTGATGATCTGTGCTAGGATTTGAGAGAAACTGACTTAGTTGTTGTACTGCAAATGAAATATCTGGTCTAGTGTTGGTGAGATATAATAATCTACCAATCAATCGTCTATAAGAAGATGAAGCTGCATCATTTAGAGGTTGGCCAGAATTTGTGTTGAGCTTTGTACGGTAATCACAAGGTGTGGAGACAGGCTTAGAGTGTAAGTAACCTTCATCTTTGAGAATGTCCAGAGTATATTGTCTCTGGGAAATACAAATGCCTTCTTTGTTTCTAGCCACTTCAAGACCAAGAAAGAATTTAAGATTGCCAAGATCTTTAATCTTAAATGTTGCATCAAGAAGATGAGTAATATGAGTGATTTCTGTTAGATCATTGCCTGTGAGTACTATATCATCAACATAAATCACTAAAATAGTGACATTGGAATCAGAATGTTTTGTGAACAAAGAATGATCAGATGCAGATTGGAGAAAGCCATTAGACAAGAGGAAATCAGATAAACGAGCATACCACTGTCTGCCTGCTTGTTTAAGACCATAAAGTGATTTTTGTAACTTGCATACTTGATTTGGTTTGATACAATTGAGCCCTGGAGGAGGTATCATATAAACTTCTTCATTTAATGTACCATGAAGAAAAGCATATTATTAACATCTAGTTGCTTAAGATGCCAATTATGTGTTGCCGCAAGAGCTATAACCAGTCTAACCGTTGTGATTTTAACCACGGGAGAAAAGGTATCTAGATAGTCTTGACCTTCAATTTGAGTGTAGCCCTTGGCTACCAATCTAGCTTTATATCTTTCAATGCTTCCATCAGCCTTGTGTTTGATTTTGAAAACCAATTTGCAGCCTACAGCAGTTTTGTCAGCAGGTAAATCTGTGATTTTCCAAGTGTCATTTCTGGCCAATGCAGCAAGCTCATCATCCATGGCTCTAACCCAGTGAGGATACTTGGATGCCTCAGAATAAGATCTAGGCTCAATGTTAGTAGAGACTTGCATAATAAATCGGTAGTAAGGTGCTGCAAGTTTCTTATATGAAATGACAGAAGCAAGAGGATGCTTGATACCTGAAGAATGAGAGGTAATAGTTGATGCATAAGATGTTTCAAATTCAGATAGTCTTGAAGGTCTGTATTTCTGTCGGGTGGATCTTCTAATATTAGGAGCAGGTAGGGTGGGAGGTGAACTAGGTGGAGAAGGATGTGAAGTATCTGTATGAGTTGTGGGCATACATTGGTCAATGTGGGTGGGTGACAAGGTGGGAATTAGGAGTGGTGTATGACTCATTGTGGTAGGGAAAACAGCTTTCATGAAAGACAACATTTCTAGAAATCTCAATGGCCTTGGTTTTGAGGTTGAAGGTGATGAAGCCTTTTTTGTGCGGTTTATAGCCAAGGAAAATAGCGGGTAAGGCTCTTGGATCAAGTTTATGTCTATTGTTTGACAAGGTGTTGACAAAGCAAAGGCAGCCAAAAACTTTAAGAGTGGTAATATCAAAAGGAGAACTGTATAATTTTTGGTGTGGAGAATGGTTATTTAGGAGAGGAGTGGGAAGGCAATTTATGAGGGTAGAGGCATGAATAAGAGCATAAGACCAGAAAATGTTTGGTAAGTGTGCTTGAAAAAGGAGGGAGCGGGTAACATTTAATAAGTGCTGGTGTTTTCTCTCAACTAAGCCATTTTGCTGGGGGGTTTCCACACAAGTTGTTTGATGAACAATTCCAGTATTTTTATAAAATTCGGCCATAATAAACTCAGTTCCATTGTCAGATCTAATGCTTAGGACCTTAGTTTTAAACTGTCTTTCAGCATAGGTAATGAAGGATTGTAAATGTGACTGAGTTTCAACTTTTGAGATTAAAGGAAACACCCATACATATCTAGAAAAATCATCAACAATGGTTAAAAAATATTTATGACCATGAATGGAAGTAGCAGCACAAGGACCCCAAATATCAACATGTAATAAAGAAAAAATAGAAGAAGCTTGAGAAGTACTATGAGGAAAAGAAGGTTTTCTTTGTTTAGCCATATGACAAGGAGTACAAATAAAAGAGTGATCAAAATTAATCACAGGATATAACTGTTGCATTACACGTAATCTCTCATGGGAGGGGTGGCCTAATCTGTAATGCCAAATATCAATGGCTTCCTTATTACAAATTGTGGTGTTGATGGAGCTAAAAGAGGTTTTGAGTGTATACAACCCATCTTGAGCATCAACTATACCAATCATCCTCTTGGTGTGTCTGTCTTGTATAAAACATTGATTGTCAAGAAATATTAGTTGACAATTATGGGCTGTGGTAAGCTTGGAAACAGATATAAGATTGAAATTAAATTGTGGAAGATATAAGACATTAGAAATAGACAAAGAATCATTAATCTTTACTGTTCCAGAATATGAGGCTATGGTTTGTTGTCCATTTGGTAGTTTTACTGTGATGGGATCAATAGCCTTATAGGATGAATATAGATGTAAGGAAGAAGTTACATGATCACTGGCTCCTGAATCTATAATCCACATGACATGGTCTGTAGCATGAGAAATTGGTAGCACATTACCAATAAAAGAAGTATTTGGAGAGAAAGTTGTACCAGTTTGATTGATGTGGGAAGTAGTTGTAGAGGATCCCAATTGTGTTTGTTGTTGCAAGAGGGCTATCAAATGTTGATATTGCTGAGGAGTGATAACAGGTCTGTGCAGTTTATGCCCAGGAGGGTAACCATGCTTCTTAAAGCATTCATTAACAGTGTGTCCAGTGATATTGCAAAAAGTGCAAACCTTTGAGTTGTATGAACTTGAATTTGATCTTCTGCCAAAGCCTCCTTTATTTGATGAATAGCCTTGACCTCCTCTTATCCCTTTGTTGTAGGAGAATCCTGAAGATCCTGATGGATAGCCATTCCTTTTGTAACAATTTTCAGCCATGTGGTAATGATCAATGACAGCCATGAGTTGGTTTGGTAAAAAAAAAAACACAAAGAAATCAAGAAGGGGAAAGCATCGAATGAAGATCAGAGGCACAGCAGAACTCTTCAATTGAAGAGCTCTGATACCATCTTAAATAATGAGAATCATGCTGAGAGGAAAAACAGAGAAGCAAAGAATGATATGTGTATTATCTTGATTCTGCATAATACAGATACAAATATTTATACATCAAGATTATAACAGAATTAGTTATAACTCTATCTAATCTATCAGCAATATACACAGAATAATAACAAACAAAAATAATAACAAATAAGATCTTAAAACCTAACAAGATATTAAATCTTAACATATATTAAATCCTAACAAGATATTAAATCTTAACATATATTAAATCCTAACAGACAACGAGTTATTATTAGTATGACAGTGATGTGTTTCTTCTGATTTTTTAAATTTTTATTTTGTCTTTGGCTTGGTTTTGTGATTTAATCTTTTAAGCTTTTGTTATTCTGCGCTGGATAAAACGGTTTCGAAGGGATACATTGTGAATTATCCAGTAAGTTTTTAACACTCTGAAGGTTTTTTTTAAGGTTCTTCCCAAAATTGTGAGAGATGGATTGATGGGATAATTTCTTGAACTTGTTAACAGGGCATATGTTATTTGGTACTTATCTATGAATGCACATGTTAACATTAGAATTTTCTGAATGTAGAATCTTCCAACTCTGCTAGATCTTATACCAGTTATTCACTTTTATTTGCAGCGTCTCAATTGGGATCCTAAGAACTTTTTCACAACATCATTTCTCGGTGTAATTGAACAAAATACAGAAGAGGGTTTCAGAAATATAATAGACAAACCGTGTCCAGGAATACATTTGATATGCTTAATCCACAATTTTGTGAAAAGATGATACGTGAGGTATTACATATTTTGCTTTTCTTCTCAATCATATATTCATTTCTTCTGTTCTATATTATATTCTATGTTATGTTCTTATTAATTTCTTATTGCTTTGGTAGATTACTTTTTAAGATGGGCCGATGATCTCAAAATCAAAACCAGGCGACCAAATATATTGCATGAACATAGTGTTGTTCTTCATGATATTGGCCTGGAACCAATTCTTCACATATTTAGGAAAGAATACGTTTAACTCGAGGTAAATTTTTTCTTTTCTTAATAAGAATGAATTAGAAAATTGTGACTGAGATGAAGAACTAATATAATGGTGTGGACTCACTTTTGCAATTTAAATTATATTTTGTAGTTTTCTACGGTGAATCTGGTGGATCAACGCTGGATTTTCACTATGCTTTTGTTGTTGACTATGGACTCTCACTTTTCAATTTGAATTATTATGTTTTGTCTATACCGTGACTTTAATATTAGTCGATGAGTTTCCATTTGTAACTAGGTTAATATGTTATTATATTTTTTTTATACTAAAAAGAATTGACCTAAACCCATAAGAATTTGGAATATTTGATTAAGTGAGTTTTTTAATAAAAGATGTTTTTGGTCTCAACCTGGACTAAAACAACGTCCTATAATATCTATCCACTTTTATATGTATATACCTCTCTTTTTTCTTCAAAATTTTGGTTTAGCCCTCTACAGTTAACAATAATGGTTTGGAGAATTGTCTTAAATAGGTTTTGGGATTACCAATAGTAGAATAGAAATTGAAGTGAACTAAAATTATTTTCCATTACTACACCAGATGTGTGAGCACTGAGAACTATTTATTCTTCTTATGTAAAGATATAAGTTGGGAACTGGAAGGTAATGAAATCTGTTTGATGTAACAAAACTCTAGCTTTTGACTCCCTGCAGCTTTTAGTAGATAGTCTCATCTATGGTAGGTTTTGATATCATCTTGTTTTCATTATGTTGTAATATTTGTCATTTAATTATAAAAGCTTAGATTTTTACTAAAATATTCTGAAATAGTTGAGGCAGTACTGTAATAAGTTTACTTTATATCACAAAATTAATCTTCTAAATTTTTTTATATTTTAATTTTTAATTTAAAAAATGTATTAGGTTTGCACCCGCCTTTAGCATTAATTTGGCATGATAGACGAGCTACACTAAAACAGATTGGTAGATTAAAATTTTCAACACAGATCCACAAATCACGATCCACTTTCTCACTCATATAAATTCATATAATTTTTATTTAATATAGTAATACATTTTTCTAATTTTACAATTATTAAAGTAATAAATAAAAATAAAAATGGGTCACAACAACCATCATATATTATTGTATATAAACAAGTAAAACATTATATTATTGTTATTATCTTTCTAATTTAACGTTTCAGTTGTTAAACTTATTAATATTGTTTTGTATTTTGTTAATATAATTTATTTTTACAACAGATTGTATGGAGCCCAAAAAATCCAATACACATAACATTGGAGAGTCTTATAAAGAAGGATCTCCCTCCGTATTTTAGTCATCAAGAGGTTATAAGTGGCTAAGTGAACTCTGTGACTTGTTCAGATGGATCCGTTAGAATTAAGGTGAGAACAAACATGCTTTGCTTTTCTTTTTCAAGAATAAGTCATGGATTGAAGAAATTCTCTATAAAGGAAAACATTTTCTGACTGCTCTGATAATGAAATCTCTTGTTGGCAAGTTGTAAGGAGTGTCACAAAAGGGCGGAAGCACAATACACACTAGATTCAGTAAGAGCGTCATTGGCTAGACAAGAAGACACCATCATATTTGCTTTGATTGAAAGAGCCAAGTTTCCTTTGAATAACTTAGGCTACTCTCGGCTTTTCCTTTCAGAAGAATATTGCGGTCCAATGATTAACGGCCTCGTTCTCAAAACAGAGGCCGTTCAATCCAAGGTACTTTTGCTTCACCTTAATCTGGTTTTTTTAATAGCTTTATAAAGCCTTGTCAAATAATTATTATTTATAAGATTGAATTAAATTTAAATTACAATTTTGAACAAGATATTTTGTTTTTGTTCTAATCTGATGGTGTTGCAGGCAGGTAGATACATTAATCCTGAAGAAAATCCATTCTTCCCAGAAAATTTACCACCCTCGGCTGCACCAGATTACCCCTTTTCAGAGGTAATTAATTTCGAAAACTGTTGGAGGATTTGCTATTACTTAATAAGTGGAAAAAGGGATCCATTGTTGTTTTTAGTTTTTGCAAGGTGCAGGTGCTTCGATTAACATAAACAAGGAAATTTGGAAAACGTACTTTCATGATCTGATTCCAATGTTCATTAAATGGGGTGATGATGGCAACTATGCACAAACTGTTTTAGCCGATCTTACGTTGTTGCAGGTGAAATTTCTTGTGTGAGGTCTTTTTGAGTATGTTAATGGGTGATGTTATGCAGAACAGTATTTTATAAGCAGATTCAAATTTTATTTTATTAAATGTTTTTGTCGGTTGTGACTTGTAATACTATTTACTGCAGGCCATCTCGAAAAGGATTCACTATGGAAAATTTGTTGCTGAGGTCAAATTTAGAGAATCTCCTAAAATCTACGAGCCTTTAATTCGTGCCAAGGTATATATAAGGTTTTCATTCTTAACAAACTGTAGTGGCCATAGCCACTGAAAAGAAAGTTTCTTGATGCTATTAAGTGTTCTTTATTTTCAAAGATCATCCGTTAGGGTTAGGGTTTTATTATAATATGTATTTTGCAGGACAGGGAAGCATTGATGGATGAATTGAGATCTGAGAGTGTTGAAGAGAGGGTGGTGAAGAGGGTTGAAAGGAAGGCCACGGTATTTGGGCAGGAAGTGAGCCTTGAATATGATGTCTCGGGAGATACATACATGATTAATTCAGTGGCTTCTAAGTTGTACAAGAAATATTTAATTCCACTCACAAAAAAAGTTCAAGTCGAATACTTACTAAAACGTCTCGATTGAAGCCATCACAACCCCATCAAATTAATAAATTAATGTCATCTTATTGTTAATTTAAATTTATTAGTTTCTTATTTGGATGTTATAATTGCCAAATTCTTATGCAAGTCAATTCAGAAAATAATGTTATCTAACTTTCTACAAACTTTTGCTTACACTTAGACTATGCAAAGAAGTATTGAAATTTTTAATCCTGCAGACCATTTAATAAAAAACAATATTTTGTTTGAGTTTATTTTATTTTCTATCATTTTATTCTACATTGTACACATAATATAAAATTGGAAATAATAAGGAGAGTAAGCATGCCTCTTAAAATGTGAATACTAATTATTATTAAAAAAATATAGTTTATTGTAACATCTCAATAAATATATAACAATAGTTATAATTTATCTAAGGAGTTAACATCCATATATAAATCGAACGGTAATATCATAATAATAAAATTTCTCAAGACACTGTCCGGACGGTATGAACCATGTAGCTCGCCGTTCTTTGCACCCGGGTGGACCTGGCTGTTGTACACTCAACAGACCGCCACTCTTCAAGAAAGTGGGTGTCAGTATCAGACCGAACACTCCGTGGTTAAGTTAAGTGTCAGTGTAAGACCGAACACTCTTTAAGATAAGAAATATTAATTTTAAAACCGAGTACTTTCAAGCAATATTTTTAATGTGTAAGGCCGAACACTCAGTGTATGACCGAACGTACTTCCAATCAATAATAAAAATCTGAAACCGAATGCTTCATAAGTTAAGTGTCAGTCTAAGACCGAACACTTTATTAACCGAAGGCTAGTATATGACCGAGCACTTCTCAAGGCCGGGTACTCTTCAAGACCGAGCACTTTTCCAGGGCCGAGTACTCTTCAAGACCGAGCACTTAAACCGAACGCTTTATTCAAGAGAAAGAATTAATATAGAACCGAGTACTTAGTCTATGACTGAGTACCTTCTCGGGCCTAGCACTCGATCTATGACTGATTACTTTGAGTTATTGATCACTTGGTATGAGACCGAACGTTCTAAAATAGGGGAAACCGAACGGTCCTAATGACCCTTCGATTACAGATTCAGTATTTTCTACTAAGTTACAAAACTTTATAAACAAATTTCATACCAAAAATCAAACATACAAATTCTCAACAACAAGAACATACATTCAACAAAAACATGTACTCCTAAAATCATTCATACAAAATACTCATAATTAAATTTATAAGCTTCTCTTACCTTATAATCCCAGCTAGCTTCTAAGCCTTCAAAAATCCCAAGTTGTCCAAACGAAAATCTGATCGGTGCAAACTGTAGAGCTTGACACCGGGAACAATTAATCTGAAAGGAGGTTGATGATCGAAGGAGAAGAAGTGGTTAGAAATCTAGGGAGAAGTTTGGAAATTTAGAGAGAAGGAGGAGAAAATGGTGTTTCTGGAGGTTGAAGACGAAGAGTTTGCATGCAGAAAGTGGTACCATTTTCGAGTTTCAACTTTAAATACCGTCTCCACTAAAAATAGTTCGGTCCACCCTCTGCCTGCCACTTGTCTTTCATTTTCTAGAAACTCCCTTTCTCCCTGCCGCCACATGGTTCACGATGGCGGAAAATTAAATGTGGCTGCCACATTGTCTCCCACTAACATGGAAGAACTCCAAAAAGTGACACCTATTTTCCACTAAAGAGGGGAATTAATGGGGGTGTGACAGTTTATTACCTCTTTTAACTTTTACTATACGTGTATAGGTTAAAGATCGAATTTCTAAAATATATAAAGTATTTTAAAATGTAAAAAAAAAACATAACACTTTTAATTAATTGTAATTTATAACACATTTTGTTTAAAGTCTAATTTAATGGATAGAAAATTTCGAACTACCCAAAATGGCTAGACAATGAATTAGATTTATCAAATATTCGTATCCTATAGTATTTTAATTAGTTTTAAAATAATTTATAATTTTGGTTTTTTTATTTCCGAAAGTAATAGATTAAATTTCTTTATTCAACGATGATAAATTTTATCTAATATGTGACATATATTATTTACACGTACCTAGCACGTGTTATTCACGTGTTAATCTTAATTTTTTCAAATGAAATAATTTTGTTTTGAAAACGTGCCGGGCTTTGCTTATTCTTTTTCAAAATGAAACCATAACAATTTTCTCCATTTTTCTTTAAAGAGAAACCATTATCACCATCTCTATTATCTATAATATCTCTTTTTCATGTTCCTTTTTCACTCGAAATACTACACCGTTCTCTCTTCTTCTTTTTTTTATGTAATTCTTTGTCTTTTGAAAAAGTAATTTAATCAACTTGGCTAGTAAATTATTCCTAATTGTGATGTTAGTATTATATAGTTGTTTGATACCTTAGAAGCTAAAATACATTAGTAATGTTGATCCGAGCAAGTGAAAAGTAAGTACCTCTTATCCTTCTTAATGGGAGGAGTTAGTTTACAAAGTAGGTTGGAAGAAACAATTAAAAATAATGTAAAAGTAAAAATGACGAAAAGGAAAACATGTAGATAGAGTCACTGAATTAAAAAAGGAAGGATTTAAAAAAGGGTGATGGATTTTCCTCAAAATGTAAATTTTGTTTTAGTTCATGTAGAAGTTAGACCTCTTTTAGTTGTTTAGTATTGTGTTTAGTGTTGATAGAAGAGATGGATTTACCCGTATCAAAATGGTGTTTAGTATTGTGTTTTAGCAGTGTTTGGTAATTTAGTTATGAAGTTGTTGTTCAAACACAATGACAGGGAGTGTTGATGTAAAGATTATGTAGAAAGTTAGAGTCCATGTGCTGCCAAAGAAGCATGAATCAAAATTTTGTTGTTAAATACGTGACATTATAGAAATGAAAAAGAAAATCCAACGTGGTTTATAACATTGAAATCTTACCTGAGATCTTCAATTATTCCCTTAAATGGTGCTTCCATGTTTTTTCATAGCTGAAAACTATGCACAACATAGATTAGATATACCAATTGACTACTTTTAGAAAACTAATTGCATTTGAAGATAACAAGTGTGATGTAACACAATGAAATTTTGGGCTGGTGAAGTCAATCAACATGGATTTAAATAAGAAGAAAGGAGAAAATGAAACTTAGATAATAAAATCAAAGACACATCAAAACAATAAAGAAATGACGAAATTAAGGAAGTAAATTTTTATGCAGTTAGATCTCAATCAAGTCATTACTTCTATTGTTTCTTTGAAGTATGTGTCAACCAACACATTGAACCTTTCAAATATCAATTTGAGAATAATCTCCTTAATCAGTTGAATGACAACATTAAGATGAAGCTTATCTTAAAAGCCTTTTACTACCAAATACCGTTTCTAGATAACGAGGCTACTCTTGGTAGAAGTGAATTAAAATTATTTTCCATTACTAAACCATATGTGTGTGCACGGGGCCTTTTGAGAACTGGAAGGTAATGCAATGAAATTTGTTTGATGTAACAAAACTCTAGCTTTTGACTCCCTCTAGCTTTTAGTAGACAGTCTCATCTATAGTAGGTTTTGATATCCATCTTGTTTTCATTATGTTGTAATATTTGTCATTTAATTATAAAAGCTTAGATTTTTACTAAAATATTCTGAAATAGTTGAGGCAGTACTGTAATAAGTTTATTTTATATCACAAAGTTAATCTCCTAAATTCTTTTATATTTTAATTTTTAATTTCAAAAACGTATTAGGTTTGCACCCGCCTTTATGCTTTGTTCCCACAAGATGATTTGGGAAGAGTGGTTGAATGAATTTAATTGTAAATTTTTTGTTGTTTATTTGAATGGATTTGGAGGTAATTGAGGATGAATTTGAAAGTAAAGTTGGTAAGAATTAGGTAGGATTTGATTGACATGACATATTTAAAAAAATTGTTTAATTAGTAAAAATTAAAGATTACCAAAATGTCCCTAGTTATTAAATTAATATAAAACGTTATTTGTTAATGTTATATTTAATTGTAAAAATGTTTATAAAAAGTAAAAAATTAAAAATAATTATTAAAATCAATTTTTAAAAAGTAAAAAAGTTATAATTTAATAAAATGAATTTATTTTTAAATGTAGTATTTGTTTGTAATATAATTTACTATCAAGTAATATTAATTTATTTGTTATGAAATTGAGATTGATTATTTTTGAAGAAACAAATAATTAAACGAATTTATAATATTGTTAAAGAAGTTTAAATCAAATAATTCAAAAGTCATCTTTACAAAACATAAAATGGTTATTTTAAAAAATACATCTGTAGCTTATAAAAAAAAGCCACATGAAACACATATCATCTAGAATTTTATTCCAATAACTGACACAAGGGAGTTACTCCCTCCACTACCACACATTCTTTTCTGCACCTCCTTATCTATTGAAAAAACAAACGGATGTCAATATCAGGAATTTGAGTACTATGCTCTTTCTTCTACTTATAAATAAACGAAAAATAGAAAATCAGAATATCAGTTCTTCAAACTCAAACCCTAACATTACAACAAAAAACCAATGTATCGATTTTTGTCTTGCATTCGCCATGGCCGAGGATCTTCCCCGTATCTATGGCCACTTCTAGATATTGCACACTAGTGTGAAGTGTATGAGCCAGGTGGAACCTAATCATGGTTCCCTCACCCTTTCTAACATAGGTTTCCAAACTGAAACAGAAGCTAAGAACAGAAGCAAATCTAATAAGGTTAAGTCATTTGGTTCACCCAGTGAGAATCTCAAGAGCAAAGGAAAGCCCTTTGACACTAACGAGAAGAAGAAGAAAGCATGGGTTGTAGAAAAACAACAAATGGAGTTTGCCCCTTTTGCTGCAAAGTCATTTTCAGAATTTGGGCTCCCACATGTGTTGATTGAGAGGCTAGAGGAGGAGGGTTTTACTGTTCTGACTGAAGTTCAGTCTTCTGTAGTTCTCTTCATTGTGAACAATCGTGATGTCATAATTCAGTCTTACACCGGTTCAGGGAAGACACTGACTAATTTGCTTCCTATTCTCTCGGTTGTTGGACCGTTGAGGGTGAAAGGTGATGATGGTGAAGAGAATGGGAAGAAGTTGGGAATCGAAGCAGTGATTGTTGCTCCTTCTAGAGAGCTTGGAATGCAGATAGTGAAGGAGTTTGAGAAGGTGCTAGGAATGGATAACAAGAGAGTGGTTCAGCAGCTTATGGGGGGTGCGAACCAAACCAGACAGGAAGATGCTCTCAAGAAAAACAAACTTGCAATTGTTGTCGGCACACTTAGTAGGATAGTAGAGCTGAGTGCATCAGGGAAACTTCGCACTCATGGATGTCGATATTGGGTGTTGGATGAAGTTGATGAGCTCTTGTCTTTCAATTTTCGAGAAGACATGCACGGGATATTGGAGCATGTAGGGAGGAGATCAAGTGCAGACCCAAGCTCAAATTAAGCAAAGACTGAGCGTCAGTTAATCATGGTTTCTGCAACTGTGCCCTTTTCTGTTGTAAGGGCTGCTAGAAGTTGGGGTTGCGACCCTCTTCTAGTCCAAGCTAAGAAAATTGTCCCACTTGAAACTTTCTCTCCCTCTAAGCCTGTCACTTTATCCTAGTCTTCGTCGAGCTCAGCTCTGCCATCTCAAGTAGAAGTGGAGAGTCTGCCTCCTGCTCTGAAACACTATTACTGTGTGACAAGGTTGCAGCACAAAGTTGATGTGTTGAGAAGGTGTATTCATGCACTGGATGCCAAATTTGTGATAGCTTTCATGAACCACACTAAGCAGCTAAAGGATGTTTTCTTCAAGCTGGAGGCCCGTGGAATGAAAGCTGTGGAGTTACATGGGGATCTGGGGAAGCTTGCTAGGTCAACAACCCTGAAGAAATTCAAGAACGGTGAGGTGAGAGTTCTGGTGACAAATGAATTGTCTGCAAGAGGGTTGGATGTGGTAGAATGTGATCTTGTGGTTAATCTTGACTCGCCAACAGATTCAATTCATTATGCACACCGGGCTGGCCGAACTGGTCGGCTTGGTAGGAATGGTACAGTGCTAAACATATGTGAAGAACCATAAGTGTTTGCTGTGAAGAAATTGCAGAAGCAGCTGGGAATTCCAATTGCATCCTGTGATTTTTCAGAGGGGAAACTACTTGTCCCTGAAGAAGAGAAAACATAAGCACTTCCACAAGTTGAGGAGTTGTAAGTTATTTATCATTGATGCAGTTTTCATGTTCCATATTTAATAATTCTTCATATTGCTTCTTACCTATTGTACTTATTGACAACTTATACATGAGTGAACACCAGATAAGTGATAAGGGTAGCTGATATTTGTTTCACATAAACCACTTATTGATTCAATTAGTTTTCTCTTTATTGGATATAGAGTTTTTGCCTTTGTGTTTATGAACAACCTGGTCACATATTACTTTGGAAAACATGATTTATATTAAATCAGTAGCCTACCTTTTTTGCAGAAAAAGGAAGATAAATCTGTTATGCATTATGATTGACCACAATTTCTGTTATTTGTAATACTAATTGCCATAACCAGAAATCTACTAACTAAAGGTTCAAACTAGAATATACTGATTGACCACAAATTCTGTTATTTCAATCGAAAACGTTTGTTTAACAACGTTTTTTAACACAAATTTGACAACGCCACGTGGCGTGTGTCTGTTGGCTCTTTTCAGTGAAGGACAAAACTCTTAAAAATCTTGCGGAGGGTAATTTTGGAAATCTCATAATATGAAATTTGATTTTGGCGGTTTCATTTCATTTTTCATCCTTGTTTGAGTTTCCCGTCGTCTCTCCAAGTCTCGAATCTCCTCGTCTCTCCCAAAGTCTCCAATGGCGTCATCTGTCTGAAAGGTCTCTATTGCTCCCAAACGCCTCATCTTATCCTTTGTTTAGTTCGTGTTTTGTGTCGCATTCAATCTGTATTAGGAAGCTCTCTTTCGCGTTTTGGCGTTTGTCGCATTCTCTCGCTTGTCTTGGTAAGTAAAAGATGTCGAACCCTACTCTATTTTTGGAGTATTTTTTGTTTTTGTGTTTTGTGAACACTAACCCTAACCGTCTTCTCCACCATTGATTTTTTTGTATGAAATAAGTGCAGCTGCAATGGCGTCCCAAAACCCAAAGGTAAGTTAAAGTTTTGGTATTTTATATAGTCACATTTTTTTGTTAAGTAATAACAATGTTTTTGTAATGTTTTGTAGTGGCGGGTTCGAATCTCTTTGGATTCATCAACCATTGTTCAAATGAATGGCTTACTGAGAGATGTCCATGTAGATCGAATTAGGATGACAACATTTCGTTGGTGTTTGGAGCTACATAAGCCTTTTTCATTTCAGGAGGAATTGCTTGCAATTAGAAAGCAATATGTACGTGATTGGATCCTGGACGACAAGAACATAAGAATACTTGATGCGTTAGCGGTGTATGGATTGTTGTAGGATAGTTCTCCTATGTAGAAATGTAGTGTACTTTGTTTTTATAGGAATATGGATTTCTTCCAATTGCTTTATGTACACATTGTAAGATACAATAATGTATATGAAGATACTGCATTTTTTATATAAATGAAGAGATTGTACAAATGATTATTGGAATAAGATGATTGATTTCAAGCTTGTTTATGTGCAATGTACAAATGATTATTGATTGATGATTGATGTCAAGGTTTGTTTATGTGCAATGTTAAAAGTTCATGGGGAACCCAAAACATTAAGTTCAAGCCACTCCTCACTCAAGAACATCAAATTACAATTAAAAGGACTGGACTTAGGTCAAAACACACTGCTATTCAGCTGTGGTCCCCTACGTTATCACTGGTGGCTCCTTCAGTTGAACAAGTTGTCCAAAATCTAGTTCAGACTCGCGTAATCGTTTACAGCCCACTTGTAAACGATTACAAGGAACATTTTTACAGCAGAGATAGCAGAACTTCACTTGACTCAATAATCTCAACATGGGTGGTCCCCCCCCCCTCCATCATGGGGGACCCAAAACATTAAGTTCAAGTCACTCCTCACTCAAGAACATCAAATTACAATTAAAAGCATTGTACTTGGATCAAAACACATTGCTATTCAGCTGTGGTCCCCTACGTTATCACTAGTGGCTCCTTCAGTTGAACAGGTTGTCAAAAATCTAGTTCAGACTCCCGTAATCGTTTACAATCCACTTGTAAACGATTACAAGGCACATTTTTACAGCATAGATAGCAGAACTTCACTTGACTCAATAATTTCAACATGGGTGGTCCCCCCTCCATCATGGGGGACCCAAAACATTAAGTTCAAGCCACTCCTCACTCAAGAACATCAAATTACAATTAAAAGGACTGGACTTGGGTCAAAACACATTGCTATTCAGCTGTGGTCCCCTACGTTATCACTGGTGGCTCCTTCAGTTGAACAAGTTGTCAAAAATCTAGTTCAGACTCCCGTAATCGTTTACAGTCCACTTGTAAATGATTACAAGGCACATTTTTACAACAGAGATAGCAGAACTTCACTTGACTCAATAATTTCAACATGGGTGGTCCCCCCCTCCATCATGGGGGACCCAAAACATTAAGTTCAAGCCACTCCTCACTTAAGAACATCAAATTACAATTAAAAGGACTGGACTTGGGTCAAAAGACATTGTTATTCAGTTGTGGTCCCCTACATTATCACTGGTGGCTCCTTCAGTTGAACAGGTTGTCCAAAATCTAGTTTAGACTCGCGTAATCGTTTACAGCCTCCTCGTAAACGATTACAAGACACATTTTTACAACAGAGATAGAAGGACTACAACTATGGTCCCCTATGTTTTCACTGGTGACTCCTTCAGTTCAACAGGTTGTCCATAATCTAAGTTAGACTCGTGTAATCATTTACAGCCCGTCGTAAACGATTACAATGCACAATTTAGCAGCAACATCTTCACCAATTCAGCTAAATTCATCAAATCACAAACATTACTTCATTCTTGTCTCACAAACATTATCAGTTGCTAAAAATGAAGTCTTCATAATTTAAATTGTATACCAAATCAAAATATAAAGCACTTCAATAACATTGGCAATAAAATTGCAATTATCAATTACATAAATAGATGAAACCAAACATGCATATTCTATATATTGAACGAAATAGGTTTAATTACAGCGTCCTGTTCTTGTCCTATTAAAAACTTAATAAAATAATCAGTCATTTTTCTTTTTAAGTACTACATTTCCGGTGTACGGTGTCCTAAGCGCTTGGCTCTTATAACGCCTTCTTGATCCAATCCTCACATACGTCTTCAAATGTGATTGGTTGTTGGACATTCCACCCGGTGCGTTCTTCGACATTCCACCTTGTTCGTTGTTGGACATTCCACTCGGTTCGTTGTTCGACATTTCACCTGGGGAAACAAAGGCACAGTTATTGTTACTAAATGGTTGTGGACGTGCAACACTTTGTTCACCATCATCATCTTTAGTTGTCCTTTTAGTTGTTCTTCTAGCCTTCTCTTCTGCTAACTCTGCCTTTAGGACATTGACCTTCCTTTTAAGTTCTTCAATTACAGATCTAAACACCAAAATGAAAAACATGAAACTCAAACCGAGAAGAAGATAGTGGAAAAACGCATTTACCTTGGTCAAACGAAGATGCTTACCGGAACTTGCCATTTCGAACACCCACAACGAGAACGAACTGCGAACACCCGCAAGGAGAACGAAGATGCAAACGGATGAAGCTTTTCTGTGAAAATGAAGAGAGAGAAGCTTCGTTTCTAGTGAAACAGGGCAGGAGTATAGTTGGAAATCCAATTTTCTGAACCACTCTTCACTTTCCAGGACAACTTTTTTAAAAAACCAAAAATGAAAAAGAACCAATTGAATCTTGACAACTGACATTATCAAATGTGTGTTAAAATAACGAGACCATATTTCAATATGCTCTTTATGAAGTCTTATCTATCTGTTTTGGAAATACCATTCCAAGTAGAGTTTTAAACATTTCCTAAGAACTCATTTCTTAAGGACAATTCTCATTATAGGATGTTCTTGAATGATACCGTGTTTGTTTTGGAAAAATGTTTGAATTAGTCTTTTTCGAAAGGATAATTTTTGTAAGGAAGTAAGGAAGTTTCAAAAACTCCAAAGGGCATTATGTATATTATTTTTTATCAAAACCAAAAGTGACTAGCCACACAAAAAAAAATACATGTAATTTGAAATCTTATTTAAAAAAAATAATGAAATGAACCTATTTTTTATAATTATTTTTATCTTTTTCAATTTTTTTATAAATTTATTTTTTTATCTTTTGTTATTTTGTGTTTTTACTTTATTAAAAATATATATAATTTTTATAAGAATTAATTTGTTAAAAATAGCCTTATCCTATCAATACTAAAGTTGTTATTTACTAGTATTAATTTCATCACTTCAACAACATTATAAAATTTATCCTTTAGTATTTTAATTAGATTTGAAATAATTTATGATTTGGTCTTCTTATTTTCGAAAGTAATAGATTTAATTTTTTCACTCAACGATATTAAATTGTATCTTAGACACTGTTTACAAGTACTTAGCTTGTGTGTCCACGTGTTAATTTTAATTTTTTTAAAAGAAATACTTTTCTTTTAAACTTGCATGGATCTGCTTATTTCTCATCAAAATAAAACCATAAGGGTTTTCTCCATTTTTCTCTAAAGAGAAACCATCAACACGATCTCTAATCTCTATAATATATCTCTTTAATGATGTTTTTCTCTTTCACTCGAAATATTCTCTTGCAACTACTACATTCTTCTTCTCTTCTCTTTTGCATGTTGATGTAATTCTTTGTTTTAAAAAAAATTAATTTAATCAACTTGTCTAGTAAATTATTCCAATTTGTCATGTTAATGTTAATATTGCATAATTGTTTGATACATTAAAAGCTAAAATATATTAAAAACATTGATCCAATGCAAGTGAAAAGTAAGTACAAGATCTTGTCCTTCTTAATGAGAGGAGTTAGTTTACAAAATAGGTTGGAAGAAATAGTGTGAAGTAAGAACGGTGAATAGGAAAACTTGAAGATAGTTACTGGATCTAGAAAAAAAGGAAAGAGCAATTGAGGGTAATAGATCTTCCTCAAAATATAAACATTGCAATATCCATTCATATATATATATATATATATATATATATATATATATATATAGCCGTCAAAATGGGATACAACCCGCGAGCCAACTCGGCCCACCACGGGTTCAGGCCGGGTTTAGTTTGAAAAAATTGAATTTTTTATGCGGGTCACATTTCAACCCGGCTCATTTAAACCCGGTTCATATGGGTTGAACCCGTGGTGGGCCGGGTTGGCCCGCCAACCCACCTCCCTAATTTTATTTTTTTAATTTATTGTTTTATTTATGAAACTTATGTCACATAAGAAACTTATTTGTATGTTTTTTGTGTTTATTTTTGGATGACATTTGGATTATATTATACTTTTTATTATTATTTTGAATTGTCTTTAGTTTAACATCAGTTTTATTATTATTAATGAGGAAGAGTCGATTTTTTTTATGTAATAATTCCGCTTTCCTATGTACATATTTATTATTAGTAATAATATAATTATATAATTATATTATTAATATTAATATTGCTATTAATAATTATAATTATAATAATATTTTCATCCACACAATTTTTTATAATAAAATCTATCATCTTATTATTCACAATCCTTTCTTTCTAATTAATTGTGTTTTTATTATAAAATTATTAAAACGTTTTAATAATTGCCCTTTAGGTTTTGCTTTAATATGAAAAAAGAAAACCCTTAAGTTCAGCCCACCTGAAAAGTAAAAAAAGAAAGAGAAGAAAAGAACAAGGGTGTTGCTTCCTTCACCACCACCCCTTCTTCCTTCACCTCCTCATTCTTATTTTACTCTTTGTTCCATCTTTCTATTCATGTTTTACCTTTCAGTATAATTTTATTTTCAAGGTTTATATTTTTTAACTTCTATCCACTCCAATCACCTACATGAATGGTTTGGTTTATGTTTAACCAACAAGCATTTGTTATTGACAGTTTCTTTCTCTCTTCGATCTCATCACCCAAACAACACAACCATTTTAATGGTATACCCATGTTTCTATGTTTCATTTTCTTCTGTCTTTCTATTTTTTATGCTTCTTTCCATTATTGTTTTTTTTTTTAACTTTTTTATTGTTTATCTTACCCACACCAACGTACGAATTAAACAATCTCATATAAAAAATGTTGATACATGAGGAAGAAATATACGTCGCAATGTGTCAGAAAAAAATATTGTGGATGATAGTTAATTTTATAAAAAGGTTGAAACATTTTATATAATCATTTAAAAAAATTAAATATTGAAATTTTAAAATTTGAGAGAGGAATTTGATCATTTAAATTTAGAAAATTTTAAATTATAATTAAATAGTAAGAATTTTGAACTTTTCAATTTTTTTTAATTAATTCATGTATACATTTTTCATTTTTTTTATTCCATTATCATTTTGAAATTGAGATACAGGTACTTTAATACATTTTACTAACAATAATGAATATTTCTTTCATGTTAACAATCGATTATAGTTAATTTCCAGATTTATTTTGCAATCATTTTTTTACCAACATTAATGATATATGTTTCCATTGATGTCATTCAAAATTTTTGTCAATGTCAATAAAATTATTTTTTTATGATGTTAGACATAAAATATTCATTAGTATTAGTCATAAAATATTCATTATTGTTTGGAACTGCTGTACTGCTGAATGACCACTGCAAACACCCCGCACCGCCGCACCACGAAAAGCCATACCACCACACCATGAAACCAAACGAATATGGAGACAAGAATATGGAGAAGAACCAAACAGATATGGAGAAGAGAAGTAAGAGTTGAGATATGAGAATAAACGGATCTAGTGAGAGTTGAAGGCGGTAAGAATGTGGAAAGAGAGAAAGTGAGACTTGAGAGAGTGAGGAGGGAGGGGGGAGAGGGTCGCACGTGTGAAAATAGATGAGTAAAAATAGATAGAAATTTAGGATTTTAGAATAAAGTAAATAAATATGGTTAAAAGTAAAAAAAAGACTACTTTTGTAATTAAAATTTTTTTGTAGAGGGTTAAGGAGGTGGAGAGAGAAGGGGTGGTGGTGGAGGAAGCAACACCAAAAGAACAATTAAAAAAAAAGACTTGATTGGGCCAGCCTAGGAAAATTTATTTTTTCTAAAAAATAACAACAAAAGCCAGCGTAATACATTTTCTGGATGCACCTTGCTCTTCACCAGTGGACACCTTTCCTCGTTTGGGCCTGGACTTAAATCTTTTTCCTGCACTTCCACCTCTCATGGGCCAAATACTTCATAACCGGTTTTTTCATCTTCGCACCTCTACTCTTATTGGGCTGTCCTTTATTTGTTTTTGTCTTGTTTAATTTTATTTTATGCTTTTGTTTCTTATTTTTAGTATTTGTTTGATTAGTAGTTTTCTTTTTCTTTTTTTTAATACATGTAACCTTGTACGATAATCCCTCAACCCTCTGTCATATGCTTTATTTTTATTAGGTTTGTTTGTTTGTTGCACTTTTTTAACACTGGACACACTCATTTCTAAAAAATATTCAACAAAAAATAATAATAAATCATAAAATCTCCAAAATAAAAAAAATTACTTTTTTTTATATGGCTACGATGTTAAAAGTATGTGATTCTTGATTCTTGAATTTAGAATTGAGATAAGTTGGAACAAGATAATGTCTTGTCAAGTTCATTTTTCAAAAATCCAAAGTTCACCTTAAAAAAATAAAAAAAATTCCTATAATCATTCTCAAACAATTTTTCAAACAAATTTTCTGAACAATTTCTAAACATATTTTCAAAAGAACTACATATTCTTGATTTCTCATATGAGAATATGTAAGTCAATCCTTGTCGGACTTCTAAAAAAAAATATTATTTATTTCATATTGTTTTGTATTGTTATTTTCGGAAAAAATAACCATTTTGAAAACCACGTCATCTTTGTATATTTGTAGGATGTTCCAAACTCTGATTTTCAAAGTCTTTTATTCATTTAAACATTTTTTGTTGTCCCGTCGCCATTCTGATTGCGACACACACACACACACACACACACACACACATATATATATATATATATATATATATTTGCTTTTATTTAAAAATACTAACCTCTTAATATAATTGGGGTTTATTTTAAATGTGGGATAGCTATGGTTTGAAGTTTTTCAATAATTGGAACCGCAAACAAAATTATTAGATTATTTTAACTCAAGCCAAAATCAAACCTCTACATTTATGTATCTATCTATTTGGTTGTTATAATTTTGTAATCATCTAGGTGAATTCATGTAGATGTGTTCTTTAACGCCCTAAATTTGGGTGTCACGAATCATAATTAAATTAAGATATTTCAAAATCCTCTTAACGCGTAAAATGGTATCAATTAAAATTTTGACATTTAAATCTTGCGGAATTCAAATAAAGTTCTAACTTTACCAAAAAATATAATTCAATTACAAAATTCCAAAACTAATAAAATAAACCAAGGAATAAAATTAATCCAATTACATTATTTCTGAAAATTTATAACTCAAATCTTTAAATAAAAGGTTGTCTCCCACTCTCACGTCGCTACACTCCCTGCTCCCGTATAACCAAGGTCATACTATCATCACAAGACACACACACAACCACCAACATAAACAAATATGGATAAGCTACCATAACACAACCAATAACAATAAAATGTGTACAAGATAAGTAAACACAACTTAATAATAATCATTCATCTACAACACTACTCTTACTCACATAATTGTTTCTATTTCATCTACAACATCACATATACCTCCCTCAGAACTAATCACATCATGCATCCTTCATCAGGAAACATACCATGAGCCTCCACAATACCATAACTCCATAGTGAAAAGAATCAGTCACACTCTTGTACCCTACCTCAAACTTGTTGCCTCCCCACAAGTCCTCTGTAGCCCCTCCTACAGGTCTGCTCGAGTAGTCCCGCCTACCTGGCTAAGGAACATGTTTCTTGCCACACAAGGAGGGCTCAATACCCAAGCACTCCCTTTTCGCACACAAGACCAAAGGAAGTTGCTATCTCGATTGGACGATAGTCTCAGGCTTTACTAGGTACAACAGGTTGACATATCTCTCACTCTTGTGCTCATCAACTACACATCCAGGTACATCTCAACACTCACTCGTTCCATTACATATATCACATATATCTAAGTACCAACAACCATTCTCACTCTCCATCTAATAAATCATTCATCATTATCTAAAGTCTCATTCAAAAGTCTAATGTACTCAAACTAAACCATCTCGGATTCGGTAAATTACAATTAAATAAATAATTAAATAACTAATAAATAAATACATAAACATCATTCCAAATAAATAATTAAATAAATATCATTCCAAATAAATAAATAAATATCCTGTCAATCCAATAATACATTATTTATTACATTAATTAAACAAATCTCATTACTGTCTCTTTTTAGAAATAAAATAATTAATTTGACTTTCAAGTAATTTAAAAATCTTATACTAAGGTTATATTATTTCCTTTACCAAACCAGCTCACTTTTAATTTTAATTATGTTGTTAATAAATTCTAAATAACAAAATATTTAATTTTAATTAATTTGTTTCCCAATAAATTACTTTCCTTCTCATTCCAAATTAATTTTTCCTTTTCCAGTAATTAATTTGATTCCAATTAATTACTAAACAATAAATTTCTCTTTATAATAATAATTATTACTGTTTTCTTCTCTCTCTTTACAATTTAATTTTATTAGTTAATATCTGATAACCACGAATCCTACACACCCGAAACCAAACCCAAATAAACTTTCTTATTGTTGCAGTTAATAATTTTATTTCAGATCAACTCTGGGCCTGCGGCCCAAATAGGTTCCCCCAGGAACAACCCAGATTTTTCAGCCCAATCAGGATGAAGTTGTCAACATCGACCACCTTGACATCCACGGCCACCACCGTCAGCGTCTCCCAAGCCACCACTTGAACCACCAGAGAGCAATCCAAAATCATATTAGGAACCCCAAATTAGAGACGAAACCCATATCCCATCCATTTATTTTAACTGAAATTACGAGATTAAAATACCATAACAGGAAACCCCAAATTCAATTTGAATGGAACCCTACGTCTCAAATCGAAGAAGGAATCAAATCATCAGTTCAACACAGCAGAAACCCCCAAAATTGAAGAACAACCGAAACCCTAAATCGCAGAATCAGAACCCCCAAAACACAGTTTCGTTTTTGACGCTGTCATCGCCGGAAACTCAACCCCTCTTGTCGTCGTCGCCGGAGGTCACTCGCGACGAGTCGCCGCCGTGACGCCGATCGCACTCAGCCGCAATCAAGACTGACCCGCATCCACCATCATGGTTTGCTTCGAAGGAGGAGGCTTCCACAACGAACACCGCTCCAAGGACGCTCACGTTCAGTGGTCTTCACGCTGCTACTATGTCATTTCCTTCGCGCAACTGGAACTCGCAACCCTCCACGCCGAAACGACCACTGTGCGTATTATAGGTGGATCACGCTTGAACCACCAAAGTTGCGTCAGCCGTCGTGAAGAAAAGAAGAGAAACCTAAAGCCTATAGGTTTCGCGTGATGAAGAAAGAAAAGAAAGAGAATGGATAGAATGAGGGCAACCTGTGTGACCCTTCGAAGGAGATAGGGCTGTATCCTAAATTTGGTTCAGGCCCAATTAAAAACAGAAAGCGAAAAAGAGAAACACAGTGTAAGAAACAATTAATTTGGTCTATGATAACTAACCTCAATTCCTATTAAACGCTAATTAAAAGAATCTCCAGAACCCAAATTTTAATTTTAATTGCAATCAAAACGAACCCTAATTTTTATTATATTCCTGACAAATCTAATCTCCATAAAAGAAGAATTCAATCAGGTGAATTCCTATTTAGGATAGGAATTAAGGAATTCAATGACGATAATTCCTGAAATTCAATACCGTGAATTCAAAAAGTGAAATTAATATAATAGAATTTAATGTCTATTAATTAAATATGATATATTCATGGTTGGAAAGCTTATCCAAAATTTCCAAATCATACAATTACAGTACAGATACATGGACAGTTTCCAAATATAATTTACAATTAAACAAATAAATAAATATTTAAAATCAATACCACAATCTCATTCATCATATAATAACACAAAGGTGAGCTTCCCATACCTGATCAAAAAAAATAAAATTTCTCCCTTTCTTTTACAAACTTTCCTTTCCTTCAATTTTTTTGTCTAATACTATCTTTTTTCTTCTCTCACAAAAGTAACGAATCACTCTTTCTACAGTTTCCTTTCTTTTTAAATAAAACTTAAAGTAACTGCTCTTCCTAAAATCTTTCAACAACTATTTAAAAAACTTAACTGTTACAACTTTTATTTTCTTTTTCTGCTTATTTTATTTAATATAAGCCTCTTGCCCTCTCAGCCAAAAAAATAAATAAATTTTCAATAAAGGTTACTTATAAACCTATCTCCCTAGGATTTGAACTCACATTCATTCAAACGATAACAAACAATCACTGCATTCAAATTAACAAAACCATTAAATAACATAAATTTTATGTTCTAATCAAGACTAGAACACATAATCATTCAACACCTCAAAGAACTCTCCCCCATTGAGCTACACAATACTTTATAATAACATGCAACTTCATTAAAAATACTCCTCGGATCTTACATGTTCACTAATACCAGAATCAATCATTATTAAAGCAACCTTAATATATTCACTAAGATCTTTAGTGTCACCAACCCGCAATCTATTTTTAAAACATAAAATTTGCTTACTCACAATTAAGATAACACTTATTATTAGTTTTTCCAATCCATCTTATACTACACACCTAGAGCACTCCGTTTTATTACTTTAAATAATATTCATTTACCATGATTTACAATTTATTTTTGTCATATAAATTACGTTCTTAAATATGATTATTATACTGAAAATTGTACTCAACATACTAAATTTCAAAATCATATAACTTTTAACTACAACAAATATTCATTTTCTTTAACCATTTAACAATAAAAAATAATTATGTAAATTCTTGAGAACGTACACATATAGTTCTTATTATTATAAATCTATTTGAAATCAAATATTTTAATATATGTTACAATAAAATTAATTAATTATTTAATTTTTTATATTATCACACTATAAGAAAATTGTGATTTATTTACCAATAATTGTATACAGATTTAGATTCATAGGTAAATTAGTTATTACATACATATTTTATTCATAAATATAAAAATTTGAGTTACATACAAGTTTTTTTCTTAGAATGTTAATAAATTTTGCTACTAATTTTCCGTATATAAAATTGTATATAACTAGGTTAAATATAATTTTTGCAAATGATATTATCAATAGATAATTATATAGAATCCATAAGATAAAAAAAAATACTTACTGATTTTACATAAAAATTTGAAAATAATTAATTATTAAAACTTAAAAATCAAAATATGATTATCCTCTCCTGTTCACCACTCTCGCGCTCCATCCCTCAAATCACTCTCTCACTCATAAATAACATATTGCAAAGTATACAATGAATTCCACTTTGTATTGTTTGGTGTAGAGGAGTCGGCGACGACAGTACCTTCCTCCTCTTCGCCCTTCATTTTCATTTGAATTCATTTGAGGATGTTTTCTTTAGAATTTGCCATTGAGTGTTTTGCTCCCTCAGTATCTCATGTTTGTTTCTTACGCATGTGTAAAGACCTTGGTAGTGAAAAATTATGATATCCAAGAATTTGGACCAAAGGTGGATATCCCTATTTCGTGTCCCTCACTCTAATTAATTCTAGGTTTCTTTTAAATCATACCAATCCCTAATGATAGACTTTCTTCCTTTCCTAATATATATTGTCTTTCATCCCACCAGTCTCTGACATACTTTTCTAACTTAGAGAGATATATGCTAAGGACATAGGATTGACTTTCTCTATAAAAATCAATTTTATCAACTTCTTTTTCCCATGTTAAATATGTTAATACACCTATGTCTTTACCAAAGAATAGAAGATTCCTATCTGGTTTAAACATTTCATCATTATTATCTAGGATAGACAATCTATATGTAAAAGTCCTAGAAAAAAACCTATATGAACTATAACAAAAAATCTTTGCTCTTAAAAGTTTTCTTATTCTAAAGGATTAAAAGTTTCACTTTTAGACAAATCCCAAGAGAGATGAGTCATGAAAAATGCTTAAATACCAAATCTTACCTTAGCAAAAATATGTCTTAAACTACTAGCTAATTCTCCTTTAAAATAAAATTACCTTTAAAATCAAAGGACACAATAAACAAAGAAAATTGACGGACTCTAAGACCCCTAAAACGTACGGACTCTAATGTGACAAAAGTCACACCTAAAGTGAAACATAGAATCACATACAAACAAGCAATATAAAATTCTACTCCTATGTCTAGCTATGCTAAAAAAAACTAAAAAGAAAGCAATTAAAGTTGCCAAGAGTTTGGAAAAAGCACCATGGACTCTTCCAATCTACTTGGACTTTATAAGAGGCCTTTTACAACAAACAGAAAACTAAAAACTAAGTGACAGTGGGCTGACACAAGCCCATCAAATACAAACAAAACAAAATAAAACAAAGTTGAAATCCTATGCTAAGCTACTACGGTCCTGGTTCATTCAGCTTTGTTGCTCCATCTTGCACAAAATCTTCAAGTATCCAAATGTTCCTTTCAACTCTCGGTCTCAATCAAGATCTATCTAGGTGCAATCCTGCAAACACAAATGACCAAGACTGCTGTCACTTACACCCTTAGCCAAGCAATGTGCACAAAAATATATATGGGGCAGTAAGAACTTCCCTTTCGCTGTTCAGTGTTAGATGATGCTGGGAAAAGTTGCTACTGCTCCTCACTAATGGTTCCAAGGATCCTGCACAAAGAGTTCCAACTAAATCAGCAGATCATTCAGTGCTTAAATTGGACAGTTTTATTCAGAAACAACTAACAAGCTGGAAGAAATTAAACTAATCAACTCCCCTAATCAAATGATCTTCTAGTTGCTAGTGCTTTGAACAAAATCAGAAACCTCCTTGCATTTTACACTACCCTGCATCAACATATATATCAGTACATCTCATCAACCTTGATTCGTGGCAGCCAAAAGAAATCAGATCAGATTGTAATTCAAACTCTCTCTCTCTCTGCACTGATGTTTCTAATATTGCAGCTTTCAAACAACTATGACAGTATTCACTATCTAATCTGAAATGACTCAAAGAGATAGCTTACTCACTTTAATTTTGCTAAACTATCAAAAACACTAAACCAGCACAAATTTATCATGTAAACTACACAACAAATTAAAAAAGTTCTCTCTTTTTCTCAGAGTGGTGCAGCGGGTGCAGTTAACAGATCCTAGTTGCTCTCAAGTAGTCGCTTCAACTGATACTGCACGAACTTTATATATTTCTCATCAGCTGAAATCTGCAGACAGTTCATTCCAAAATCAGTATATCACACGCTGCTAGCAATGACAAATTAGAAACAGAAACAACTTGATCAGACAGAGGCAACTAAACAACTCCCTTTGTTCTCTGGCTTTCACTGTGTGCAAGTGTTGTGTTTCTTCTAAATGCCTTTCAGGAAAGAATTACTATTCCACTTAATGTTGCAGTTTATAAAGTGCTTTTGAACAGCTTAATGCCCTGTAAATGTTAATCAGAACAAAAACTGCACAACTAAATGGTCAGCACATTTCAAGTTCAAAACTTATTTCAGCACTTAAACAAAAACACACTCTCAGCAAGAAATTTGGCTCTTAGATGTAGCCACACACAAAGCTCACAAACTCAAGACTTTTTCTGGAGGCTTCTCTTTAAAAACATGAAACACACAAATGGAAGGTTTGGAAGGGAGATTCTCCCTTGTCAGTACAAGGCTGGATAGTCCTTTAGACCACCACCACCTAAGAGGCTACCAAGCACACAAACCCTCTTTCAATTTTCCAGAAATCCAGAGTGAAAGTGCTTCTCAAACCAGATTGGCTAGGCTAAGCAAAGGCAGGCAAAACAGAACAGATCAAAGCAATGGAAATGGACAACACAGCAGATCAGACAGACTCAAGACAATCTCTAGAATAGATGAAGAAACCAATTAAAAGCTTCAAATTAAGACCAGCAGATCAGAATGCACATGTGATGGACAAAACCAGAGTTATCAATCAAGACAAGCAAGAAACAAAGCTTTCAAGAAAGGAGGCACTCAAACAGAACCTATGAATAGCTCTAGAATAGATGAACAAAGCAAATAAATGGTCAAACAAGGAACTGCAGAATTGCAGAATTGGGAAAACAGAACTGCTATTTGCACAAAAACTTGGATTTGGAAGATTTGGTGCAGTAATCATTTTGCGTTTTTCCGCATAATACACCTTATAGCCAATGAATTCAGCACAAGCATATCCAAATACCTGTATTAATGCTCTATTAAGTCGTAGTTACACATTTGAATGGCTTTTTCTCATTATTACATCTGCTTGGGTATGTCAGAAACTTGCCTTTTCTTTTTCTTTTTTTTAATCACCCAATTCAGACTTAATAGAACAACTTTTAAACACCAACAGTGCAATAACAGATTCCAGATTCGAAAATAATTCTGCAGTAGTGAATTTAAAAGTCCAAACTGCAAAGACTCTAGGAAATTGATTAAACTAGAAGCTTAGTAATGAACTAATACCAAGCAGAACAGACACACACTAAAAGACATTCAAAGAAGTACCAGTTCGGTGTAGCTGGCCAAAACAAAATTCTGCAGATTAACAATGTGCAACCAAGCTAGGCTAAACCCTTCATTTGCTCATTTGGTATGCATTTGTTACTTACAAAGCAGAATTTAATTCAAATATTCCAGATTCGAGTAATACTGAATTGAAACTGCATGTAATTATGCACAGTGAAGCAGATTCAAATAGCAATGCAACTTATAACCTCTGCCACTGAAATCTACCACCAAGCTCATTCAACCGAATGTCATAGCATGTATTGATGAATAGAATTTACTCAGTGCAGTTTCAAAGACTTGTTCTGGAATTAAAACTGAATCAATGCTTAGAATGACAATACACACACTGAAATCAGCATTGATACATCCTTAGCAATCTGTCATCGAAGCTCATTTAACAATTTCATAGCTTCTTTTGATGTACAGAATTTACACCAAAGCGTACTTCAATTTTTGACTCACGAAAGAAATGACAAGAAAAACAAAGCACTGATTAAAAGGAAACAATGCACATGACATATAACATAACAGAAAATGATTTCAAAACTTAAAAGACTCAAATAAATTAGAATCACCGAATTAAGATGAAAATAAGACTCAGATCAAAAACGCAAAGGCACAGAACAACTCAACATACAATTAGAACCTATTTGAACAGAAATAAAACTCAATCAGAGAAATTAAACTCAACAAATGCGAAATCAACACAAGACATTTAAGGAAAAAATAATGAACAACTCAATAAACGCAATAGAACAAATGCGAATCAAATGAACAGCTCATGGATCAACCCAAGACAAAACGAAAAGAAACCAAGACAGAGACGCGAATCAAAATCATATGAAACTTAGATAAGACGGAATCAATAAAACACGAAACAAGAAATAACAGAAACGGAATCAAATGAAAACAAAAATCAAAGACAGAGACAGAGTTACTTAGCTGTTGACGCGTGCTCGAACCTGGCTCTGATACCACTTGATGGAAGACGCCTTGAGGAGAACGACGGATTGGAGCTGTGCGAACCCGATTCGACCTCCTCGAAGCTTCTCCGACGATGAACGACGCAGCGGAATGATGAAAACGAAGCTCCAAAAGAGCTGACTCGAAGGATATGGAAAATGAACACAATGAAACCCTAGAAAAGAGGGGAAACTGGATTTGGACCGATTAAACGGTGGGAATCAAAGTTTAATCGGTGAAAAAGGTTTGGATCGGTTCAACAGAGGTTTTAATCGGCTAAAATTGAAGGAAATGGAAAAATAAGAAAGAAACCCCAGGTTTGGAGGATCTGTGATCGGTGAAAAACCTAGATCTAGGATTGCAATGGAAGAATCAAGGAAGAAATGAGGTTTAATGTTGGATCTGTGATGAAATGGAGAAGATGAGACTTACGAAATTGAAAACGAGCTCTGAAAATGGAGGAGCTCTCGAGGACGAAGCGAAAATATGAACGTGAGAAATGAGTCTGGTGGAGGATGCGAGAATCAAATTGACGAGGACGCGTCTGCCAAGACGTGTCAGCGGAGGAGTGGCTGAGGCTTGCACGGGAAGTTGAAGATGTGTCTGATGATGAATAGATCAGCGTGGATGGAGGAGAGAGAAGATGGAGCACTATGGACTTTGTAAAATGAAAAATAAGAAGTGTGCTGCCTTGGAAGATTAATATGAGGGAATATTTTCTTTTAATTTATTCATATATGAGAAAGTAGGCAGTGAAAATGTGAGGAAAGGATCAATGAAGTCTTTTGTTGGTGTGTGAAGAAATAGAGGGAAAGCGAAAGACACTTGGACAAATGTGAATAATCCAATTACCTTTTGTTTTATATCATTTTCTGGACAACATGAAGGTTTATCCACTTTTTATTTGAAAGAAAGTCATGTTATTCTTGTGATGAAGGCTGAATTTTTGTTCAGATATAAAAGTAAACAACTGTGACTAAAACACAGTTAAATTTAGAATTAAATATAAGAAAAATCGGTTACATAATAATCATAATGCTGCTCCAAAAATATAAAAAAATAAGAAGAAGAATTGATTGCTATTAGAAAAGAATAATAATTTTAATTAGTGTTTTCCTAAAGTTTTTTTATTTAAAAATTTATATTTAATGATTGAAAATAAATTTAAATATTAATCACATATAATATTATTTATATATATGGAATATTTTATATCTATTAGGATGTGTTTGCTTAATGGTGTCACATATTTCGAGAAAAAATTGAAGATAGATTTATGTTTTTTTTTGTTTGTTTTATGAATTTGAAGACAGGATTTAAGTGAGAATCATCAACAATAAGATAGGAAAGAATGTATTATACAAACTAAAATAATGTAATCATTCTCAGTAGAAAAATAATGAAATTAATTCTTTAATATTGTTATCCATATACTTTTATATATATATATATATATATATATAAAATGGATTTTAATATATAAAAATCGATATGATTTTTTACAAGTATATATATAATTTTATTTTATGGTTTAAGCTTTAGAATTATTCTTTTATATATGTATAATTATTTTTTATTTTTTATTACATATAATATAATAAAATAATTATTATTATTTTAATGATAACAACTATAATAGTAACATTTTATTATTTTGAATAATAATTTAATTTAATTTAAGATAATTTTTATATGTATGTATATATTATTAATAATAAAAATAATAAAATTAGAAATAATTATATTTATAATAGTAATAATTTTATAATTTAATGGGGAAGAATCGATTTTTTTATGTAATAATTCTGCTTTCTTATGTATTGTAAATAGTTATTATTAAAAATAATATAATTATATTATTAATATTAATATTGTTATTAATAATGATAATAATAATATCATTATTAATAATAATATTATTAATTTTAATAATACTATAATAGTTACTTTTTATTTAAAATTAAAACTTTAACATATATATAAAATTATTTTATTTTCTTATATATATATATATATATATATATATATATATATATTAATAATTATTGTTATTATTATGATTATAATAATAATATTTTTGTAATTTTAAATAATAATTTCAATTCTATCTTAACATATCTTCTACTATTTATATCATATTTATTTTTATGGATAAAATAGTAAATATCTAAGTTTATTTATTAAAATATTTTTTAATTTATCATACCAATTATTTTATATAAAAAAATTATAAGTTTTTTCTTCAAATTCCTTTATCCATTTCTTTAAATATTTTAACCCAAACATTATTTGAATTCCTTTAAAGTCCTTTATTCATTTTCCTTCTAATAATCTTCTCATTCCAAAACAACTTTAATAAATTAAAAGTAAATTTAATTTATAAAAAAGGAAATTTGTTAGATATTAAAAACATCTCATTTTAATATTATACATTCCTCTTTATTTTATTTTTGGGTTCTAATATATAATATTTTTAAAAATTGTGTTAAGGTGAGAGGACACATACGTCTCTCCGGTTTCCTTTCAAGCAGACTACAAACATTTTAATAATTTTCATAAAGTCAGAGTAACCGTTTTTTGGTTTCGTACCCTTTGCAGCAAGCATTTCAGAATTCACACTCCCACTCACTCACAGTAGAGTATAGAAAACCAAAAAACCACCATAGTTTTATTCTCCTTCCAGGAAACGCATTCATGGGTCACATCGGTTCCAGCAAGGATGGCACAAAGGCAGGGATGGCCACCGCGATGATGGATATCGACGGTGACAGCGGCGACTACGACCTCGGTGACCTCTACCTGACCAACACCGAATTCAGCGGAGAGGACGTATTCCGGTACCACCTCCAGAAGTTCTCGATGTTGTTCTTCGATGAGTACAGTCTGATCAGCCACCAAATAAACTCCTACAACCACTACGTCAACGTCGGCCTCCAGAGAACTTTCGACGGCTTTGGTGACTTGGTCGTAACGCCCGACCCTTCCAAGAAGGGAGATAACGAGCACTACCGCTACGCCTCCATCAAGTTCGGCAAGGTCAAGCTCGACAAGCCCATGGTCTGCGGCGGTGAGTTAAACAACCAGGAGTTGAAGATGCTTCCGCGACTCGCGCGGCTTCAGAGGATGACTTACGCTTCGAAAATGAAAATAGTAGTTAAAGTTCAGGTAGGGAAAATAGAGTGCCGGTGTTGTTTTATTGTGTGTGGATAATGTAGGTTTGTTACCTTTGTTATAGCAATTTCTGATGTGTGTTTGTGTGGAATTGTAGGTGTATGTTCCGAAGAAGATTCGGAGTGATAAGTTCAAGACTGGGAAGGAAGAGTTCCTTGATAAGGAGATTCTGACGGAAGACGAGAGGGAGATCATCATTGGCAAATTGCCTGTCATGGTCAAGTCGGATTTATGTTGGATGAAAGGTGAAAAGGATGATTGTGAATTTGACCATGGAGGTTATTTTCTCATCGAGGGTGCCAAGAAGGTTGGTTTGTACTTAATTTTTAAGGATTTTTAGGTTGACTTTAATTTCTTGTTTTGATTTTGTTGGCCTTTATTTTGTTGAGTTTTACAGTAACTACTTTTAAAATCATATTTAGCTCATTTTCTGACTGAATGGAAATTTTCTCTTGATCGTTATTGCGTGTTTTCGATGCATTATTTCTTTAATGTTTATGAATTTGTTTTCTGTGAAAAATCGTCGCAGATTTTTATTACACAGGAGCAACTGTATTTAAAGAGGCTTTGGGTTATAAACAGTCCAGGTTGGATGATTGCATACGAGTCACAGATCAAGAGAAATAGGATGGTTATTAAACTAGTAGGCAATCCTAGGAATGAAGAAGGGGAGAATGGAGACATGTTTCTCAGTGTGTATTTTCTATCTGTTGAGGTTCCTGTGTGGGTACTATTTTTCGCACTTGGTGTCGGATCTGATCAAGATGTTGCAGATCTCATTGGTTGTGACAATGATGATGTTAGAATTCAGAATATTCTCCTTGCGTCTGTTTGTGATGCTAATGAGAAATGTGGTACATTTCGGATGGGTAGGAATGCAGTTCAATATTTAGAGAAGTGTATAAAGGGTGTCCAATTTCCACCTCCCGAGTCTATTGAGGAGTGCCTTGAAATTTATGTCTTTCCTGGAATCAACGGCTTAAACAGAAAGGCACGTTTCCTTGCATATATGGTGAAGGGTCTCTTGCTGGCTTATACTGGCCGCAGAAAATGCGACATCAGGGATGATTTCCGTAATAAGAGGCTTGAATTGGCCAATCTTCTTGAGCGTGAGTTGAAAGTGCATATAGCACATGTTCGGAAGAGGATGTCCAAGGCACTGCAAAGGGATCTCTATGGAGATAGAGATGTACGCCTTGAGCATTATGTTGATGCATCAATAATTACAAATGGTTTGCAAAGGGCATTCTCAACCGGAGCATGGTCACATCCGTACAAGAGGATGGAAACGATCTCTGGTGTGGTTGCAACTGTTGGGCGCACTAATCCCTTACAAACCATGACTGAGCTAAGAAGAGCAAGGCAGCAAGTTCAGTACACGGGAAAAGTTGGGGACGCTAGATATCCGTAAGTAACTTCAAGCTATTATTATTATTTCCTTTCTTCATTTATTCTGTTTGTTGCACAAAGTTATGGCTTATTCTTTTCCTTTTTTTCATTAGACAAGCCATTGTTCCTCATGTTGTCATTAATCCGCGTGTGTTTCCCTTGCGACCAACTCCTGACCAACTCCTAAAGGCTGTTTCAGGAAAGGGGATTGCTTGTGGTGGTAAACTGAGAAAGCTTCACAGGTATAATTTGTAATTTTGAATATTTTGTTGATCGTGTAATAATGTTACCTGATTCGTATTATATATATATATATATATATATATATATATATATATAAAATACGTTTATATATCTCGAGAAACATACTCTTAACTAATTCAAAAGGAAGAACAAATAATCTATAAACATATTTCAAGGAAATAAGATATAGGTTGTCATCGGATATATATGTTTCCTTATTGACTTAAACAACATAGGTGAGAACAATGTTACGATAAAAAACAATTCACGACATTGTTCGTGATGGAAATGGAATGTATTCACGACATTGTCCGTGATGGAAATGGAATGTGGTAGTCTAGTAAGAAATCCGAACTCAAAGGAACTAACAAATGCAATGTGATGAGGTTAATAGAGCTAGATGAAGGAGCAATAGAAGGTGATGGATCTTCTTCAAAATAAAAAGATTGGAATATTCATCCATATATATGGATTGAAGTTGAGAATAAAAGTAAGGTGTTATTGCAATGAGGAAAAGAAGAATGATAAAGAGACTATGACAAGTTTGAGAGACAAAATGAAGAATAACAATTAATGGATACTGAAGTCAAACCTCATTAAAAGATAAATGTGAATTATGAAGTGTATACAAATGGTGAGAAAATTTTTTTTTTTTGTCACATCTACCAACCAAAGATATAAACAATACAAAATTTATCACATTAAATATAATCAAAGTTTCAAACAAAAATTAATTTTAATTTTGAGATATAATTAAGAGACTAAAATAACCCGTAATTAATACAAATAAGAATATGAGATATATATTTTAAATTTTCTTTATGTATTATTGTAATAAAATTTTTAATTTATTTTATTTTAAAATAAATAAAAAAACTGTGTATCTACATGTTACAATTGATTTTCCTGTTTATGGTTTATTTTGTAAACTGTGTATGATTCTTCTAATGACTGTGAAAAAAATAATATTTTAATTCTTTAATATTGAAATGCATTGTGATTCTTTATAAAAATATTTTTATTATATATATATATATATATATATATTTATATATTAATATGAGGAAGAATCGATTTTTTTATGTAATAATTCTGCTTTCCTATGTACATATTTATTCTTAATAATAATATAATTAATTATATTATTAATATTAACATTGCTATTAATAATTATAATTATAATAATATTTTCATCCACACAATTCTTTATAATAAAATCTATCGTCTTATTATTCACAGTCTTTTCTTTCTAATTAATTGTGTTTTTATTATAAAATTATTAAAACGTTTTAATAATTGGCCTTTAGGTTTTGCTTTAATATAAGAAAAAGAAAACCTTTAAGTTTAGTCTACCTGAAAAGTTAAAAAAAAAGAAAAAAAATTTCCTTTTTATTGGTTGTTCCTAGGGATGGTAACGGGTTGGGTTCGGATCGGATAATGTGATATCCAAACCCGACCTGTCGGATAAAACTGTATCCGAAACCTGACCTACTATCCGTCTAAAAAAAATCAGCGGATACCCACAAATATTTAAAAAAATATATTTTTATAAATTATTAAAATAAAATTTAAATAGAATTACAAAAAAAATATATAAAATATAATATAAATTAAATTAAATATAAATTAAAATTTAATTTTTGTTTGGGTTGATCAGTCGTCCTTCTTTGCTTTGTTCTCTTTTGATCTTTAATCCTTCTTGATAATGTCTTCCAGTCCGTTGTTGACGTGCAAAAGACATTATGACACTCAAGAATTAAAAATGTCTAAATTTTATTAGGATAGAAGAGGAAGATTGTACCTAGACATCAATTGTATATTTATAGAGCCTATGACAGGCAAGCCCATTGATTAACCGATATTTTGTAAAAAGTAAGACAATCTGACCTATTAATTAGTGCAGTATATTTTTAGGCAATCAAACCTAGTATATTTTGTTAGGAGTAAGACAATCTAACTTATTAATACCTATTAATTGGCAATAAATGACAATTAATTCTGATCGGTATATTTCATATACTACAATTTTAATTAAATTTAACCTTATAAAATATAAATTAATTAATGTTAATTTTAATTATATTTAACTTAATAAAATAAAAATTAAATTCTTATTTTTATTTTTTGCGGGTAGCAGATATCCGCGGGTACGAATAGTATAATACCCGCACCCGACCCGTTTATAAGCGGGTATTAAAATATCCGCTATCCGCGGATTTCGGGTAGCAAAATATCCGCGGGTATCAATTATCCGTCGCGAATTTTATTCGCGGATATCCGCGGCTGCGAATTTTTTTGTCATCCTTAGTTGTACCTTTTAAATATCATAACTATATTAAATCTATTTGAGAGTAATAACTTTGGAATGAAATAAAATTGCAGGGCTTATTTTTTAAATTTTAATTTCTAAATTTATAAATAGAAAAAAAACGAAAATAATTTTAATTTCTAAAATTACAAAAAGAGAAAAACTAAATAGATAAAAAAACTAAAGTAATTTTAATTTCTAAAATTAAAAAGAAAAAAGAAAAAAGAAGTCCTGTTAAGGTTGATATTAACAAGGAGATTAGCGATAATATTAATTATAAATTTTGAGAATAATTATGTTTTGTTAAATTTAAAAGTAAAGTGAAAATATAATGTAAAGACACAGTTAAGCTAGGATTCCTTTTTCTTTCCTTTCATAAATGAAACGAAAGGATAATTCAAACACGTAATAACCTTGCGTAGACATGCATTAAGTAAATATTCATAAATTTTATGAATGTCCGTATATATATATATATTTCTATTAAAAGATCTTAACATGTTTTAAGTTTTCTAAATATAACATTTTTAATATTTGTAAAAACTGTTATATTTTGACAGCTAACCCATTTTAGTATTTGTTAGTTTAACTTTAAAAATATAAATATTAAAAATAATGATTAAAACTTAAAATTAAGATTACAATATTGGTTTTAAGCGCACAGTGCATTATTATTTTCTATTAATAGGATAATTATACATACTTTTCAAATTTTTAATATATTATGAAAAATCAAACAAATGTACTTATTATAACTCTTTTGCTTCGTGATATCCAACTAGTAATGTTCGTTCGATTCTAATGCTCTTGATTTTTCTGTTCCTTTCCCACTGATAAAAAAACCATATAATGTTATAAAATATTTTTTTTATCATGTAAATTATAACGATGAAATTTTAATAATAGTCAAAGAATGGTAAAAGCAATTTCTAAAATCGTGTTCATTCTAGTTTAAAGTAACGTTTTTTTTTTCTAAAAAAAGCAACTATATGCCAACAGCTAAGAACACTGATAACACCACGAATAAGGCAAAGTGTTTTGTAATTATTGGTTTGACGTATTTTTTTATTCAAATTTCTTTTTCAGTCGCTTATTTTTTTATACAATTATTATGAGAGTTACCTTGGACGTTTGCATCGTCTATGGGACCCATGAAACATGTAGTATAAGGATGTTTATGATAATACTATTATATAAAAGAAATATTGTATTTTCATCAATTAACGCAAATGAAAATGGAATGATTCATACAAAGGTATTTTTCACAAGAAAATGGTCATTGGCCATTTCATTTATTTATTGATATTTATATTGCTAGCTAACCACAACCACCAATACGTTATTTTCTTTTTCTTAATTTCTAACAAAACCTCTTAATAATACCTAAACCAATGTCCATAATCTCCCCTTCAAACTATTATTACAGGTAATTTCCTTTGGCTTACTGTTGTTAACATAGGTAGATGAGGATTGTAGCAGAGAGAGTGCTGAATAATACTTCTTATTAGAGTTCAAAAATCAAAATGAATAAATACACGTATATAAAAGAGAGTAATGTGTGTGTCAAACTGTAATAAGAGAAGACAGTTTGACAGATATCAGTTTTGTTTTACTCAATCAACACACCCCTTTTAAAACAAAACTACTAAGTGATTTAACTCTTAGATGATCTCTGAGTCTTTCAAATCTGGTCTGTCGTAAGGTTTTGGTGAAAATGTCAGCTATTTGATTCTCTGTTGAGCAGTGCATTAGATCCAACTTCCTTTTATTGACTTGCCTCCCTCAGATAATAAAATCTGGTTTCTATATGCTTACTTCTTCCATGTGCAATGGGATTTTTAGAGAGGTTGATGGCTGATCTATTGTCTATCAAGAGTTTGATTGGTTTGCAACCGTTAATCATTAATTCATCTAGCATAGCTTCTATCCAGGCACACTGACACGCCGTTTCAGATGAAGCAATGTATTCAGCTTTGCAAGACGAGAGTGCAACTACACTCTGCTTTTTCGAACACCAACTGAATGATGCTTCCATGAATTTAAGTACATAGCCAAACGTGCTTTTTCTATCCATCTGATCTCCACACCAATCTGAATCACTCTAAGCTTCCAGCATTCCTATCATTCCGTCGAACTTCATTTAATTGATTTTGTTTTTCTTTAAAAAAAAATAGATTTAACATCATATCCTATCACCCAACCAGCTAACCAACTTCTAACTAATTCCTAAATTGTTTCCTTCTATCCTGCACCCATTATATTCTAGCACATTATATCCTATCACTTACTACATTTTAGATGTGTTGTTGTATTTTGTCTTTGTATAGTTTGTTTCCAATTGTTGAGTTTTTCTAATGTAACCTGGTTGGTATGTGAGTGAATATTGTTGGCAACAAGAAGGCAAAAAGGTTGGCTGCGTTTTGAAAAGAAACTCTTTCTTTTTCTCTGTATATTTCAAATAGCTGATACAAGTATTTATAGGCAAAAGATTTGTCTCTTTAGGTGCTGGAGATAAATCAAAAGTTTTGCCTTTTCAAATGCTAGAGATAAATGATGATGCCTATAGGTCTTCCACCTATAACTATTAATGCTATCTAGGAATACTAAGCAACAAGAAATAAAGTTTCTTAATTTAAGTTTTATAACAAATCTCCCCCTTAAACTTAAATACTCTTCCCATTTCTCATTCCCATAAGCCTTTTGCAATTCTCCAGCAATGTGGTCGGCAGTGGCTTGGTGAATATATCCGCGGCTTGAGCTCGACTTTCAACATGCTCCAGCTTGACTTTTCCTTCTTTGACTTGTTCTCGGATGAAATGAAAACGGACGTCGATGTGCTTGCTCCTACCGTGATTAACTGGATTCTTTGCCAACTCGATCGCCGACTTGTTATCAACTCGGATCACAGTCCCTTCATTTTGGATCACTCCCAAATGTCTTAATAGGTTTAAAAGCCAGACTGCATGACACACGCTCCAAGAGGCCGCCACATACTCTGCTTCGCACGTAGACAAGGTTACAATGGGCTGCTTCTTAGACAGCCAAGTAAAGGCCGTATTTCCGAGTAGGAATACATAACCCGAAGTGCTTTTCCGGTCATCAACATCACCACACCAATCGCTATCCGAGTAACCCACTAGTTGATAGTCATCTGATTTTGAATAGAAAAGACCAAGTGATAGGGTTCCTCTAACATATCTCAGAATTCTCTTCAAGGCCTTCCAATGTGTATAGCTTGGATCCTCCATGAATCTGCTCATTATCCCAACACTCAATATTAAGTCGGGTCTTGTGCTTGTAAGGTACCTCAGACTTCCAATTAAACTTCGATATCTCCCAGAATCAGCTTGTTCCCCTCCATCAAACTTCGAGAGTTTAGTGCCTGGTTCCATTGGAGTAGAAACCGGGTTGCAGTCCTCCATTTTAAACTTCTTTAAAATTTCAAGCGCGTACCTCTCTTGGGATATAAAAATCCCTTCCTCTGATTGCTTCACTTCCAGGCCAAGAAAATATTTCATCAAGCCTAAGTCTGTCATCTCGAACTCTTTTTCCATTGCCTCCTTAAACTCCTTAATCAGCTTCGTGTTACTTCCGGTGAATATGAGGTCGTCGACATAGAGAGCAACTACCATCATATCCTTTTCTGATTTCTTTGTGTACAAAGCATGTTCGTACGGACATTGCTCGTACCCAGTTTTCTTGAAATACCCGTAAATTCTCTCATTCCAGGCACGGGGAGCCTGCTTCAGTCCATAGAGAGCTTTTCTCATTCTCAACACTTTCTTCTCATCCCCTCTCTTCATGTACCCGAGTGGTTGCTCAACGTACACCTCCTCTTTTAGCACGCCATTTAGAAATGCTGACTTCACATCCATCTGTTGAATGGGCCATTGGTTCTGAGCAGCTAATGAGATTAAGAGCCGAATTGACTCCATTCTCGTGACAGGAGCAAATACTTCATCATAGTCTATCCCCTCCTTTTGTCTATAGCCTTTTACCACAAGTCGAGCCTTATAACGCTCAACCTCTCCCTCAACATTCATCTTCTTTTTGTACACCCATTTTACTCCAATGGGTCGAGCTCCTTCAGGAAGGTCGATCAATTCCCAAGTTTTGTTGCGTTCAATCGCTCCAATCTCCTCATCCATGGCTGCTCTCCACTTCTCTTCTTGGACAGCTTTATCAAAACTCAAGTTTTCAGAGTCGGCCAGAAGACATACAACATGAACTTCATTTGTAGTGTCGTATATTTCCTGTAGACTTCTCATCCTAGGTTGTGGCTGGGTTTCTTCATATGAGGACTCGGTTGTCGTTGTTGTTGAGGGTACAAAAATCTCCAAGCTAGTTTCTTTTTCAACCGAGTTACTCCAACACCACTCCTTTGTTTCCTCCACGTGAACATCTCGGCTCACCACTACTTTCTTGTTAACAGGATCAAACAGTTTATATGCTTTAGAATTTTTATCATACCCGATAAATATGTACTTCTTGCTCCGATCTTCTAATTTTGTCCTGTGCTGGCTTGGTACTTGCCCATAGGCCACACTACCGAACACCTTTAGATGAGAGACATTCGGCTTCACACCACTCCAAATTTCTTGAGGCGTCTTCTCTCCCAACTTTGCATGTGGACATCTATTTTGCACATAGACTGCGCATTGCACTGCCTCTGCCCAAAACTTTTTCGGCATATTCTTCCCTTTCAACATTGATCGAACCATGTCGAGAATGGTTCGGTTCTTCCGTTCTACTACACCGTTTTGCTGTGGAGAATATGGAGCCGTCAAGAAACGCTTGATTCCATGTTTCTCGCAGTATTTGTTGAACTCGGCAGAAGTGAACTCGCCTCCTTTGTCAGATCGAACTGTTTTGATGACTTTGTTTTTTTCTTTCTCTACCATCACTTTGAATTTCTTGAAAGTTTCAAACACTTCTGACTTCTCCTTCAGAAAGTGAACCCACGTCTTTCTTGAGAAATCATCAATGAAAGAGACGAAGTATCTCTTACCACTAAATGATTCTGGAGTTATTGGCCCACATAAGTCGGTATGGATCAGTTCGAGCTGCTTTTTTGCTCGGTACTCAGAGCTCCGTGGGAAAGAAGTCCTTGCTTGCTTTCCGATCACACATTCTTCACAGAACCTCTTTTCGAATTCCATTTTAGGCAATCCGAGCACCATCTCCTTTTTCACCAACTCGGTCAACCCTCCGAAGTGAAGATGACCGAACCGCAAATGCCACTTCATAGCCTCATCCTCTATATCAAGTTGCATGCATTTGTCTTGAACAATTTTCAACTCAAGTTTGTACATGCGGTTTTTCTTCATTTCTACTTGGGCGATGAGCCTCCCGAGTTTATCTCTTAGTTGTAATTCTCGGTCCTTCATCAGAACTGAGTACCCCTTCTCCATTATCTGTCCCATGCTCAGTATGTTGCTTTTGAGATCAGGTACATAATATACATCTCTGATCTCTCCGATTCGCCCATTTTCCTGTTGATACCAGATCGTTCTTTGACCTTTGACGGTTACTTTCGAAGCATCGCCGAAAGAAACAGATCCAGATTCCACCTTTGAAAGTACTTTGAATAAACTCTCGTCGCCGCACATATGATTACTTGCCCCGGTGTCCAAGTACCAAATCGAATTATTAGAACAGCTCGGTTTGACCTCAATTTCTGGAATGTTTGTCACTAGCAGCAATCCTTCATCTTCTTTCTCGGCAAGGAAGTTTGTTGGCTCCTCGTTTTTCTTCTCAGACCTACAATCCTTGGAAATATGGCCCATCTTTCCACAGTTATAGCATTTTACCGAGTAACAATCCTTGGCAAGATGCCCATACCTCCCACAGTTATAGCATTCAATGTTGCTTGTGTTTGTCCGACCACCCCGAGTCTGACCTCGACCACCTCGAGCCTGACCTCGGCCACGCCAGTTTTGTTGGCCGACTTGCTCATTTCTTCGTTCTCTTCTTCCTCTACCACCTTGGCTTCTGCCTTTTCCTTGGCCTCTGGTACTTTGAGCATAAAACACATTATCCTTTTTTATTGTTGCCTTTGCCTGGAGAGCCTGTTCAAGGGACTCCCCCTTCTTGCTTTTTCGTCTTTGCTCATGTGCTTCCAGGGACCCAGCAAGCTCTTCAATGGTGAGCGTTGATAGATCCTTGAACTCCTCTATTGCGCATACGATATTCTCGAAATCATCTCTCAATGACCTTAGAATCTTTTCAACAACTCGGTTTGATGAAAGATTCTCACCATTCTGATTCATTTTGTTCACCACGGTCTCCACCCGAGTAATGAACTCAGATACGCTTTCAGACTCGTTCATCCTCATGTTTTCCAGCTCGCGCCTAAGGGTTTGAAGCCGGACCTGCTTCACTCGTTCGTCTCCTTTGTTTGCCTTTTCGAGCGTATCCCATGCTACTTTGGAAGATTTTGCATTTGCTATCTTCTCAAAGCCGGATTCGTCAACAGCTCGGTATAACAGATACAAAGCCGCCTTGTCTTTAGCTCGAATGGCCTTCAACGCGTTCAATTGGGCATTTGAATATCCGTCTGTGCTTGCCGGTTCCTCATAACCAGTCTCGACCACGTCCCAATTATCTTGGGAGCCGAGAAGGGCCTTTATCTGCACCTTCCAGTTGTCATAGTTAACGTCTTTCGTCAACTTGGGTAACGGGATGCCATTGGTTAATCCTGCCATTTCTCTCGGTGTTTACACTCAACTCACACACCTCACAAAACTCTTAGTTGCTGCTCTCTCTCTCTGCCAGCGCACACCGCGGCGTTCTCCCTCTCTCTTTTACCTTACACTCACGCTCTGATGCCAATTTGTTGGCAACAAGAAGGCAAAAAGGTTGGTTGCGTTTTGAAAAGAAACTCTTTCTTTTTTCTCTGTATATTTCAAATAGCTGATACAAGTATTTATAGGCAAAAGATTTGTCTCTTTAGGTGCTGGAGATAAATCAAAAGTTTTGCCTTTTCAAATGCTAGAGATAAATGATGATGCCTATAGGTCTTCCACCTAAAACTATTAATGCTATCTAGGAATACTAAGCAACAAGAAATAAAGTTTCTTAATTTAAGTTTTATAACAAATATATGATTTTGCATGAGTATTATTTGTTAACATTCTTTATGTTTAATTGGTGACAGATTATGGGATGCATTTTTAACTTTCTTAGCTGTCTACATTGCCCTTATTACTCCTTTTGAGTTTTGGTTTATGGATACACTACCGCGTTCCCTTTCTATCACAGAGACAGTGGTAAATGGTTTCTTTGTCATTGACATTGCTCTCAAGTTTTTCGCTGTTTACATGGATAAAAAGAGACCTACACTCCAGTATCGCCCATATCTTATTGTTTTTAAATATATACGAAGATTTTTGGTTATTGATATGATTTGCACTTTCCCTCCTGGAATTATCCTGATTGTGTGGCCAAAGATATATAACTACGTCAATCTGCTACGTCTTTGGCATATTCGAAGAGTTAATGCTACTTTTGCAAGGTAATTATCTTACTTTTTTATATTGTATTTTAGTTAATAGTTTCATAAAATTGTTAATGTATTTCCATGAATTTTTTTTATTGGATCTCACACTGACACTGATAACATTCTCTTCCTTTTTTTTTATCAGATTGGAAAAGGACAAAAATTATAACTATGGCTGTATACGCGGTTCCAAACTTATATGTGTAAGTATTGTTATAAAACTTGTGTCTTTATATTTATATTAAAAAAGTCTATTATGATCGCCGAGTTCATCTAGTTAAGATCGTGTTCAGCATTTTACAAGAAAGTATTACAATAACCTAACCTTTAAATTTGTCTTTTGTAGGTAACTCTGTTTCCCATACACTTTGCTGCGTGTATTTTTCATTTTCTGGCTAGAAATGATGATCCAAAATCCACGTGGCTAAGTCTAGTCTCCACTGACATTCAAAGCAACATCTACTGGAGCTACGTAACGTCACTATATTGGTCAACGGTGACTTTTACGTCAGTTGGGTACGGTGACTTATATCCTGTAAACATCAAGGAGAAAGTGTTTTGCATATTTTATATGCTGTTTATTACAGGATTATTAATATACCTATCCCAAAACATGACCGAATTAATGGTTGTGATCCAAAAAAGGAGAGAAAATCTTGGCCCACCATCTACCACACCTATTACTGGGCAAGATAGTAAAACAAGAAAATCTTTAGACTCGGGTGAAATGGAGCAACTCATTGAACAGTTGACACAACGGCTGGTACCTGAATTAACTAAGATAATAAGAGCCGAAATAACGGATACAGTAAGACGTGAATTTGAGCAACAATTCAATACCATGTCGAGAGTGTATCCAACTAGGTCAACCATCTCCAAGCCTATGCAGGATGATTTCACTGGGGTGGTGTTTGGACCACAAGAAAATGGAAATTAGTTCAGTGCAATAGGCAAAATTTATGTTTTACTTTTCAAATAGATTAACTTTTCAAATATCATGTATTGGATGTGGACAATAGCCCGTCGTGGTATTGTTGACAATTGGGAAGAGGTATTAAGTCAATTTAAATAGATATATTAAATCAATTACTATGTTTGATTATGCTATTATTAAAAGTTATGTTTCTTTTGTATTTCAGATATTCAAAGACAAAAACACATTGGACACTAGCATAATTGAAGAAATCCGTAACGAGTGGGCCAAATTCTTATTAAGACTTGTCTTGGATGGTTATTAAGTACTTTGTTTTAGTTTATGTGGAATGGTTTCTAAGGCGGATACACTGCATTGTGAATTATCCAGTAAGTTTTTAACACTCTGACAACAGCTTTTTTATTCATTTGTAAATCGCACATTGTCTTGAAGGTTTTTTTTTAAGGTTCTTCCCAAAATTGTGAGAGATGGATTGATGGGTAGACCTGTCAGTTTCTGGTGCCAATGCCTCAAGGACTAAATCTGTGGTAGAAACAATTGTTTGTCTGTTGCCATATGATAATGGCATTGGTTGTTCGTGTAGTTTCTTACTGAAGCTATTGAGAGTGGCCGTACTAGTCTCTGCAAATGAGTCATCAACAAAAGAATTGATGAAGAGCATCAGCCTTAAATTGCATGAAGCTTGTGTCAAAGATTTACTGATTCCAGCAAGGTCTCCCCAGACTACTAAATATGATGTTCATTTGGTACAAGGTCTTTTGAATCAATACATGAATGACAAAAAAGGAAGCTGTGGCATGGAGGTTGTTGAGGAGAAACATGGAGAAGATGAATATGTTTTAGCACGAAGGTCTTCATTGAATGTTGGCAAGTTGGTGGATGGTTATCTTGGAGAAATTGCACATGATCCTGATCTTGGCCTCTCTAGTTTTGTTGATTTGTCACAATCCATTCCAGGTTTCGCTAGACAAGATCATGATGGTCTATACAGAGCTATAGACATCTACTTAAAGGTAACATTTTGCTTATCCTCCACGGTTTTGTTGGTCATTCCTGCATAGTTGTTAACTTTTGATTATTACCTGTCTCATAATTAGAGTTTAGAAACATATATAAAGCATACTTTATGAACATAATCAACACTCAATTTTTGTATTGTTGATATCTTTTAGCAGTTTTTTTTACTCTGCTTAATAGTTTGTGCATTTTTTCTCTATAATGAGGAAATACCTTATCTCCAAATGGGAGGTTCTTGGTCAAATTCATTCTGATCCATTTACTGATATGATAAGAAAACAGTATTAACTATGTTCTTCTTGTGTCTTCAGGAGCACCCAGAATTGACTAAAGCCGAAAGGAAGAAGCTATGTGGACTGATAGATGTCAGAAAATTGACTGCAGATGCTTCCATGCATGCTGCACAGAATGAATACCTTCCCCTTCGAGTTGTAGTCCAAGTTCTCTTCTTTGATCAACTGGGGTAGTAGCTGCATTGCACTAAGCAAATTATATTGCAACTATTGCTTATGGTATCGAAAACCATGAGACACACTCCCAGGATTTGTGTCCATTGTGTCTTTTTGTGTTATGTATTGATTTTGTTGAACAGTGTTTGTGCATCAGCATCATCTTCTCGCTGTAAAGCATGGTTAGTGCAATCCATTCCCACCAATATGCCCCACCTACACCATATTCCTGGCATCCTCTCTACTGGTATGAAACAGTAATAGTTATTATTATAATATTATTTGCAGTAGAAATATGTGTTGTCCTTCGAAATTGTTATGTTGTCCGAGATTACATTAATCCCAGATTTCAATTAACCTCCATTTGAAGGCAATTTTTATTCATCTCTGTGACTCATAATCGAATTGTAGGGGATGTGCTTCGGTGGCTGGCTGCAAACTCGACCACGAGGCTTCACATAATTGCCCAATACTGGCAGCTTCTACCTTCCCCCAACGATCCTCGATCTGGGGACTTGGTTACAATCAACATCAGATGCATGAATTTGGTGCCAGTGAAGGTGTTTCTCTTTGTCAAGAATTAGATGCTGCTGCTGACCGGAATGTTAGCATCAGGTGAGTTTCAATTTGGCTTACCATGCCCATGTTTAAGGGTTTTTGACTTGTGTTCAATACTGAATATCAATTAACTTTGAAATAGGGTTTTTCAACATGGATGGATGTTTTTGTTTATAATATATAAGCAAGTTGATCTTAACCTTTTGTTTTATATATGGCTCAAATGGAAATTGTATTGAGGCAGGTTACTGTCCCACTCTGGAGTATATCCAACTTTTACCTCAGAACCATCCAAACTTGCTTTCGGAAGGCCAAATGTCGAAAATGTCACATTGCTGCTGGAGGATTGGTGGGGCTCCGGGATTGTTCATGCCAAAGTTTGGATATCTGCAAACAATGACTGGAAATCTCTCACACAGGTAATTCAGTTACTGTGTTGTGTTTGATTATTTACTTTTCTTAATGTCAATTGGCCTCCATAATGTAGATTATGAAGCATCGACCCTATACTAAAAATGCATTATGTTGATTGTTACTTTCTCCATTGATCATTAATGTTACCTTTCTCTTAGTTGTTATCTTCTCAGTAGATATTTTTTCTAAAATAACTCTTCTCTTCTTCCATGTAGACTTCTGTTATCTGTTCAATCCATGAAACTTTGTCTCATTATTTGTTACTTTCTGACTCTAGGTCAAGGAACTCGGAATTTACTTTACTGATTGTCCTGAAATAGCTGAAAAGGTTGAGCTGTACTTTGACAATTTGTGGACACTGGCATCTCTCAATTCTTCAGCTTACACGAAAACAGTGTTTGATCAAAAGTCGCAAGTGGAGAGGAAGTTTCCTTGCTGGTCACATTCCATTGATCATAAAGAGAGGTGCAAGTAAGTCTGGGTCTGATGATTAAAATAAGTTTGCTTCGCTATTTTATTTTCTACTTTGATGTCATTTTTATAATTGTTTATATTTGAACATCCTTAGAAAGTTAAGGTTTATATACAACAAAATTTCCTTCCTTCACTGGAATTTCTCTGTTCTGAGAAGAAAGAATTGTTCACGAAACTCTGTGAATAAGTGTTAGAACAACGTTAACTGTGTGTTTTTATGCGAACACAAAAGGTTGGTTAGGTTTTTAACTTCAAATAAAATGTAGTCTTACACATTAACATGAACAAGAGAGGCAGGAGGTACAACTTGGTGAATGGTGTACAAAAGTTCAGAAAGCAAGCAGATTGAAGTTAATAAGTTTACATCCGCAAGCAACTTAGAATGGATGAGACAGTAAACTAACCATGAGGAAAGAACATCCTTTCATCTTTTTAGTTCATAACAGTATCTAATTAATTTTCACAGGTCATCTCTTCCTCGATATCTGAAGACTCCTCATGTTGCAGGATATCCTATTCTGTCTGACCCTTACATGTTTGTGGTTTCATTTCAAACCCCTGGGACTAACTATTCAACAAAGCTCCCCCAAGCAAGCTATCTATCCTTTGCACCCCCAGAGGTAATGTTTACTTGTTGTTATTTGTTTTCCAGGCGGAACCTAGACAGAAGAAATGGATTGTTTTAGAGTTACATGTGCCAAATTGATTTAGATACAGAAGAGATGGATCTTCTAGTCTCATTCATTGAATAAAATTTGTCAATGCGTCTCATTGAATTGGGGGTTAGTGTTTAGGGCACTTCCATACTTGAGCTAGGAATGGCCAAATTTGGGT